>JAJOZX010002539.1:30000-397500 GCA_023014485.1 Bathynomus jamesi | reverse complement strand
AAAAATCTTTGTTAGCGGCAGAACAATGCTATCTTTTAATTCTTTTAGTTGTATGGGATATATGGAATCCGGACCCAGTGATTTACGCGTTTTCATTTTATCAATATAGCGCATTACCTCCACTTCACTGACGACAATATTATCCAAAATATTACCATTATCAAAAGGTATTATGTCTATGACCGTAGGGATATTCGTTACATCTTCTCTTGTAAAAACTGACGTAAAAATTTCGTTTAGCAAGGTAGCCATTTCTTCATTTAGCAAGGTAGCCATTTCTTCATTTAGCAAGGTAGCCATTTCCTTGTTTTCAGAAACTAGATATACATATATACATATATATATATATATATATATACACACATTCAACTGCAAAGAACACGCAGTATAAATAACGTAATGAACGACGCTTGTATAGGAGATATTCCGCGCAAGAAGAGAGAGAGAACGAAACAAATGAAAAAAAAAAAATATATATATATATATATGTTAACCCCTCCGTCTATGGCCCTTGGGTGGTTCGGATCGACGGGGGTTCTAGTTAGGAGGCAAGCAACGGATATTTCTTCTATAACATTCTAATTCTTTTCGGTCGCCTCTTGGTAAACTCTTGGCTACAGACTCGCCAGACTGTTATGCCAATATCTTCTATGGTGCTTGGGTTGTCTCTTAATTTGGGCAAAGGGTCGACAATTTTTAATTCTTCTCTTGCTATAATACTCTGATACTTTCTCTTGGTACTAAAATTATCGACTTTACTGACTAAGTTCTTCTGAAGAGAGCACGGCTCGAAGGGGAAAATAAAAAGTTTCTCTTACATTTAGTTTACTTCTCAAAATGTACAGGTAGTGCTCTGAATTTACAGGGGTAGAGGTTCGACCTCTTTCGACCATGGCTCAGGCCGGAATCTAAAAATATTAAGAAGGCAAGGGGCTTCTGCCCCCTCCCCGCAGCAAGGCTGCTAACAAGGGAGTCCTAATGAAGTGCTATGATGAAGTGACTTAATCAAGAAGTGACTTAATGAAGTGCCTTAATTTTACAAATACATGTATAATATAAACTTAAATGTTTGGGGGAAGACAGTCGAAGGTTAAGTTCCCCCCTTTTATTAAAAAAAATAAAAATAAAAACCTATCGTATATTTTTGCCGAATCTTCATTTCTGAAGGCGATATCATTTCGTAATAGTACACATAAGTACAAATTAAGTACACGACTGAGTACGTATTAATTTTGGTTCATTACAATTACGATTACAATTATGGATTACTTCACATTCGCTTATGATTGTCCATTACAGTTCTATTAAAGTACATTCTTACATTATAAATTAAATCATTACATTTAATTACAGTTTCATTGAAGTACATTACAAGTTATTATTAATTACAGTTTCATTAAAGTACATTACGTTATATTAAATTAAAGTATTACAGTTAATTACAATTAAACAGTTACTATAACTTTGTTTTGTTTTTACAGTGTTTCATATTAATGGACAATTAAGATGTTAGAAATATAATACAACGTACATGGCACACATGATATAGATTTATATAAAACATAACATGTTACATTATATTATAATATGTTATAAATTTGGAATCAGAGCGAACGGAGATATTTTATCTTTGAGGCGTTCGAATCTGTCGTAGTGAGCGGAATTCGATCTTTACTAAGCATTTATGAATATCTTGAGGGGTGAACGCGCTTGAAAAAAAAAAAAATAAAAAAATAAAAAAAATACGAGAACGTATTTTTGCGTTTTCGAACGAAGACACGAGTAAAAATGAATATTTAATAAAATTTATATAGGATAATGATCAAGGGAAATTAATGACGGGAATATGTGACGTATGGATGAATATGGTTGAATAATAATGTTTATACTACATAACACCACAACATTATTATTAAAGAATTTACCATACATTGCATACGGAAGATGTCCATATACTAAGCACATGATTCAGTGTACAAGGTATGGGAAACGTAAAGAGAATAAAGTTATTTTATGACGTCATAGTGTATAAGTCATTATTAGAAAAGATGAATTAGGGAAATACAGTAATGAATAAAGAAGTATAAATCGAAATTCTATCCAAAACTCGCTTAGGCGATTTTTGGTTTCTTATGTAAAAATGAACATTCAACATAAAACTATAAGAACATAATTACTGCATGAAGACGATGAATCCATATAATGATGGTGTAGGAATTGTTCATTGTTCACTTTTTACATATATATTATATATATATATATATATATATATATATATATATATATATATATATACATACGGTACATATATATATATATATATATATATATATATATATATATATATATATATATATATACTGTATATATATATATATATATATATATATATATATATATATATATATATATATATACATATATATATATACTTACATATGTAGTAATGCCCAGTTAAGAATATTAATTTTTGTTTAATATAAATCATTTACTAATAATTGTGAAATTGTTTGAAATTGTTTAAAATGGGAAGCGTTGGCAGTCCTGAACAGAGGCCGAGAGAGCAGACTACCCCCCAAGGGAGGCAGTCTTCAGGTGGCGCGTGAAGCGTGAGATTGACGCAATGTAACGTAAAGTTAATTAATTGTTTGTGTTCCTCTCCGACGTAAATTATTATAATATAAATTCCGTACTCGCATCCCCCTAAATTACTTAAACCATTTTCGGAATCAATAAAACGTTCACAAGTGTTAAAATAGAGTATTAATAAAATCCCCCTTCCCCCTTCCCCCTTCGTGTTGTAACGGTTTTCATAGTTCAGTCTCGGCGTAGCTACCATGAATATAATTGTAAAGTATCGTGGAAACGAGTAGAGAAAGCAAGCGATAAATGAAGTAAAGAGCCGATAGATAGAAGAGTAAATAAAGAAGAAAGTAAATAATAAAAGGCGTTCACTACACACACACACATATATATATTATATATATATATATATATATATATATATATATATATATTCGTGATCAATCTTTCCTTGTGAACAGACGTGTTTTATCGAGTGTCCTGTTATCAATTGAATAATTGGTTTTCGTTGAAGTGTTTTAAAAAAAAATAGTGTTCGGTGCATTCATAACTAAATTACTTCGTGGTACTAATCATTCATTAACGAATATATTTCATTTATTGACGTTATTCAATACTATATTATTTGATCAAACGTGGCTTGCCGTGTTGTTTTTCAAATCTATCAAAAAACGTGCTGACATAAGGTTCATTTTTCCTTCCTTCGAGAGGTCAGGTAGAGTGTGGTCCGTCACCGTGTGAAGAAAAGGGAAAAAAATCCGGTCAAATCGCGGACAGATAAGTGTTATAAATACTCTTCTTTTACAGATCTTTTGTCGGTAGCTTAATTCTATATGCATTTAGTATAAATTTGTGTTACAAGAACCTGTTTCTGCGTTTCAAAAACGCGGTAGACCTACATTGTAATTTATTAATTTCCAAACGCTCGTATTTTTTATTTTATTTTTTTTTTGTTTAAATAATTAAAAGCATGGCACCCCCGTCAAGTACTTGCAGTCGCTGTGAAGGGAAATTTGCCGCTTACGCGTTTACAATGGCTAATAATAATGAATAGTTAGTTTGCAGGTGGTGCTCAAACTTAGAAGTGCTGAGGAACGAGTGAGAACGTGAGAAGGAGGCCAGAGTAAGCCTTGAAGAAAGGGTGATGCTCCTGACGGCAAAATTAGAATCAATTGAGCCTCCAGGGTGGAGGATATAACTAATAGTGTTGACCAATTTACAGATGGTACCTCCGAGGACACAACGTATGTTATTCATGTCGGTACTAATAACGTTTTAAATTCTAGATCGGAAGAACTGCTGGCTAGGTACAGGGACTTACTAGAGCGATTAAAGGAAAAAACTAATAAGATTGTTTTAACAGGTATACTTCCTCGAATTATCCATCGTAACGATTTCTACAGCAAGGCGACCTATATTAACAATAACCTAAAGTCTCTTTGCCAACAGGAAGGAGTGCATTTTGAGAATTTTTGGAACAGTTTCTGCGGCAGGAGGGACTTGTTCCTCGGAGATGGACTTCATCTTAATGACGTAGGAGCTGCGCGTTTAGGAAGACTATTTCATAATACTGTCTCTTCTTTTCAGGCTGCCGTAACTCGAACGGTCCCAGCGTAAATTCCATAAATTTCCACTGCGCTCGCGAAGTTGTCGCAATTACAAACAATTTGAAGGTTCTATCCTTAAATGCTCGTAGCCTACGAAATAAAATAAACGAATTTTTTTCTTTAATTGCTTGTAAAGACTGATATAATTGCGATAAATGAATCGTGGCTTAGCACTGAAACTCGTGACTTTGTAGGGGAGTATCAAATTAAAGGTTATAGACTTTTTGTTAAAAACAGAATAGGTAGGCGAGGAGGCGGTGTTATGTTGTATATCAAAGATAATATAGCGAACGTTATAGAAGTAAAGCACACAATTCCAGAACCGATAGATTCGACTATAGCAGAACTTAAATTGAACGATTTCAAACTTCTTGTTGCGGTTATATATAGGCCCCCTAATCAAACAGCTGATACGGACGAAGCGTTATATCGTGAACTAAAGCGAATAATCGGTAGTGAGCAGGCTTTAGTTATGGGTGACTTTAATTGCGCTAACGTAAATTACGATACAATGCAGGGAGACGCGGAAGGTAATCGTTTAGTTAATTTTCTCGAGGATAGCTTTCTTATTCAAAAGGTTGGGGAACCTACGAGGTTGGACAGTATTTTAGATTTAGTAATAACTACGGATGATAGGCTAATTACTGATCTTCAAATAATAGAACCGTTGGGCAATAGCGATCACAATATGGTAGAGTTTGTCCTCTCAGTAAGTCACTCGAAACCAGCTAACTCGACGAAAATTCCTAACTTCCAGCACGCAGACTTTAGTAAATTTCGAAATAAATTGTCACACGTCAATTGGGAAAACGTGATGGGGAACTCCAACGCAAAACTAATGTGGGAATCGTTCGAAACAGTATTTAGGACTATAAATGAGGAATGTGTACCGTACAAAATTAAGCGTGCGAAAGTAAACAACAAGCCCTTGTGGTTTACTTCTAGAGTAGGAGACATTATAAAGAGTAGAGATAGGGCTTATAGGCTACATAAGTGCGATAAAGACAATTTGTGGTTACGAAACAACTACATATCTCTAAGGCGTGAAGCGAAAAGTGTAATAAAAAAGTCCAAGCGCGAATTTGAAATCTCCATAGCTCGTGACGGTAAAGAAAACCCCAAGCGATTCTTTCAATACGTCAATAATAGAAATCCAGTAAAAAGCGTCTTGGGGCCTTTGAAAAATCTAAACGGAGATCTAGTTTCTGAAAACAAGGAAATGGCTACCTTGCTAAACGAATTTTTTACGTCAGTTTTTACTATAGAAGATGTAACAAATATCCCTACGGTCACGGACATAATACCGTTTGATAATGGTAATATTTTGGATAATATAGTGGTTAGTGAAGGGGAGGTAACGCGCTATATTGATAAAATGAAAACGCGTAAATCACCGGGGCCGGATTCCATATATCCCATACAACTAAAAGAATTAAAAGATAGCATTGTTGTGCCGCTAACAAAGATTTTTAATGCGTCTATTTCTGAGGGGTGCGTACCAGATAATTTCAAGTTAGCAAACGTAACACCTATCTTTAAGAAAGGCGATAAAGGTGCGGCGGGAAATTATAGGCCAATCAGTTTAACGTCTGTTGTAGGTAAGCTACTGGAATCAATAATTAGGGATCGTATAGTCGAACACTTAGAATGCATAAGCTAGTTAGAAATACGCAGCACGGATTTAGGCGAAACAAATCTTGCTTAACTAATCTTTTAGAATTTTTCCAAAGCGTGGTTGACGTTTACGATAGACATCGGGCGGTTGATGTAGTGTATTTAGATTTTCAAAAAGCGTTTGACACCGTGCCGCACAAAAGACTCATTGAAAAAACTAAGGCTCATGGAATCAGGGGTGTAGTAATAAATTGGCTAGAAGAGTGGTTGCGAGGCAGGAAACAGAGGGTGGTCGTTGATGGAGCGGAGTCGTGTTGGGCTAATGTAGCGAGTGGCGTTCCTCAGGGTTCTGTATTGGGCCCCTTGCTTTTTCTTATATATATTAACGATTTAGATGTCGGCCTAGTCAGTACAGTTTCAAAGTTTGCGGATGACACGAAGCTGGGTGGTAGGGCGATTAATGACGAAGATAGAGGTAAAATTCAGGAAGATCTGAATAAAATCGTTGATTGGTCAGTCACATGGCAAATGAGATTTAACGTTGATAAGTGCAAAATTTTGCATATAGGTTCGCGTAACGGTAATTTTGCGTATAGTATGTCAGGGAAAGATTTAACAAGCGTAGAGCAGGAAAAAGATTTAGGAGTTATAGTCACTGGTGATTTAAAAGTAGCGAAACAAAGTACAGCAGCGGTCAATAAGGCGAACAAAGTGTTAGGTTTTATAGCTCGAAATTTTGAGTACAAATCGCGCGATATTATAGTTCCACTTTATAAATCATTAGTTAGACCCCATTTGGAGTACGCGGTCCAATTTTGGAATCCGCATATGCGCAAAGATATAGACAAAATCGAAAGAGTTCAAAGACGAGCAACTAAGATGATTCCGTCGCTTAGGTCAAAGTCGTACGAGGATAGGCTTAAGGAGTTAAAATTGACAACACTCGAGACTAGGAGGTTAAGGGGTGATCTAATCCAGGTTTTCAAAATTATGAATGGGTTCGATAACGTAGATAGAGATAGCTTTTTCGAAATATCTCAATATAATAGGACTAGAAATAACGGGTGTAAGTTGACAAGTAGAAGGTTCGAGACAGCAGTTGCGAAAAACTTTTTTACGCATAGAATAGTAAATAGCTGGAATAGTTTGCCGGTAGAAGTAATTAGTAGCACG
This sequence comes from Bathynomus jamesi, assembly GCA_023014485.1. Lineage (NCBI taxonomy): Eukaryota > Metazoa > Arthropoda > Malacostraca > Isopoda > Cirolanidae > Bathynomus > Bathynomus jamesi. The sequence continues at coordinate 390,523 of JAJOZX010002539.1, read as the reverse complement.
TCTATAAACATGTTTAAAAATCGATTAGACGCATATGTTGATAGAAAGGGTATAGTTTAAGGTAGTAAAATTAAGGCTTTGGGGATAGATCCCACAGCTCAACACAAGTGTTGTGGGATATAGGGAGGCAGCGTCTTGGGTTAGGGGATACTCTCTGTCCTTACACACCCCATTTAAAGAGATTCCTCTGCCGAGCGGTGCCCCCCATAGTACTGTGAGGTATTGAAAAACTCATGATCTTCACTTGCCCCACAAACACCTTTAAATGGGAGACCCAAAATGCGTGCACACCCATTTCTACATTACTGTACAGTCTTTACAGCCACACCTACACTTTTCCTCGTAAGTGTATATATTGTAATGTATATGATTGTAAATTTTGACTTGGTCCCCAATCGATATGGACCGTGACTTGATGGATACCGTAATGAAATTGACTGGATTCTTTGGATCTGATATATTTGCATGTCCGTTATAAATAGATATAGATTGTAACATATTTGTGGACAGTAGCCTATTATGACTTGATCCTCTGGATCCAGAGATTCTATCTTTAGTTTTAAATCGATAATTAATTAGTTTTAAATTGATAATTATTTAGTTTCGTAAAAATTGGTCGTTGCCAATTTATCGGCAGTTTTTATATAAATTTCTTTGTTCTTGTGGTTCGGAACCCACGTAAAATTGTAGGTCCCCTCCGCCACCACGGAGGACATACACGATACACGATTACGAACACAGTTAGGTAGACCAGCCATGAGTGGATCCTAGGGTCTTGTTGGTCTGAAACATTATAACATTATAACATTATATATATACATATATATATATATATACACATATATTATATATATATATATATATATATATATATATATATATATATATATAATATATACATATATATATACATATATATATACATATATATATATATATATATATATAAATATATATATATATATATCGTAAAGAACGACGCTTGTATAGGAGATATTCCGCGCAAGACGAGAGAGAGAGAACGAAAGAAATGAAAAAATGAGGTAGCCACCCGGCTGTTTCGTTCTCTCTCTCTCGTCTTCCGCGGAATATCTCCTATACAAGCGTCGTTCTTTACGTTATTTATACTGCGTGTTCTTTGCAGTTGAATGTATATACATATATATATATATATACAATATTATATATATATATATATATATATATATATATATATATATATATATATACATATATACATATATATATATTTATATATATATATATATATATATATATATATATATATATATATATACACACATATATATGTGTATAATATATATATATATATATACATAATATATTTATATATATCAGTGGCGTGCGGTGATTTTTCGTCAAGGGGAAGCAATTCAAGCAAAAACAACAAAGATTATATAAAATAAAAATAAAACTTTAAAATACTCGTATATAATAAAAACAAAACACATATAACACTGGTATGCATCAGTTTTGCTGTCAAGGGGTTTGTAAGTGATTCATATAGAGGGTTTCCTGCTGATGTCGAATCTGCAATCCGTTTTTCTCAATCAGCTCAGGTTATCCGTCAATGGCATCATAAGTAAAATAGAATTTTTCGTGATTTTGTCAAAGCGGAATTGGAACAGTAACATCTATCATCACTTGTTTCACTTGCATAATATCTTTTTTTACGTTTCAGGCATATAGATAAAATATTTCATAATGAATAGAGCGTGTAAAAATGATCCCAATAGATTCTGCTACATATGTGGGACGGTTACCATGCCAAATAACCAGTCCCAAATCACTAAATTTGTGAAGACAATGTATAGAGCATACTTTGGAATTAAGCTAGGGGACCAGGACAAAAATTTCGCCCCTCATATGTGCTGCAAGACGTGCATTGAAAATTTGAGAAGATGGAGCAAAGGCAGAGCGAAATCTTTGCCTTTTGGAATTCCCATGATTTGGAGAGAAGGAAAGGATCACGCGACAGATTGCTATTTCTGCTTGACAAACCTCCAAGGTGGGCTTATAAATTTATTTTTCTTAAATATTTTGAAATCCTCGTATGAAACTTGACATAATATTCACCATAATGTAATATTCACCATATATAGCATAATATTCACCATAATGGTAATCATACATTTACATATATATATTGTTATAGAAAATACATTTACACATACATATTGTTATACAAGTTACATTTACATATACAATGATTGTATATTTTCTTTCTTTTTCATTCATATTGTCCCCGATGGGACAATATGAATGAAAAAGAAAGAAAATATACAGACTCCATCGACCTATTTCATATCTTACAGACCGCAGCCTTCCCTCACGAGCCGCCACTGTCTGAATGCTTCTTCTATTTCATATGCAAGTTTTATATCCATGTTTCTGTGTTTCTATTTTCAGGAGTTAACAAGAAGAATAAACACATTGTTGTATACCCTGACATTCCTTCTGCTATGAGACCTGTACCCCATGGTCCTGGAATTCCAATACCCGACCCACCTCAAACCCTGGACTTCGATGATTCTGATGATGAATCAATGACAATGCCAATGACCAGTCCCAGTCGTATATATCTCAAAATACCGCTTCAAATGAGCCGAGGCTCTCAACCAGGCCAAAGTTAATGATCTTACCAGGGATTTAGGACTTTCCAAATTAGCTGCCGAGATCTTGGGCTCACGACTTAGAGAGGACAACTTGCTGGCTCCGGGAACAACATTCTCTGGTATAGGAAACGAGAGGAAGAATTCCGCAAGTTTTTTGCAGTGCACGAAAATACCTCTTCCTTAGTGTACTGCTGCAATGTTGAGGGGCTAATCGAATCCTTGGGCCTGCCATATAACGCATCAAATGGAGGCTATTTATAGACTCGTCTAAACGAAGTTTGAAAGCAGTACTTCTCAACATTGGGAATATGGTTGCATCAGTCCCTGTAGCACATTCCGTACAACTTACTGAGAGCTACGATAACATGAAAATTTTACTGGATGCTCTCGTATACGACCAACATAACTGGAGGATCTGTGGAGATTTGAAGGTAATACTAATATCATAAGTAAACTATTGCTATTGACTATGTTGTTTTTCCAAAGGTTATTTGAGAGCGTATAAGAACACTTAACTTCCCCACAGAAGTGATACAGTCCAATGCATAGATTTTTTTATCTGATAGAACAAATTCTCTAAATTCTTTAAATATTTTCATTTTTTTTCAGATTGTGGCATTTGTATTGGGAATGCAAGGGGGATACACGAAATACCCATGTTTCCTCTGCAAATGGGATAGCCGAGCGGATGAGAAGCACTATGCACAGCGTGAATGGGCATCCAGAGAGAATTTTGAACCTGGGTCGCATAATGTCGTTTCAGTGCCCCTTGTACCACCAACAAAAATTTTGCTCCCACCACTTCATATTAAGCTGGGCTTGATGAAAAATTTCATCAAATCAATGAATAAGGAGGGTTCATCATTCCGATATCTCGAGAGTAAATTTCCTCATATATCTGATGCTAAACTAAATGCTGGGGTTTTTGATGGTCCTCAAATTCGAACTTTGATCAAGGATACTCAGTTCGAAAACGCAATGACTCCAACTGAGAAGAATGCCTGGCAGGCATTCAAATCAGTTGTCACTGATTTTCTTGGCAAGCGTAGAAGTCCAGAATACGAGTCCGTTGTCGAAAACTTGATGGAAGCTTTCAAAGCTCATGGGTCGCGCATGTCCATAAAAATGCACTTTTTGTGGTCCCACTTGGACTATTTTCCTGAAAATTGCGGGGATTATAGTGAGGAACAGGGTGAACGATTTCACCAAGATATCAAAATAATGGAAGAGAGGTACCAGGGAAACTGGGATATCAATATGCTGGCGGACTATTGCTGGTGTTTGAAGCGAGACGTGCCCGAAGAAAAACACAGACGGAAAGCCAAAAAAACTTCATTCATTCCTCAATAAACTTTTTTCCATATTCATTGTATGAATAAAAGTATTTATTCACACAATGTTTTCATTTTTCACGAGTGTTCTTATAATATTACTCGTATCTACAGTGTTTAAGCTAAAAAAATCAATAAATTTGGGGATAAAATTGGATTTATAATAAATGGGCAATAGAGAAAAACCTGACCTGATTGAGGAAAACCAATGTCATTTTCGAATTCAGCATGGTCGAATTATATAATATGAGTTGAAAAAACCCTCACAGCAGACAAAAAAATTTCATATGCATACCAGTGTAATCATCTACTTACTTTACTTATAGGTTAATTCTATTCTTCTTTCTTTTTTATTAAATATATCTATTATTTCTTCGTAAAAGGCATTGGTTTTCATATCCTTAAGAAGCTTTTTCTCAATTGAGATTAAAGCTAAACTTGCAAGCCTTTCTTACCCTTGCACATTTCTAGCGTAGTTACGTATTCGCTTTAAATGAGAGAATGACAGCAGACAGCACGTAAAGTTGCCAGATATTTCAAGAAAATTGACTATAAGATCTGGACAGCGATTTCTAAATTGCTTCCTTTTTGACGTAGGGAAGGATAAAATAACGATAAATATATATTCTTTTCCGCTTAACATGGCCATGGAATTTTTTAGTAGAAAAAACTATATATGAAACTTGTTGTATTCAAAAATAACTACATCATTAAACATTAAATGAGTTTTTAGAATGGAAAGAAACAATTTGTAACAGTAAAAAAAAAGCGAAAGTCATTGGGAAAAAGGATGCATTTCGTCAATTGTTGTCCAACTCGAGATTTTTTGCGTCGGCTTTCTTAAAGGTTTTTGCCCGAACGGCAACCAATGTATATACTATGTATCCACTGATTACCAATCAAATGCTATAAATAGTATAATAAAATGATTTTGTACAAATTATTAACACATATTGAACTGTTTAAACTTTAAAGTATAATACAGCATTTTCTTCTTTCTTTGAATAGGGAAGCATTGCTTCCCTTGCTTCCATGGACCGCACGCCACTGATATATATATATATATATACACATATATATATATACACATATATATATATATATATATATATATATATATATATATATATATATATATATATATGTATATATATATATATATATATATTAGGGTGTGACCGTTGCCTTCCAAAAATCAAAAAATGGTCCGACAATGCTGTTCAAAGTTTTAGTGTGTGTATTTATCTAGGAAACACCCCTGTAAATTTTCTTGGAGATCGGTGCATGTTTGAGCTAGCACCGTCGTACCAGCAAGTATTGCTATTTCAGCTTATGAACTTCATAAATAAGTGTGAAAATAGCACATTTTATCAGATTTTCATTTCCGGGTCTGGAACGCTGACCCACAAATTTTCCACGTATTATTTTATTGCATTTAATTTTAATGATGCTCTTTTTTTTCCCTTGACAGTGATTTGATGTTGTAAATAGAGAATTTAATCATGGATACACGGCAAGATGATGAGTATGTCAGAATGTTGTTGGGCACCGTACCCCGAGAAGAAGAAAAGGAAATAAAGGGCTGCAAACTGCCAACTAATAGGCAGGTCTTACTATGTCTGTTAGCAAACCTTCGGGATATGCATTGGGACCAGGCTTTATCTGCCACCATTGACAATGTGCTTTTGCATTACCAGAAGGCGAATGTCCCGACCATTACAGGCAGGAACAATATTGGCCGAGTGATTAAAACTTTCTATGACAAAGACTACATGATGCTTATGAAAAAGAATGAAGATAGAAGACGGGCTGATGATCCTGGAATTATGAAGTTTAAATCAGAATTGAGCCTGACGATGAAATTTTATAAGAACACAGTGTTGAAAGACATGGCGGCTGCAAAAAAGGGGAAAACTCAGGCCGAACAAGATGCCATCGATACTGACATACTCTTTATGAAAAGCATGCTAAGTGACAGAGTAGCTACCTACTCTGGGGTAAACAAAGTACTCACAGAAAAGGTTCAGAAGCGACAGAAAAGGCAGATGCGAGAAGAGAAGCGACAAGAGAGAGAGCAATGTGATCATGCTGAGAATGTACAGGCTGATATTGATTCACCTATTAGCTCTGATGAGGACGATGACATTGATGAGGCCAGCACTGCTCAACCAAAGAGAAAACATCGGAGAACAGTGAAAGAGGGAGTTTCAATTTTTGTGCCCCATGATATTCTGAAGTCGGCAGAACTTGTTTCATGCAGTGTTCGAAACAACATTTCGCCGACCCAGCTGAGTGCAATTGTGTACCCTTGTATCTGCATGTGGTGGAGATACATCAAAGCTGAGTCTAAATGCAAGGACGGCCCACCGATACCGAGCTTCCATCGTGTCAGAAATAAGTTTAAAATCATGGATGAATGGCAACCATCAGACAAAGTACTGGTGCACTGGGATGGTAAACTTATGGACACGCTGGATTCCAAAGGCACTGATGACCGCCTGCCCATTCTTGTGTTTGGTGTCAATGGCACAAAGCTTCTTGGAGTCCCACCTCTTCCGCATTTGACTCAAAAAGCTGGCCTGGTTCAAGGAGACTGGTTTCCGACACAACTTCATCCAATACAGGTAAACCTATTTCAAACATCAGCGTGAATTTATCACGACATTAATACCAAAATACAGTGAATGATTTAACAGAAATCTGCAAAAAGCACGTGCCTGAAATGGTGGCCTTAAACTACAATTACATTTTTTTTTTAGGACAAAAAACAGCTGCTTGCGTCTCCCTCCAAAAGGAATTAGAGCGTGCCGTATTCTGGTGCGCCTGTCGCAGGCATGTGGGCGAAGTCATCCTAGGTGTTTGCTGGGATTGCTTGAAAGTGGAGGGCTCTTCAAGTCCAAACATAATGGTTTTCCAGAGGTGAGTCATAAGCTTTACAAAATAACAAGGAATATTATTATCTAATGAACAAATTTAGTGGAATTTCTTTTATTAGACTTATAAGATATACTAACACCAAGCAAATGATCGATCATATCAATCTTAATACCCCTAAAACAATATTATAGATTAGTACGAAATACAATAATCCCAATAATTGCATTTCTAGGTTCAAGAACCATTTCTCTCAACTGGCGTACAATGAAAAAAAGAAATACTACTACCCCGCAATGCCTGGAGTGTTTGAGGAGCGCCAGCAGGAGATGGCTGACTTCTTCCGTGAATCTCTAGCCCAACCATTTACACGTGGCGACTACAAGGAGCTGGTAGAGCTTTGTCTGCTGCTTGTAACTAAAGGATCCGAGCCAGTGAACTTCACAATGGTCTACCCCGGCGCACTTCACAAAGCAAGGTGGATGGCTAAACTGCTCTATACCCTCAAGATTGTTCTTTTGTCAGGCCAGATCAAAGAGCAGTTTCCCAAAGCCGAGGTTGTGACTAAAAGTCAAATCAGCAAGTTAGAACGGTTTGCTGTGTTCACAGTCGCTGTTTATGTCCCATGGTGGATTGTTTGCCCCGTTCCAGCAAGTGCGCCACTGAATGACTTGAATTTGGTCGAAACCTTGGCTGAATTTGCCCCATATGACACCACAATAGTTGACAAAGCACGTGTGGCACTCGGTAGACACACTTGGTACCTAACTGAGGAGTTGGCCCCACTGGCTTTGTTCTCGTCCCAAGTACAAGAAAGGACAAAAGAGGAGATGAGGAAGGCCCTTCTTTGCCATGAAGTCACTGAACTTACTAAGAGAGTGGGGCTCAATCATGGGGGCTATGGAAAGCCATATCTTCCCCCTGTCCCAGAAAGTGGCACTGCCCTGGTGGACCTAATTGGGCCTGACTCAAGCCGGTTCTTCACCATTTTAGGCATGCCCTATCAGTTTCTCCACAGTCCAGCCAGTGAATGGGCGGATCATGACGACTACCTGAACATGAAACGGGTTGTGGACAAGCTTCAGGTCGTCAATGAGGCTGCAGAGCGTGGTGTAAAACTTTGCCATGACTTTCTTAATGTTGCCAGGGATGAGGAGCGCTTTCAAGAAGTCCTTCAAGTAGTTGAAAATGACAGACTCCGCGTTCCTAATCAGCGCAAACGATCATCTGTTTCCGAACAGAAATCATGGTTTCTTGCTCTAGAGAAATAATACCTTGTGAATATATGATAAAACCCCTTAATGTACCATGAGAGAATAAGAATGATTAACTTTTTTGTGTTAGTGATAACAGCTTTTAATTAAGACAGGCAAATGATTTGTGTTAATATCCCTTATGATGGTTGTGTAATCTCATATATAGGCGCGTATGACGTATAAGCAAAATCGCTATTTTTCAAATTGCTGGTGCTCCCTCGAATATGCATGAATCTTCTTCAAAAAGTTGCACGTGGGTATTTTTTATGTCAATATGCAACACTAAATTTTGAACAGCATTGTAGGACAAAGTTGGGGCGACTGTCACACCCTAATATATATATATATATATATATATATATATATATATATATATATATATATATATATATATATATATATATATATATATATATATATACATATTATATATATACATATATATATATATATATATATATATAATTTTTTCAAAGCGTGGTTGAAGTTTACGATAGTCATCGGACGGTTGATGTAGTGTATTCTGATTTTCAAAAAGCGTTTGACACCGTACCGCACAAAAGACTCATTGAAAAAACTAAGGCTCATGGAATCAGGTGTGTAGTAATAAATTGGATAGAAGAGTGGTTGCGATGTAGGAAACAGAGGGTGGTCGTTGATGGAGCGGAGTCGTCTTGCGTTAATGTAGCGAGCGGCGTTCCGCATGGTTCTGTACTGGAGCCCTTGCTTTTTCTTATATATATTAACGATTTAGATGTTGGCCTAGTCAGTACAGTTTCAAAGTTTGCGGATGACACGAAGCTGGGTGGTAGGGCGATTAATGACGAAGATAGAGTTAAATCCAGGAAGAGCTGAATATTATCGTTGATTGGTCAGTCACATGGCAAATGAGATTTAACGTCCATAAGTGCAAAATTTTACAAATAGGTTCGCGCAACAGTAATTTTGTGTATAGTATGTCAGGGAGGGAGTTAGCAAGCGTAGAGAAGGAAAAAGATTTAGTAGTTATAGTCACTGGCGATTTAAAAGTGGCGAAACAAAGTATAGCAGCGGTCAATAAAGCGAACAAAATGCTAGGTTTTATAGCTACGAATTTTCAGTACAAATCACGCGATATTATTGTTCCTCTTTATAAATCATTAGATAGACCCCATTTGGAGTACGCGATCCAATTTTGGAATTCGCATATGCGAAAAGATATAGACAAAATCGAAAGAGTTCAAAGACGAGCAACTAAGATGATTCCGTCGCTTAGGTCGAAGTCGTACGAGGATAGGCTTAAGGAGTTAAAATTGACTACACTCGAGACAAGGAGGCTAAGGGGTGATTTAATCCAGGTTTCAAAATTATGAATGGGTTCGATAACGTAGATAAAGATAGCTTTTTCGAAATATCTCAATATAATAGGACTAGAAATAACGGGTGTAAGTTGACAAGTGGAGGGTTCGAGATAGCAGTTGCCAAAAAACCTTTTTACGCATAGAATGGTAAATAGCTGGAATAGTTTGCTGGTAGAAGTATTTAGCAGCACGTCTATAAACATGTTTAAGAATCGATTAGACGCAAATGTTGATAGATAGGGTATAGTTTAAGGTAATAAAGTTAAAGCTTTGTGGTTCGGAACCCTCGTAAAATTGTAGGTCCTCTCCGCCACCACGGAGGACATGCACAATACACAATTACGAACACAGTTAGATAGGCCAGCCATGAGTGGATCCTAGGGTCTTTGTTGGTCTGAAACATTATAACATTATAATAGGGTGGGGTGAAACTGGGCGGGAAACCGGTTTTTAATTTCATTTTTAAATAGCTCAGAAAAGTTGCCTCTTCAACCGCTTAGTAAGGTTGAAAATTGGTTTTTGTTTTGGGCGATATCTTGAGGTTTCCCAGCAGCCTTGAAATTTCACTGTTGAAATGCATTGCAAAATATACTTGTTTGTTTTTGGATGCAGCTCTTCGCTTGTTTCAGCTTTTTTGTACCAAAACAACCTAGAACTCACCACGAGGAGGTGGCTGCATGTCGAGTTCCACCCGTATTCAACCCAGCCTCCCAACCATATGGACACTCAACACTGATATGCAACATATCTGATGTTTCAACATACATAACTTGTTTTTTATCAATTCAGGTGTGCCGAATCAAAATATCACATCCATTTTTTCTAATCACGTATAATTTTCTGGCAAATACCCATCACCCATTTTGTATGGGTGGTATATAGACATACACCCAAATATGCGGTAGAATGATTTATTCATTATATTTATATGCAGCTACCATATATATATATATATATATATATACAGTATATTAGTACAGTATATCAGTCGTAGTATATTAGTATATATATTAAAATATATATTTACTGAAACCAGTGCGAAAAACATACACAAAACTCTCTCAGTACATGTTAACGTCTCATGACCGAGTGGGTAACGTGGGTATATAGGTACAGGGTGTCCGAGAATTATCTGTACAATTTTTGGCTGTTATTAAAAGTCAATCATGAAGTGTAGAAATTCCAGTTTTATCCCATTTTACAGAGAATCTCATTATGTTTTTTCTGATACCAAGTTTTGACAAGTTTTTTAGAAATTCCAGTGTGTCCGAACATTATCTGTACAATTTCATCTTTTAATAAAATCTTTGATAACACGTAAAATTCTTAAACAAGATTATTTAGAACCTGTATTTTCAAAATTTTCTTTTATTAAAGTAACGTTGTTACAAACATTCGATATGTGCACCATTAGTGATTCGCAAAACATCCAATCGATACTCCAAATGTTGCATGTACGCTGCAGCATATCCACATCAATTCGCTCATAGCAGCTGTGATTCTTGCTTTTAAATCATCAATGTCTGTCACCCGCGTACATTTCTAAAAGACTTGTCAAAACGTGGTATCAGAAAAACTTAATGAGATTCTCTGTAAAATGGGACAACACTGGAATTTCTACACTTCATTGTTGACTTTTAATAACAGCCAAAAATTGTACAGATAATTTCTCGGACACCCGGTATATATATATATATATATATATATATATATATATATATATACAGGGTGAGTCAAAAGTAGCGCCCGATTTCTGTTTTTTCGGCTGTTAGATTCTTTCTGGGAAGTCATGTTGTTAATAATTGTCTTGCAGATTATTAATTTTCTTAGTTTATTTGTTTTTGTTTTGCAGGTTATTGCTGAGAGTTTGGAAAGTTACTGAATTTGCACCAAATTGAACCATGAATTACCTTTCAATGAATCAACGCATTGCGGCCGTGAAACATTACTACAAATGTAATGAACAACCAACGATGGCGGCACGCCGTTTGGCACAGGAATTCGATATTAACCCACCCCAGGGAAGAAACATACGATTGATTGTCGAGAAATTTGAAGCAACAGGGTCGGTAGCCACTGCAAAGAAGTCCGGTCGTCCGAAAACGGCAACGAATGTAGCTATGGCTGAAGAAGCCATCAGGAGACTGGAACAAAGTCCGAAAAAGTCAACTCGCCGTTTATCTGCAGAGTTGGAAGTGAGCCAATCAAGTGTTATCCGTATCCTTCACCAGAAAAAATGGAAACCTTACATTCCACGCTTACTGCATGCCCTTCATGATGGAGATGACGACCGCCGTCTTCAATTTTGCGAAGAGTTCTTAGCTAAACTTGACGAAGAGGACACAATGCTAGACAACATCTGGTGGTCAGATGAGGCATGTTTTAAGCTTAACGGCACAATTAACAGACACAATTGTGTCTACTGGGCTGCGGAGAACCCAAGAGTGACAGTTAGAAGGAGGTAAATTTGCCTGGCGTGACAGTTTGGGCAGCCATATCTCCATTAGGGATAATTGGACCCTTTTTCTTTGAGGGATCTGTCACTGCAGAAATTTACCTGGATATGCTGCAAACCTCCTTTTGGCCCAGGGTACAAGATCAGGACTGTTATTTCCAGCAAGATGGAGCTCCACCTCATTATGGACGTCATGTTCGTCAGTGGCTTGATGAAAACTTTCCCGGAAAGTGGATCGGGCGCCGCGGTCCGATCGAGTGGCCGGCACGCTCCCCAGACCGTACACCTCCAGATTTCTTTCTTTGGGGGCTCATGAAAGACCTTGTTTATCGTGAAAAGCCTCGTACCATTCAGGAATTGAAGGCTCAAATCACTGCAAAGTTTGAGGAAATTGATATCGAACTCTGCAGGCGTGTGTGCCACTCTGTGCCTGCTCGGCTGCAATTGTGCATCGATCACGAGGGAGGGCACTTTGAAAACTGCAAGTAAAACAGCTTGGTACAGTTCCGTAATAATTTTCCCCCGAATAAATGGTTAGATAAACATGTCATTCATTTATTTCTACCTTCTTCTACTCTGTAATACAAATGGCAAACAAACAATTAACTGACAGAAATCGGGCGCTACTTTTGACTCACCCGTATATATATATAAAATAACCAGGGTACTGGTATCAAAAATTCATAAAGATCTCACTATATTAATTCCAAACGTTTCGTGAGTGAGGAACAAGGAGAAAGTTCCACCAGGATATCAAGAGTATGGAAAAAGATACCAAGGAAGGTGGGATTTCAATATGATGGCAGGCTACTGCTGGTCTCTGAAATGGGAAGGCTTGGAAGAAATGCAGTACATGAAGCGAGCAAAAAAACGACGATTTTATCCTACTGATCAATCATGATTGATCTAGTATGTATCAATTAAGTATCAAAGATGAATTTACCTTGAAATGTATTGTCTTTGTATTTCTTATAATTTTGTACTCTTGGAAATTTAGTTGTTTAATACATATTATAAATATATCTGACTTATATTTTGTGAAAAACCTTGACGTAATACATAAAAATGGTTGTGAAAGTTGAAATCAGCATGGCGAAATTGTATAAGACCACGTAATAGAAACAACACACCTCGTACTTTGGTTTGAAATGCAGACTTGTGAAATGACTGATCACTCCGATTAGCTTAAGGCCGATATTCAGCTTTTGTGTCGAAACAGGGCATTATTTTTTGTGATTTCAGCCTTGTGCGTATAAATCCATCCCTTGAAACTGCACCACAGACTGTAGTTGCGGCTTCACTAACACTGACTGTAGGCACATCAGCTTCAATCTTATCGAGCTCAATTACTGGAAGTTTCTCACAAGCTTCCAATTGTTTGCCAATGGAACCCGAATACCCATAAGGGCCTGTTGTGTGTCCATCTAGATGTTGCAGGAAATGGCAGAGTGGAAGTTCGTTTGCATGGAGCGGACACACCAACTGCTGCAAAGGCTTCCAAAAATCCTGTTCTAGCAGTCTAATAACACTACACTTTGGTCCAGTATTTACAGCCGTTCCGTCGCACCTAAAATCTATTGAATTTGTAGTATCTATGGCGTTCTCTCTAAAAAAGTCCTACATGAATCAATTAATGCTTTCGGAGGAACCAGATGCAGGTGGTACATGGCCAATATATTTAGGTCCTGACTACTGTACTAGTGTCAGATGCTCCTCAGCGGCGCCTTCTCCCACTTCTTTCTGTTGCAGCTCGCAGCGAATTCTTTTCCTCTCCCTTTTAACTTTACTTCTGTCTATAACTTTGGATTAATCTTTTTCTGTAATTATACCCACATCCTGAAAAATAGCACTTGCAATTGTTGCAGCAGATCTGTCGGACACTCCTGTCTTGTAACAGGCTCTTACCATTGCCGGCAGAGTAAGTCTCATTTGAGAGTAGGTGGCTTCTGCTTTGGATGTCGAAAATCGGGTTTCCACAGATAAAATGGGCACAAACTCACTAGTATCTGTGGCATCTTCCAATTCAGACGTAGATGAACAACTGTCCTCTTGCAATTCTGATAATTTCTTTGCTGGTTGCAGTTGCTTTGTACATGACACTCGTGTAGCCTCTTTTTCTTTCCTTTGCTGTTTCCGACGGATTTGTTTAGTAGTGGTGATGTCAACTGAGCCCATATACACATTCCTTTCTGTCCTATGGTCAAGAAGAAACATCTGTTCTTTCTCTGGTATTCTGCGAGATTTTTCGCAACTGCATGAAGAAAAATTAGCACATTTGCATGCTAAAATGTCAAAGAGCTTTCTTCTCGCTTCCTCTTGGAAACGTTTTACCCTGGATTTGTAACTTTTATTCAACTGTCTGCCTTTGAACGGCTTTGTAAGATTTCGGTATTTGTCTTGGTAAGCTCGGATTACACTGGATGACAAAAAAGAACGTTTTTTATCACATGAACATAAATGGGTGGATCTTATAGTTTTTTTACCGCTGAGTGCAAAAATGACCTCAAAATTTCTCTATCACCCACCAATATTGAGTGAATCGAAAATGAAATTTGGACTAATTTATAGACGTAATAGCAATATCAAAGTAGAAAATGTATATTGAACACACCTAAAATTTTTACTGAGCGAAATCAAGTGAGTAACTAATAAATGAAAGTTAACAGTGACGTGCAGCAACTTTAAGCAGAGGAGGAGCAAGGGACAGACCTCGCCCCTTTCTTATATTGACTCACATCCTAAGTAATGTAAATTCGGGTGTCACTCTAAAACTGCGGGTGATAGAAAAATTCTGTTTACATTTCCGTAATCAAGGTAAAAAACATTACATATACAGGGTGTCCCAGAAGTCTTGGAGCGGTTTTATTTGACTATAACTTTTTTCTTTTTTGATTAATTTATTTATTTTTATTTTCTAATTAAAGTACCCATGCTGCGATTAATGAAAATTGAATCCTGGACAGTGCAACAAAGAGTGGCTATTGTGGAAGTTTATTTGACAAACAATTCTTCCATCGTGCCGCTCAAAGAGCGTTTCGATTAAAATTCGACACACGTTCTGCTCTTTCTGATCGAGCTATTCGACGGTACGTCGCTAAATTTCGTATGGGAAAGGGTCAGGGAGACGAACCACGGACTGGGCGTCCTCGGACAAGCCTAAGTCCAACTTCGGTTGAGATGGTTCGTGAAAACGTTGAGGAAAATCCACATTAGTTCGACGAGGCAGCCAGGAATTAAACATTTCAAGAAGTTCCTTACATTGAATTTTAAGAATATTTACCCGTACAAAATTCAAATTGCTCAAGAAATTAAACCACAAGATCATCAGAGACGGATAACGTACGCTAATGCGATTTTAGATTTATGCAATGAAAATGAAGATTTTCACCAGATATTAAATTCGTAATTAAAATCGCAATAAATATATTTTCAAGTTTTACAAACATTTTTTATTTGATCCCAAAACAAAAAAGTTATAGCCAAATAAACCCCATCCAAGACTTCTGGGACACCCTTTAGTTCAAGTAAAAATATACTCGAGACAAAAACTTTGTTGACCAGTGTTATCTGCAAAATTCGAACATGCGATACCACAGGAATAGAAGTCTTGGGCCACAACTGCTCCACCTTTGTTACAACTACTACTGATACTGTATTTCACCGACTGTAGGCTTTTGGCTACGTCATTTAGCTTCAGGTTGGGCTCAACTCAGAGGTAAAACTTCACGACATCTTCACAAGTTCGGAGAACACGATCATTCAGCTTTGTCGGTGCCCCAAACATAGGACAGTTCATGTTTCACCTTGTTTTCACCTGAAGTGATTGAGCCATATTGTTCTGCAAGAAGATTTTTCACACAAGGGTAAGATATTGTACATAAATATTAACAATATCGCAAAAAAACACAAGGTGTCCCTGTATTTGCATTACGCTTGAAACAAAATGAAATACGTTCGGATAATTATTCAAAATCAGAGGAAATGAAACAAGTTCACTGTTGTAATAACTACTTCAACACTATTCATCAGGCCGAGATAAAGGCGAGATATTCCCTACATGCTACACCTACATCATCCAAAACCAATCACATCATCCCTACTCTTATCGCTCCGCCCACTCTCCTCACGAACAAACGCACTACGTCACATTCGGCCTTGACTGAGTCAAGAACCCTGCTGAGCAGGTTGTGGCAACTAAAGTAAAGACTGTTGAGGTACCTCAAGATATTATCTGTAAACAAAAAATTTTGTATAGGGCTTCTATGATACCCAAGAGGCAACTTTTCCGCGATGTTAAAATTCAAACAATTAACTTTCATTTCTTCGCTCCATCCTAAGAAACTTACTTTATATTATTACAGTACTTTTTTCAGCTTTTTCAGCTATATTTAACAATTTAATACCAGTGTTCTACACTGTATATAATATTGCAGAACTCAGTCCTGAATTTTGGTATTCTGTCTTCTGTAGTAATATAAACATTGCAGTAAACTGTATTATGCTGTTTTATTTCTAGAAATTTTTTTAAGCAAAGCTTAAAAAAAGTTACTATAATTGTGTAATTCACAAAAAGTTTGATTATAAAAATATTCTTAGCCTTCTTCACCATGTAAATTTTAAACACCTTCCGACCTTTCGAAATATCTCAATATAATAGGACTAGAAATAACGGGTGTAAGTTGACAAGTAGAAGGTTCGAACACCGCAGTTGCAAAAACTTTTTTACGCATTAGATAGTAAATAGCTGAATAGTTTGCCGGTAGAAGTAATTAGTAGCACGTCTATAAACATGTTTAAAAATCGATTAGACGCATATGTTGATAGAAAGGGTATAGTTTTAAGGTAGTAAAATTAAGGCTTTCTGGCGGATAGTTCCCACAGCTCAACACAAGTGTTGTGGATATAGGAGCAGCGTCTTGGTGTTAGGGGATACTCTCTGTCCTTACACACCCCATTTAGAGAGATTCCTCTGCGACGGTGCCCCCATAGTACTGTGAGGTATGAAAAACTCATGATCTTCACTTGCCACCAACACCTTTAAATGGGAGACCCAAATGGGTGCACACACATTTCTACATTACTGTACGTCTTTACAAGCCACACCTACTCTTTTTCTCGTAAGTGTATATATTGTAATGTATATGATTGTAAATTTTGACTTGGTCCGCTATCGATATGGACCGTGACTTGATGGATACCGTAATGAAATTGACTGGATTCTTTGGATCCGATATATTTGCATGTCCTTTATAAATAGATATAGAGTGTAACATATTTGTGGATAGTAGTCTATTATGACTTGATCCTCTGGATCAGGGATTCTATCTTTAATTTTAAATCGATAATTAATTAGTTTTAAATTGATAATTATTTAGTTTCGTAAAAATTGGTCGTTGCCAATTTACCGGCAGTTTTTACATAAATTTCTTATGTTCTTGTGGTTCGGAACCCACGTAAAATTGTAGGTCCCCCGCACCACGGAGGACATACACAATACACGAACACAGTTAGGTAGACCAGCCATGAGTGGATCCTAGGGTCTTTGTTGGTCTGAAACATTATAACATTATAACATTATAACATTATGACCTTACTTAAAATAATTGTAATTAACATTGCTTTAATTTTAAAAAATACCATTGAATCTTGCCTAATTAAAAACAATGCAAGTAATGCAGATGGGTATGTCCACTCCATCGGATATAAACACTGTGAATTAGTATATACTAGCACAGACCTGCAAAACATTTGCAGTCAAATCAGTATCTTTATTGCAATATTACTTCTTTAAATACATGATTATTTTTTCATCAAAGACTTTAACAAAATCAAAACTTTTCACTCTTGAGAATATAAATAGTATGAAGACGCTATGGCAATTGTAAGAAAATTTGGGAAGTCGGATCTAATGTATTTATTACTACGTTTACTTGCAATTCAAGATGGACTGAAATCGCTGAAAGCATTGACGCTTATCGCAGACCAGAACATCGGCCAAATATTGTAGCAAGAATTTTTCAAATGAAACTGAATGAGCTGCGTTATGATTTAATAATAAAGTATATACTCGAGAAGCCAAATGCAGTTTTGTATGTGGTTCATGCACCTTCAAGTTTCGCTGGCGGGACTCGCAAAATAATGACGGGTCGAAGTGTCCCACATGCCCCACACCATCCCCATATCTCAGGGCTTTTTTTAAGCACTTTGTAGTAGTGGGCCATATTAAAAAAGGGCATATATATCTATTTTTATTTAGGCTCATTTATGACAAAAATAGGAGAACTACCATAACGACATGAAGAAATGAAAGAAACACTTTATTGAAGATGTTAAAATCACGAGTATATTTTATAGAATATTTAGAAGCAGCATGACTTTTCCTCGGTGACCGACCGCTTCATGAATTTTCTCGAATAATGAATAAGTCAAAGTCAGTCGTTACCGCGCAAATCTGAAAGGATAAGAGGAAAGGCTTTTTCCCTGAAGACTCTTACAATGTCAGCAATCTTGTTTTCTTAAAATTCAGCTCTCTCTTCTTCCTTACACACTTCTCCTGTTGTTAGTGACTAGTGGGCCAATAGAATACCACTAGTAGGCCAAATGGCCCACCACTATATAGGTGAAAAAAGGCTTGCCATACCTTCCACACCATCCCCACACACCCTCCCCGCCAAACAATGACAGGTTGGAATTTCCCACATGCCCTACACCACCCCTACACCCCCTTCTTCTTAAACAGACCAAAATAAACATTTTTTTCTTCTATGAGCCTTTTCTCTATCTGGCTTCATTTAAAAGTTGCGCATGAGCGCACGCACCCGGCAAAGATTTTTCACTATATTCCGCCAAAACAAACCAAAGAGAATATTTTTCTTCTATGAACTTTTCCCTTACCTGTCTACGAAGGAGAATCTAAATATACTCGCACTAGGATCCTTCCAGAACAGAGCCCTTTCCAACGGTGTAAGGATAACTGCCCTACGTTGGGCAGTTTCCGGGAAAAACGCCGGACAGACAGAAGCCCAGACAGAAGGAGAGAAACTGCATATATTATTATAGATGTTTTAATGGAGATGATGTTTTTGTATCTTCTTGCCGTAGGTTCTGTTTTTCGGCTATTGAGGGATTGTTCCTCGAGATGGTTAGGTCGTCCCAAACGGGTAATTCCTTAGTCGGTATTATTAATGGTCAATGCTTCGAGGGATGATTAAAAGTGATATGAGTCGAAGCTTATATCGTTTAATGTGATTCACTGAGTTATGTGATGAGCCTGAGCCTCAGTCTAGTTCCTTAACACTGGTGTCCTAAAACCATTATTGTCTACCAGGCCACTCCCGACTCTGGCAGACAACCATTAATACGAGACATCATAGCGAGCAAATCCCGGAGAAGTCATCACTCCTAGTCCAAAATTTCTGAATCGTCGCAGGACACTTATACATCAAGTCAAACTAATAAAATTTTAAATGTCAGAGTAAATTCTAATGCATTGCTTAACCAGACGTAAAAAAAATAAACAGCATTAATTGGGAAGATTAAAAAAAATCTATTAAAAATTAAAGACAACTGAAAGAAATAGTCTAAAATGTTCATTCGTATACTTTGTAAAAAACTTTAATAATAGTTCGAAAACTTATAAAATGGACCACATCTCGTTAAGGTATCTTTTTCCTTTCATCACTTTGATAATCTTTTACTAACTCCTCGTATCTCTTTTCTCTACATTGTACATATATTGTATACACATTTTGCGTCCTTTGTTCATTCCTTAACGAGGTGTTTAAATGCACGAAAAGCCTTGGAATAGTTTTCTTTTACACTGTGGTTATATACAGGATGACTCAAAATAATGTAGATACATTTTGAAATTATTTATTTTGAATCTAATTAACCAAAACTTTATTATAAGTAAGCAAGTAAAAACAACATTTAATAGTCATTTTGTCAGTGCTGTGCTCGTTACTTTATAAATGTAATGCCGTTACCGTTACCGTTACTACAGTCTAAATGTAACGCCGTTATCGTTACAGTTACCATTTTTAAAAAGCAACGAGTAACGGCACCGTTACTCGTTACCGTTACTTTTAATGAAATGTAAATATATTACATAAGGGGTTCCAAAAAACCTTAGCTCCCCCCATTTGCAGCTTACATGTTTACTTATATCGAAATAGTTTTTAGTGATTATAAAAATATATAAATTTTTTTATTTATTACCGGTATTAAAATTACTCTAGCTGATAAAGTGATAATATAATGGCTTCTCAATTAATTGGTGATTCGGAGAGGCAACCTGTGATAGATCGCATACGAGCAATAACATTTCGGGAAGCTCGTGATGCTGGAGCCACCTTTATAACACGTTCAGGGGTTGCCAAAAAGTTGCGAAGAAGTGAGGACTTCGTCAAAAGAAATTGGAATAAAACTTTGGATGAATGTGAAATGGATACAAGCAAATCTGGGAGCCCAAATTTGCCACTCTCTCAGGAAACAAAGGACATCATTGAAAGCAGTACGCGTAAGCGGAAAAACAGCTATGCTAAACTTTCTAGAGAGATCGAAGTGTTGAGAGGAAAGATCGTTAGTGGTGAGATCATTCGACTGTACCGTCATAGGCAAGGTTTAAAGCCTTGGCATGAACTCCCAAAGCCAAGAAAAACTCAACTTAACATCGATGACAGAATGTGGTTTGCCCATTATCTTGAAGATTGGGATGTGGATGATTTCATGCATTTAGCTGTCTCCGATGAATTTTTTGTTTATGTAACACGTCGGCCTAACTACCAAAATGATCGAGTGTGGGCCACAACACCAGATGAAATCGATGACAATGAACATTATCGCGAATTATTAAAAAGTCCAGACTGTGTTGGTGTGTTTGTTTTGTTCACTGCAAAGAAGCTCATGTGGGTGCTGAAGCCAAATGGTCAGAGTTGGGATGGACAGTATTTTCGTGATATTATTCTATCCCAGCATGTCATTCCTTTTCTAAGAAACCCAAACAATGTTATGGATGTCGATCAGGTCACATTCCTGCACGATAAGGCCCCCTGCTTTAAGGCATTAGCCACTCAACAGTTTTTGCGGAACCATGAGATTGATTTCTTTGGAAATGAAGAATGGCCAGGAAATTCTCCTGACCTGAACGTCTGTGAACACATTGGATCAGTTATAAAGGACAAGGTTGAATGTCTCTTGTTTCAAGAACCTGCAGGAAATCGGTTTTCGAAGGATACAATGACGCAACACATTGAAACTGTTTTAGCAAATTTGCGTAACGATCAAGATCATTCACGTCACTTTTGGCAAGCTACCCAAAGCGAATTCAGGCTGTCTTGGAAGCCAATGGCGGGAACACCAAGTTTTAATTGTTTCTCATTAAATGCAGGATTAAATTCTCTTTTGTAAGGTATGTTCAGCTTTACTGTAACTCTAATGGTTTAGGCCATGGGCGGAAAGCTAAGGTTTATTTGAGCCCCGTATATGCATAGGCATATTATAATTTATATATACATAAAATATTATATTCTATAAACATTCACTTGTGCGAGTATGTGTTGGTTTGTATCCACTGGTTAATGCATAGGCTATGAAGTCTGTGCATGCCTTCATTGCGTTGTTATGACTTATAAGGTATAATATTTTTTAAAAAGTGAAACAAAATTACTCCAAGATTTATTACTAGGAATTGCAACATAACAGAGGATGTAGCATACTATTGATACTAATTTACTAATGCTAGAATATAATATAGTATGAAAGATTAGTTTTGCAAAACAATAATACGAAATACTAAAGAAATGAATCAAATGAGTTATTGTGCATGGCAATGATAACTGAAATTTATTAGCTAAATATACAAACTTAAGAACTATTATTCAAAAGATCTTTATTGGCCTTTAAGAAAACAAGCTTCTCAAAAGTTGCATCTAAGAGCGAGCCTCGTTTCGGACGCAGTATATCCTTCCCTCTGAAAAAACCTCGCTCAACAGCGGCACTAGATGGTATAGGAGTGTTAAGTTTAATAAACATATTTTTAAAGTTAGTGGATGGGAAGGATGCAGAGCTAACATGCCGTGAAGGCCCAGATGAGAGGAATGACGAAACCTCTGTTGAACGTAGGTCCCTCCATGCGCAGGGTTCTTCGCCTTTTTACTTTGACAGTGCTGTCAGTGTAGGGGGAGAGGGTGGATGGGGGTAGGCTGCCAGCATGCCAACGGCCAACATGCACACCTCGCTCATAGTGAAGGGACAAATTTTTAACGGTTAATGAATAATGAGTGAGGATCGAAAGAAACTAATTGCGAGCTACGATAAAAAAGTAACGAGTAAGAGTAACGAATGTATTTCCCTAAAAAAGTAACGTCGTTACTGAAAGAGTTACTTGATTTGAAGTGTAACGCCGTTACCGCTACCGTTACTAAACAAGTACCGCGTTACGTAACGGCCGTTACTTGTAACGCGTTACTGCCCAGCTCTGCCTTTTGTGATATGTTAAATGTTCAAAATGTCCACCATTTGCGAGCAAACATGCGGCGCAACGTTCCAACACAGATCTGCACACAGTAGTGTTTATATTAGTTGAGAACAATCGCTTCCTTAAGTATTGCACATTTTGAGTGTTAGTACCATACACTTTGTCCTTCAGGTATCCCCCACAGATGGAAGTTCAGAGGTGTAAGATTAGGTGATCTTGGAGGATATTCAGTAGCGGTTCCATGACGACTCATTCACAACTCAGGAAACTCTGCATCTCTGTATCAAGAAGAGCTCGAACATCTCTGTGATAATATGGCTGTGCGCCATCTTACCGAAAGCAAAACTCATAGTCCCCATACAGATGTCGTGTTGCGGGAACGGAATTATTATGTAGCATTTGCAGTTAATTTTGACTTGTTACAGTACTATTAAAAAAGAAATGCTCAACAATACCACGAGAAGGAAACCCAAGCCACACCGTAAGGCCTGGCAGATTAACATAATTCCCCACATAAATGTTTGGGTTTTGTACTGTCCAAACACAGTTACGACGATTTATATGGCCATTCAGTTTGAAAGTAGCTTCATCAAACCAAATTATCCTATCTTCAAGTTCACATTGTTCATTACTCATAGCAGAACTCAACTCTTCTATCATGATCATTCTCGTTAAGAGCGTGTAAAAGCATAGGTTTTTATGGTTTCCACTTTAATTCCTTCAAAATACAATAAACGGTAGTTGACTGATCCTTGAATCACGTGCACAGTTTTTACATCTTCACTTCACGCTGTCCGTTTTTCCCTGCACTTTATTTTATTCATATTTCGAACAGTTCTATGTTCTTCAAATTTATCACGTATGCAATAATTGTTAAACGAGTGGGAGCTGCTGTTCCATACTTTCATATCCAAACACGCAACACTTCTTTTACATCTTTATACTTCCAGTACCACTTCAAAGTGTTCTCGTCTGTTCAAAAGTCAGCCGTGTATCCGCCTTGTTAAAGATGGCTTAGGCTTAGGCTGTATAAGATGCTAAGAGTACTTAGTCTATGCAATTCCTAATGCAAAACAATTGTAATATTATATCAATTTTAAAGTAATATTGCATGCTAGCAAATGCACCATCATTACACCATAAATGCAATTAGTATCCAAAATTAATAATTTCAAAATGTCTCTACATTGCTTTGAATCATCCTGTATATAATATTCACTCAGTTATCTGTGACTGAGTGTCAATCTATTATCAGAGATAACCCGATTTCACGATTAAGTTAGTATACTCCGTTGGTGAGTGGGAAGTGCAGCCGCTTCTGCCTGCCACCATTGACTGGATACCCACCTCGCGCGCCACCACACACAGTCTCATTCTATTACAGTATAAGTATAATGCGCACTTAAGTACAAGGGTGGGCTGAAAAGTAATGCCTCCACATGAATAGTTCTGGATTGTGTAGAGGTAGCCAGATAAAACCGGTTTTGTGTTGTAACTTGATATCCCCACCCCAGACCAGATTGTTTAAAGGTAACCAGATAAAACCGGTTTTGTGTTATAGCCTAATATAGCCTACACTCATTCCACACGTTGGTTCAGTATCGATTACAATGGAAAGGAGCAAAGACGTCCGCTTCAAGCAACGTGCCGTAATTGAATTTTTGATAGCGGAAAGTGTCGCTCCCATAGACATTCATTGGCGAATGCAAGCTGTGTACGTCAAACAGTGTGTTGATGTGAGTACCGTTCGACGTTGGGCGAGGCACTGTAAAGAAGGAGAAGCAGGGCAAGAAGAGTTGCGAGACAAACCGCGAAGCGGAAGGCCTGTAACGGCAACCGACGCGTCTCATCGGAACTACTCTGACGAACTGATTCGTGGAAATCATCGCATTAAACAAAATGAAATTGCTGCAATGCTCGATATCTCCAAAGAGCGAGTGGGACATATTATCAGTATTCTCGGTCACCGAAAGGTCTGCGCCAGATAGGTGCCTCGCATACTCACTGCCGAGATGAAAACTGAGAGACTGTGCATTTGCCAAGAAAATCTGCACCGCTTCGAAAATGAAGATGAATTTCTGCATAGCATTGTGACAGGAGACGAGACGTGGGTCCACCATTATGACCCTGAAAATAAACTGCAATCCATGGAATATCGGCACGAAAATTCACCGCAACCAAAAAAATTCAAAGTTAAAAAGTCGGCTTGGAAAGTGATGATGACTGGTTTTTGGGATATCAATGGTGTTTTTTTCGAAGACTTTACGGAAAGAGGGACAGCAATCAACTCCGCACGTTATATTGAAACTCTGAAGAACTTGAAAAAAACGGATCAGGAGGGTTCGCACCCACAAAAACAGTCATTTTTCACCATGACAACGCACGTCCACACACCAGTGTTCAAACGCAAGAAGTAATTAAAGATCTGCAATTCACCGTCTTGCCGCATCCACCATATAGCCTCGATTTAGCACCGGGCATTCAATAATTTGACCGTAGGTTTCGATATATATATGACCTCGGAGGCCGACGCCACATACCCTATATATATATATATATATATATATATATATATATATATATATGATACACACAGACAGTGCATGGAACAAGGAACTCTTCTGGGATAATTAAATCCACTATAGTCCGAATAAGTAATGGTAAATGACAAATACCATAGTTTTTCTTTTTCATGATGCTAGCCCGACGTGGGCAAAGGGTCACTCGCAAAGAGGTCCCATAAATAGCTTCCCTCACCAGCTATCTGCAAAGCAGACAGGATCCAGCTTTGGGACATGGATCTAGGGTTTAAAGCACCTAGCCATGCTACATTTAGAACCTCAATATAAGCAAAAGACTCGCTGCCTTCACGTCAATTGAATGCATCAAAGAAAAAGAAAAAGGGGACATGTTATGTGCCTTGAAAAGTGAACGCTCATTCTGCCAGTTGAGGTTTAAGTTTTGGTTTTTGGCTAAAAATATAATAGTTACCCCTTTTTTTCTTTTTCTTTGATGCATTCAATCTGACGTGAAGGCAGCGAGTCTTTTGCTTATATTGAGGTTCTAAATGTAGCATGGCTAGGTGCTTTAAACCCTAGATCCATGTCCCAAAGCTGGATCCTGTCTGCTTTGCAGATAGCTGGTGAGGGAAGCTATATTTATGGGACCTCTTTGCGAGTGACCCGTTGCCCACGTCGGGCTAGCATCATGAAAAGAAAAACTATGGTATTTGTCATTTACCATTACTTATTCGGACTATAGTGGATTTAATTATCCCAGAAGAGTTCCTTGTTCCATGCACTGTCTGTGTGTATCATAAAAAACTCAGGGGACCATTCTGAGTTCATTCCCATATATAATATATATATATATATATATATATATATATATATATATATAGGGTGTGTGGCGTCGGCCTCCGAGGTCATATTATATATCAAAATCTACGGTAAAATTATTGGATGCCCAGTTACGTCAACTGTACATCCTTGACGATTGGTTAGGTTAAGTCGTGATATTTTCGTTAAAACTAACGAAACTATCACGACTTAACCTAACCAATCGTCAAGGGCGTTCAATTAACCTAACCGGGCATTGAATTACTCTAATCTGGCATTGAGTTGACCTAACCGGGCATATATATATAGTGACCTACTGATCACCAATTTCATGTGACTAAGAAAGTAGGCTTACTATAATTACTGAATAAAATTGAAATTAATAATTAGGGGTCACCAGCTTGGGGCTACAGCCCAAACAAACAGTATTTAATAAGGAGAGGGGAATTACTTTGTTGTTTTGTGTTTAATTAGGAAAATAAATCAATTATTTGTTCATAGCGATTAACAGTTCAATAAAGGTATTTATAGTGATTAATAATTATATAACGGCATTTATACGATTCTAACGATGACAGATTCTTAGTAATAAGGAATGGTTATACAGTCTAATTGTCAAGTAAGCACACTAATTCAGATAGACTAATGACATACGCAGAGGTGAACAAAGAATAAATAATGAAGTCTAGTGATAACTGAAATAATGCAAGTACGGTTGGTACAGTAAATGGATCAGGTTGTTAAGAATGAACACAATAACAGTGATAAAAAATTACGGTATTGGTACAACACTTGAATAGGCCTACTGCGGTCTTAACGACAGAGTTAGTTTGAAACGGTAATGAAGACACTTTTAGGGCGTACTCGATTAGGCAGAGCTTGTGGAAGCACGACGTAACAAAACACTGTAGGCCGAGTGAGAGTCGAAAAGGCTTACCGCGACGCTGGATAACTCTGGAGACTGAAGAAAGCTACGTGAAGGTTTGACCTTATTGCGTTTCGTCGTAGATGACTTTGGAGACTGTAGAGGGCCTACGTGAAGGGTTGACCGTATTGTG
The DNA here is from genome assembly GCA_023014485.1 of Bathynomus jamesi. Taxonomy (NCBI): domain Eukaryota; kingdom Metazoa; phylum Arthropoda; class Malacostraca; order Isopoda; family Cirolanidae; genus Bathynomus; species Bathynomus jamesi. Next base: position 363,758 of record JAJOZX010002539.1, on the reverse strand, counting down.
TTTCGCCGTAGATAATTTTGGAGACTGTAGAGGGCCTACGTGAAGGAGGATGTGCTGAGGGCCTGTTGAGATACTTGTTGAACGGGCGCCGATCGAATTGTGATGAAGGATGAGTGAAACCAGGGCCAGAAGGATGACGCCGGTAGAGTGATGTTGCTTCTTGCAGGATGAAATTGTAGAGGGCCTTACTTGATAATAAACTTCGTGTATGCTCTACCGAGCCTTAAAGGAACAGCGGGCCGCTCTCCGGCGAAGGCCGGAGAGCTGGTGGCGTTACAAGTGGTGCTACTGACGAAGGTGCAGAGAGTGAGACGTGACGACCAAAACGAGAAAATGGCAAGTGAGATTGATTTGAGAAATAAACTGCATTTTATAGGCCTTGGTGACGTCCTCTGGTGATCGTTTCGGGAAATACCACAAAATCTGTTTCCTGTGGGCCTGTTTCATGCCCACATGTATAGCCTTTGTTTTTAATTCCATGACTGATTGAGAACGGCGAGGAAAAGAATTTCCGGTCGGTCTCTACAGGGCTCCAATAAACGTTAGCCCCCCCGCCCATGGCTTAAACCAGGGGTTCCCAAACTTTTACCACCAAGGTCCCCTAAATATTAATATAGTAATATAGTTATAGTTAATATAGTTAATATAGTTCATATAGTTAATGGTACTATTTTTCCAAAAGCTTAGAGACCCCCTGGAAGCTTCATACAGACCACTGGGGGTCTGTACAGACCACTTTGGGAATCCCTGGCCTAAACCATTAGAGGTACAGTAAAACTAAACATACCTTTCAAAAGAGAATTTAATCCTGCGTTTAATGAGAAACAATTAAAACTTGTGTTCCCGCCATTGGCTTCCAAGACAGCCTGAATTCGCTTTGGGTAGCTTGCCAAAAGTGACGTGAATAGATCTTGATCGTTACGCAAGTTTGCTAAAACAGTTTCGATGTGTTGCGTCATTGTATCCTTCGAAAATCGATTTCCTGCAGGTTCTTGAAACAAGAGACATTCAACCTTGTCCTTTATAACTGATCCAATGTGTTCACAGACGTTCAGGTCAGGAGAATTTCCTGGCCATTCTTCATTTCCAAAGAAATCGATCTCATGGTTCGCAACAACTGTTGAGTGGCTAATGCCTTAAAGCAGGGGGCCTTATCGTGCAGAAGTGTGACCTGATCGACATCCATAACATTGTTTGGGTTTCTTAGAAAAGGAATGACATGCTGGGATAGAATAATATCACGAAAATACTGTCCATCCCAACTCTGACCATTTGGCTTCAGCACCCACATGAGCTTCTTTGCAGTGAACAAAACAAACACACCAACACAGTCTGGACTTTTTAATAATTCGCGATAATGTTCATTGTCATCGATTTCATCTGGTGTTGTGGCCCACACTCGATCATTTTGGTAGTTAGGCCGACGTGTTACGTACACAAAAAATTCATCGGAGACAGCTAAATGCATGAAATCATCCACATCCCAATCTTCAAGATAATGGGCAAACCATATTCTGTCATCGATGTTAAGTTGAGTTTTTCTTGGCTTTGGAAATTCATGCCAAGGCTTTAAACCTTGCCTATGACGGTACAGTCGAATGATCTCACCACTAACGATCTTTCCTCTCAACACGTCGATCTCTCTAGAAAGTTTAGCACAGCTGTTTTTCCGCCTACGCGTTACCCGCTTTCAATGATGTCCTTTGTTTCCTGAGAGAGTGGCAAATTTGGGCGCCCAGATTTGGTTGTATCCATTTCACATTCATCCAAAGTTTTATTCCAATTTCTTTTGACGAAGTCTTCACTTCTTCGCAACTTTTTGGCAACCCATGAACGTGTTATAAAGGTGGCTCCAGCATCACGAGCTTCCCGAAATGTTATTGCTCGTATGCGATCTATCGCACGTTGCCTCTCCGAATCACCAAGTAATTGAGAAGCCATTATATTATCACTTTATCAGCTAGAGTAATTTTAATACCTGCAATAAATAAAGAATTTTATACATTTTTATAATCACTAAAAACTATTTCGATATAAGTAAACATGTAAGCTGCAAATGAGGGGGCTAAGGTTTTTTGGAACCCCATATATATATATATATATAATTATATATATATATATATATATATATAATATATATATATATATATATATATATATATATGTATATATATATATATATATAATTATTATATAATATGTATATATATATATATATAATATTATATATATATATATATATATATATATATATATATATATATATATATATATATATATATATATATATATATATATATATGGGGTTCCAAAAAACCTTAGCCCCATCATTTGCAGCTTACATGTTTACTTATATCGAAATAGTTTTTAGTGATTATAAAAATGTATAAAATTCTTTATTTATTGCAGGTATTAAAATTACTCTAGCTGATAAAGTGATAATATAATGGCTTCTCAATTACTTGGTGATTCGGAGAGGCAACGTGCGATAGATCGCATACGAGCAATAACATTTCGGGAAGCTCGTGATGCTGGAGCCACCTTCATAACACGTTCATGGGTTGCCAAAAAGTTGCGAAGAAGTGAAGACTTCGTCAAAAGAAATTGGAATAAAACTTTGGATGAATGTGAAATGGATACAACCAAATCTGGGCGCCCAAATTTGCCACTCTCTCAGGAAACAAAGGACATCATTGAAAGCGGTACGCGTAAGCGGAAAAACAGATATGTACAGATACCCGCATATGTAATGTTCCTCGCCTCACAGACGGCTCCGTACATGTGGCAACGCCGCAGTATGGTCAAGGTACCCCAACTGTGGGGAAGGTGGGGTGGAGGGGGGACAACTGAGTCCAACAACATATAACACAGACATATACTGTATATCTAAAGGACAATTGAATGTGCAGTCATTGACATACAGGTAATTATATTGTAATGTCTGTGTTCATAAAGATAAACAATTAAAATGATCGTGAACAACGTTGAACTCCATGCAGTATACGGTGAGACCAAAAGTAGGTGGACAGTAGGTTGAATACGGTTTGTGTTATATTATATTATAACTATGGTGTTCATTATAACTATGGTGTTTGTGTTTTATTATATTAAATATTATAACTAAATTTATTTAAATTTTATTTTGTATTATAGTATACAAAAAAATTAAATATGTATTCTCAAAATAAACGTTATCATTTACTGTCCACCTACATTTGGTTCACCCTATATATTATATATATATATATATATATATATATATATATATATATATATAAACGGTAGACTGTGTCGTATTCCCAAATTGAAGGCGAGACAGAGAACATCCTTAACCCTGAAAGAAAAGAGTTTTGTAGTGAGAGGACCAAAACTATTTAATCAGCTGCCCAAAGACCTAAGAAACACGAAGGGAGTTGCAGTGGAAATCTTCAAAAGAAGACTTGACGCCTGGCTCAGAACAATCCCCGATGAGCCGGGCGTACCTGGCTATGTGAGGTGGAGAGCGCAAGAATCCAACTCACTACTTCACCAGGCCAACTCGAGAGGAGGGGCGACACGCTTGACCTTCGCGAAATGAGAAATCATCACGTGGAACCTTTGTAAGGTTGTAAGGTAAGGTAAGGTATATATATATATATATATATATATATATATATATATATATATATATATATATATATCCAACTTCTACCCAGGCAACGCCGGGTCGCTCCTGCTAGTTCAGAGCTTTCCAAACTTTTAACGTTGGCGACAAACTATTTAAGCATAACAATTTTCACGATACATTAATTAATTTTTGTTATCAAATATCAAATATCAGATAATTTTTCAGTAGGTGGTTTACCTTTAGCCGATTTTGTTGATAGAAAAATCAAAATTTTCAAAATACAAAAAACACTAATGTGTTTCGCGACACACCAGTTTGGAAAGCTCTGTGCTAGTTACTCTATAATACTAGTAAACTGCATGGAGTTCAACGTTGTTCACGATCATTTTAATTGTTTATCTTTATGAACACAGACATTACAATATAATTACCTGTATGTCAATGACTGCACATTCAATTGTCCTTTAGATATACAGTATATGTCTGTGTTATATGTTGTTGGACTCAGTTGTCCCCCCTCCACCCCACCTTCCCCACAGTTGGGGTACCTTGACCATACTGCGGCGTTGCCACATGTACGGAGCCGTCTGTGAGGCGAGGAACATTACATATGCGGGCATCTGTACATATCTGCTTTTGTTTCGATAAAATCCTTCAACCCGTTTAAAATTTATTTGAGTGAAAGCATTACTTTTCAGCCCATCCTCGTAATTTGTACTCACCACACGATGAAGCCACAAGCACACATGTGTACTCTATGAAGCGCGGAGAAACCCTGACTGATGCGGATTGTGGTGGGTAGACGGAAAGCGAATTGCGAATGTAAACACCGCACCAAATCACGACTAATTCGGTGCCATGATAATGGAAGTAAGCGCATAATGGTCACAATTAGTAAATCACGATTAACTCGATTCACGGTTGAGTAAATCAGTATATCCGCGTGAATAATTGCAAAGGTCGTGGTGTTCCTTTTAAGATTCTTCATCATATTTCAAACAGCTGATTTTTTTTGTAAATGAAACATATTTAGCATGGTTTTCCCAAAAAGAGAATGTGAAAATCCGGTTTGTACCTCGATAACCTCGTTGATATCCCGTGTGTTGGTCTCTCTTCACACGAAGGTCAAGCTAGTGGCCCCGCCTCTACCTGCAAAGCTGCAACATCGTATTTATATTTTATCATTACGTCATACGTCATATCATCAAGCATGGGGTAATTGTAATTTGTAATTGTAATTGATTTAACTTTGTCAAGTAATTGCTGTATAATTGTAAGTGACTAACCAAAAATGTAATTGTAATTGACTAAATAAAAAAGTAATTGTAACTGAAATCAATTACAATCACAGTAACAGTGAGAATGAACCCAATGAACATTGAACAATTCACCTGATATTACAGTGACTGCTAACTGAACTGTGATTTAGATACGCGTTCAAAAAGAAAAATATTCACACTATGGGTAATTGGGTATGGAAATAAAAAGTTAAGTTTGTAAATTAATGGCAGACTTCTTTCCTTTCCTTTCATTTATATTTGTTTGTATGGAAAGTAATTGTAATTGAAATTAATATTTTTCAAAGTAATTTTAATTGAGTATATGCAAAGTAATTGTAATTGTAACCAATTATTTTTTAACTGTAATTGTCCCATACCTGATCATCATTGCTTGGAGAGTTTTCATTGTGATAGAGGAAGTCAAATCTCATATCGCAAGCGCTGCACTCGGTGTGGCGCCGCATTTGTTTGCTGATATTGTTCGCAACGTCAAACGTCAGCTCAGTAATTCGAAAATCGATGTCGATGGTCTGTCAAAAATCCTGAAATCCTGAAATAAAATTTTAAAAAATAAAAATTAATTTAAAATTAAAACAATAAAAATAAAACAAAATTAAATAAAAATTAAATTAAATTAAAATTAAAACAATAAAAATAAAATTAAAAAAACACGGTTATTATTAAATGTTTCACCAACAGTTTCATAACTTTGTTCCGGTTCATTTGCGCAAGATATAATGGTCATATTTGAACGGAACTCACCAAAATACACTAGAAAAATGTATTTTGGATATTAATTTCAGTGTTGGTGAAACATTCAATAATTACCAAAAACACTAAAAACCGCGAAGCTTTTTGAGGGAGGCAACCCAATTTTTTCATGCAGTAAAGGAGACTAAAAGTAGTAGAGAATCGTTATGCTTCCAGCAACTCAAAACGTCTAAAATGATCCGAAGAACGGGTGATTTTGAAAGACAAAAACTGGTGATATAATCAAAGTGAAAAGTTCCATTTTTAATATTGAAATTATCAGTATTTTTCATAATTCTTTTTCCAATATAGTTGATATTTAAAAGTAATTGAGCCTTGTTGATATTTATGTTATGGTCTCTGTCCAAACGATGTTTGTGCAAGTACGAGTTATCATTTGCCGTGTTCAGACTGTATTTATACTGTAATGGTAGAGCCATATTTTAAAATTAATTGTTTCACCGACGTAACTCTTAGGACAATCCCCATAGGGAATTTGGTAAGCTCCAGAATTGGAGGAACAATTTTATTTTTGCAAGTGAACACGAGTAGAAGAGGGGAATAATTTTTACTAATAATTTTCGTAGTACTACTATAAAAATTATTTCTATTAAAAAATATATGATTTCGTAAACTTTTTGCAAAAGGAAATACGTAGTACGTGATTAATAAATGTTGATACAAAAACTACAAATCTGAATGATTTTGTAAAGAGTCTAGGATCTGGCCCAGAGTTCGTATAAATTTATGGGTGCAGAGGTTTTGACGACTGATCTAGACTAATTTTGGGGCGCAGAATCCGAATTTTTCTATGCCATCGCACCAAATTGGTGAGAAAGTGGTCAAAATGGCAAAAAATTGGAAAAATGGCAAAATTTTATCAGTTTTTCGTATTTTTGTCATATTCTTGATTTGAAAATTTTTTTAAGGGCAATTTTTTGTTCGAGAATCTGTTTTTATAACATACTGCTGCCTGAACCAAGAAAACTGACAAAAATGTCAAAAAATAACAGCAAAAATAGTAAAAAATTAAGTAAATATTGTCAAAAAATCGCAAAAATGAAATTTTTGGCTATTTTGGTGCATAAACTAGCTCTAACCAATCATATCGAACTAAATAGTCAAGAAATTAGATATTAATAGCTCTGCAAGAATTTATTAAAACAAAGTATGCACAAAGGTCTAAATTTCGGGTATAAATCGATAAAAATGGTTATAAAATACTTGAAAAAATGGCCAAAATATAAAAAATAGTACTAATTTTATGTTATTCTTAGGCTTGCTTGTTGTAAAATGCTTGAACTTCTTATAGAATCCATCTATTTGATTTCTTTAGAGTAACTAAGTCATATTTATTGTGTTTCAGGTTTAGTATTGGTAGTAGCTACAAATTGAGGATCCCTGTATTCATTATGTGATTCAACAGATGATAGATCATGGTAAGTAATAATCGAATTGAATATTTAAAACATAAATATAAAGACCAATGTGTTACAAATGAATTTTTATATGTATAGAATAGAACCAGTTTATTATAATTGCAATTGCAAGAAGTCTTAGTATATTTTATTTTTTCAGGATGTATGTCAACTTGTGCCAGAAAAGAAGCATAGCTCAAACCTTGGTAAATGTATCTTGTGCCAGAAGAACAAAAGCCCAAGTGGAGAGAAATATTTGAGCAGCGGAGAACATGGAATAAAAAATTTGCTTCAGTTGGCTTCTGCGTACCCAAATGATGACAGAAGCAAGCGTTTGAAAGCTCTTACTGAGAGTCAGACTCCTTATATCCAGTATCACAGCACTTCGTGCTATGCAACATATAAAAAGTTCGTTGAACGTAGCCAGAAGTCTAAAAATGCTGAATCTGAACCCTCCGATTCCTCCTTAGGGGAAGCATTAACTCCTCCAGAAAATAGTTCAAGCAAAAGGATTAAAACACAGCATATCAAGGATATGAAAGTGTGTGTATTTTGTGGTTCAGCTCGAGTCAAATTGAAAGGTGGAAACATTGACCATGATTTGTTTCGGATATGTACTCCAGGTCGTGCCCAAAAGTTATTGAGTTATGCTCACTTGTTCCAAGACGATGTTTTTACCAGAGTAGCGATGTTGAACGAATACAAAGATGTATTCGCTGCAGATGTATTCTATCATAATAATTGTATAAAGAAGCATTTTGCAGCCTATGATCGCAGAATAGAGACGATTTTGGAAAACAGACAGCAAGAAAATGAAGTTATGGGTTCTACTGACATGGTTCAAGAAGCGTTTAATGATGTAGTCTCAAAAATAGACTTCACAAGCTGTGGATACAGTGTCACCTACTTGAGACAAGAGATCAATAAAAAGCTGAACCAGGATGAATCTATCAGTAACTATTTGGTTAAGAGCCTGCTTATAGACAAATTTAAGGACACCATTTATTTTACATATCCTAGCAACAAACGAAAATCCCAGATGGTTTATTCTGTCCAGATTGAGAGTGCAAGAATTGTTGAAACTTTGCGGAAATCATCTGTCGAAAACGTTGCTAAGGACCTAAGGAAAGAGTTAAAAACTTACAGTTTTGGTTTACGCTCTAGCTATTGTGATCCAAACGATCTTGATCTAGCCTTAAAACGCTTCCAAAATGAACGTCCTCCAATATGGATGGAATTTCTTCAGCATTTGTTTTCCACCCGGAATGTATCAGATAGCAACAATCAGTTGATGCTGAAGTGTGACACTATCTTCCAGATGTTGTTTTACATCCTTCATAATGGTTTGGAGCCCACCCCATTGCATGTCGGATTTGCTCAAACTATACATAACCTGTCACAGTCTAAAGATCTTATTGAAATTGCAAACAAACGGAGCATTTGTGTAGGATATCAAGAAGTTCGCAAAATAAATTTTGCACTAGCAAAACGTACAATATCTTTATGTGGTTCACATAGAGTTCCAGTTCCTCCAGTATTTGATCAAAACCATCCAATTCAAGCAGCAATGGATAATTTTGACACCTTGGAAAATACCTTGTCTGGAATTGGTTCGACACACGATACGGTGCTAGTTTTATTCCAAAATGCTCCATTAAGCTCTGCACCAACACAACAGCATACTAATAAGATCAGTGAAGCTCCAGAGTCAACCCTCCGGCTTGGCAAGTTACAAAGCGTTCTTCCTTGCCAAGAAATTATCTCGATTGGACCAAGACATGAACGAGGTACAATAAGTCAAGATTTCCAAGTCTCTGAATACAAGGCAAACGATCATTTACTAGAGACTGTTAATCTCGACCATTTCCTGTGGTTTGTGATGCGATACAAACATAGAACAACCACAATACAGGGCTCTTCAACTAACTCAAATAATGATAATGATGACTTTGTTCCAAGCTTTGTTGCTGTCAAAAGCCCTTTTGTAGGAGATAGCTTGAAGCCTACAACTATTGCGTTCACTCCCATACTGCCATACAAAGCAACTGAATTTGATACCATTTTTACAACAATGATCAACTTTCAGGACGTGCTTAAGCAGCAGAATAAGCCATACGGTGCACTGTCGTGTGATGGAATTTATGCTATTGCGAAGGAAATTCAGCTCCTGAAAAAAGATCTGTTCGGTAATTTGTTTATCGGATCGGGTGGATTCCATTTTGAGAAGATTGTACTTGCTTGTATTGGATCTTATCTTCATATATCGGGAATTGAATCTGTTTTGGTTGAAAGCGAATGTTTCGGTCCAGACACAGTAAAATCCATTATGAATGGCAATCATTATGTGAGAGCCAAGCAAGGATTATCTTTCGTGCACGAAGCAATAACAAGCATTATGTTCGATGGTTTTTGAGTGTCGATGAACACTGTAACTTATATGAAGATGCTGCAACTAAAATTTCAATTATGGTTGCAGAACAAGAGCAATGGGACGACTTTAAGTCTTCGATATACACTGTCTCAATCCTTTCAACAATATATATAAAGCAGAGGTCTGATAGTAATGAAAACTTTCATTACTGGTATCATTTTACCAATAGATTGTATCCAATCATCAGAGATTTAACCTACTCAATGCGGGCAGGTGATTGGTTACTATTTCTTTCTTCCATACAGAGATCAATCCCATTTTTCTTCGCCTACAATAGAACCAACTACGCCAGATGGGCACCAATCTTCTTTGAAATTATTTAAACCTTGAGGTACATTTTCCTGATCCCCACAAATCATTCCTTAATGGTGGTTTTGTAGTGAGGAGAACGACACGACAATGTAGTGGAGTTCCAATGGACCAGGCACTTGAGCAACATTATAATAAGCCTGCAAAAGTGTCCGGAGGATTAATTGGCTTTACTCGGAGAAAGGAAGCAGTGGCACTGTGGAATATTATTAAACATGAGAAGGACTTATATTCTTCACAAATGAGAGGTTCCGGCCAGTTTGAAAATCGTGACGAGTATGATATTCATCATGAATACTCCAAGAGCCATGCCTTATCGAGCTCCAGTAATGTCCAAGCTATTCAACAGTACATTTACAAAGTTGGAAACACATTGAGCAAAACATTAGATGGCAAACCATTCAGAAACATTGCTACCGGTGAAGAGGATAAAGAGTCTTATACATATCACATTACTTGCCTGGATAGAGGAGGTGTTGCTTACAAGAATTTCAAAACCGAACTGCTTGAGAAAAAAACAGAAACTTTGTTTGCAGCAGTTAAGAGGCAAAAACCCGCAACAGCGAGGAACACTTCCAGAAAACGAAAGGAATATGACAAAAAAAGAAACCATTGCAGCACTGAACTACATTGCATTTGCTCAGCTCAGGGAATTTCCATTGAATCAATTACTTTTCCATGAAATTACACCTCTTCCATTTTTTCTTCTAGACAGTGATGGTTTTTTGAAGAAATCTAAGAAATCGGAATTGGGATCGAAACTTGAAAAGAAACTGAGTGAAGACCTCCCATTGTTGTTAGAAGGGAATGATGCAATGATCATAGATTTTATGGCTCAAGTAAGGAAATTCCCGGTGAAAAAAGCAATGTTGAAAACATTTGGTGAATTTGCACAATCACTTTTGAATATGTTTTTGAGTATGGGTTCCAAGTCAACCACAATTCATATCTTATTTGAAAATTACAAGGCTTCAAGCATGAAGACTGGAGAACGGATGAGACGATCAATTGCGCATTCGAAAATACAAATTTCCATAACATCACCTGAGCAGAGGCTTCCAATTGACTTCAACAAGTATTGGAGTTCCACAGATAACAAGGCAAACTTCCAAAAATTTTTTGTCGGCTTTTTCATGGAAAACTACCATAGAGATAAAGTAATTGTACTGGGAGGTGGTACTCTTGAAAAACCTGAAGTTTGTGTCCAATTCCAAAATGGGAAGGTCTGCGAAATTCATGAGCTTTGTTCTTCACAAATAGAAGCAGATGACAAAGTGATGTTACATGTAAACTATGTGGTGGATAAAGCAATGCCTGGTGGTGGAGCTACAGTTTCAGTAGCTACCAGTGATACTGATATCTTTGTTTGCCTCATCTACCATTTAACAAAATGGATTGATCATGGCCTGAAGGAATTATGGTTTGTTAAAGGCTCTGGAACAAGTCGCAAAATCATTCCTCTGCATGGCTTGCATCAAAAGCTTGAAAACGATTTGATCCAAGTTTTACCTGCCTTGCATGCCTTAACTGGCTGTGACAGTGTCAGTAAAGTAGGCACAAAATCTAGTGCACTGAAGCAGTCAAACTACTTTGATGAAATTAAGGACTTTGACAAGGAACCACTTACAGAGGAAATAATCGAAGGTGCCGAAAACTTTCTGGTTCATTGCATCAAACCCAAGTCAAAATCGATATTATTTGATCAACTAAGATCTGAGCAATACTACAAAACTGGGGACAAAATCGATTTTACTCAGCTTCCTTGCTCTTCAAAAAGTATTAGACTGCACGTTAAACGGGCATATCTTCAATGCAAACTTTGGCTTAACTCTCCATATGGCTCCATATCTGAAAATTTAAATCCACTTGACTATGGTTACGTAAAGTCTGATGAGGGACTCTTGGAACCTCAACTAACCGATTACCCAGATAAACCTCAGGATTTGATTGAACCTTGCAGCTGCAAAACCTGTACCAAGAGGTCAAAATGCCCTTGCACTGCGTCATCCATACCATGCTGCTCATTCTGCAAGTGCAATCAAAGAACATGCCAAAATCCTAACGCCTGAATTTCAGCAGGTAACTGAATAAAATTACAGATGAACAAATCTGTACATTGTACTTCTGTTTCATTTTCATGGTGTCGGAAGATGATACCACAAAAACCATAGAGCTTTTATTTGTAAATAATGTTTCAATAAAAGTTTCAAATAAACAAAAAAAAGAACAGAAAAAAAAATGGGCCCTCATCATTAAATGAGGTCGTTCCCACTAAGTTAGCTATAACTTAGCCCATTGCCGTGGTGCTGCACTGGGAAGCTGCACCTGAGTGATGGTAACACTCTTTCTCAATCACATAAACGGCCTTGAAAGTTTTTGTAATTTTTGCCAAACTCTGCCACTTTTGCAAGATTTTCAGTCAACTTCATCATCAGAAATAATACAGGATCTTATCTCACAGTCTTTTACAACATGCAAACCTAAGAGTTTTATAAAATTAGCACTATTTTTTATATTTTGTCTATTTTTTCAAATATTCTACAACCATTTTTAATCATTGTAACCCCAAATTTAGACACTTGTACATGTTTTTGTGTTAGGAAATTTTAGTAAAGCTATTAATATCTAATTTCTTGACTATTTAGTTCGATAAGATTGGTTAGAGCTAGTTTATGCACCAAAATAGCCAAAAATTTCATTTTTGCGATTTTTTGACAATATTTACTTAATTTTTTACTATTTTGGCTGTTATTTTTTGACATTTTTGTCAGTTTTATTGGTTCAGGCAGCAGTATGTTACAAACACAGATTCTCAAACAAACAATTGCCCTTAAAAAAATTTTCAACTTAAGAATATGACAAAAATATGAAAAACTGATAAAATTTTGCAATTTTTGCCAATTTTTTGCCATTTTGACCACTTTCGCACCAATTTGGTGCGATGGCATAGAAAAATTCAGATTCTACGCCCAAAAATTAGTCTAGATCAGTCGTCAAAACCTTTGCACCCAGAAATGTTTACGAACTCTAGGCCAGATCCTGTACTAAAACTGGGAAATCGAATCTACAGCAAAACATTTTAGGAATAAATCTTAGGTAAACGAAACCCATATTTCAAAACACACAAACGCGCCTTAATTAACAAACCATTAAAAGATCTGTTGTATTAATTGCATGGCTTAGTTTTCGTATTAACATCCAGAGTTATATGACAGAAAGTACCTACCGATTAACGTGGAATCTAACCATGGGTCGCTACATCATCTAAACGCAGCAGAGAATTCACCCATCTAACTACTACCCAGTCTTAATGTCGCTTAACTTCGCTGATCGACCGGGAAGCGGTTTTAGAAATTTAATGAAATTGGATGATTGTTGTAGAATTTAATCTCCGTTGCATTTACACTTAACCCTTCCAAGAAGACGTGAAAGGAGGTCTTTAACACCAAAATCCGAAATGAAGAAGGCCGTACGGCGTGTACAACCTTTAAATTTACAGCCCTGAACAGAATCCAGTAGACTATCAAAGCGAATAAAAGAATAGAAGTGTTTCTTGCAATTTATAGCCTTGTATTTCCAACGGAATACAAATTATTTGCTGTTTAACAAGTTTCGGAATTACGACCCTGATTTTTAAATGTATAAAATGTTTTTGTCCATTTCCGCCAGTTTAAAACAAAGAGAATATTTTATTCCTAGCTTGAAACATAATTAAAATATGTTAACTTTGTATTTCGTGACTTTATGTTTATACTGTTGCAAATGTTGAATGCAGAAATTGATTCGTTTCAGATTTACACGGTGAACCAAACCTCCGGTGTCACATTTAATTTGCGCTCCCCTGGATTTCCACTCCCAAGTCATTATTATACATATAATAAGCACTCTCCCAGTGTATATTATACATATATCATAATATCTACTCCCCCGGTCTGTGTTACTGTATATGTTTAATATGCACTTCCTCTGAATAGTATGCACTCCCCCATAATATTTACTCCCATTATTATGTTTGTTGAGAATTTTTGACGTTTGTATGACAAAGAACTTTGCAGAAATTGGTCTCTGTCAAGCCATATAATACCGTGCATGTAGGCAATATATTGACCGTAAGAGTAAGCGTGTAGAAAAGTGTAATTTTAGCTCATCTAGGTTTAAAGATTCGTGATTAAGTAAACATTTAGTGTTTACGGGGTTAGTATACGTTAGGTTAGGTTAGGTTAGGTTTATGTTAGGTTAGGTTTACGTTAGGTTAGGTTAAGTTAGGTTTATGTTAGGTTAGGTTAGGGTTATATTACAATGAAGAAACAGGTGTGTTGTTACCACTTCCTAAATCCCTGAAGCACAGAAAAGGAAAACAGCCTGGCACAAAAAAAATTGAATCTAATTATGCAAGGACAGTAAACATGGTTGTTAGTGGACAAACATGCACACGGATATTAAGATACTCTGTTTTTATGAAAATGTATGTGGTTTTATGATTGAAATGAAGCGATGACCCCCAATGATAAAAGGCTTTGGCTAGTTGTGCTTTATAAATTAGCTGAGTCATTGTTGTATGTCTTTGGATGTTCTCATATATTCAACAGTATTCAACATCCAGAGGAGTAGGAGGAGTGCATATTATGCGTAAAATAATAACTGTGGGAGTGCAAATAATTCAAACGGAGGGGAGGGTGCAAGTTATATGTATAATAATGACTGGGGAATGAATATTCTGGGCGAGTGTATATTAAATGTACACCAGTCCGATGTGGCATATTCATTAACACGTGAACCGTGAACCGTAAGCCCATTCTACCGTCCCAAGGCAAACTGCAGTAACTCTAAATTTTTAGTTTTACATTACAGTTTACAGATTTACAGTAATAGGCGGCATGCCATTTCTTTTTAAATATTTATAAACATCTGTAACTTTATACTACTACTACTACTACTAGTAATAATAATAATAATAATAATAATTACTATTATTATTATATTATTATATTATTATTATTATTATGTTATAATACTTTATTATATTATGTATAGAAAGTGGATTTTTGGCTAAACAACAGTAACCCACATTGCTGCCTTTGCTGTGGGATGGCAGATTAATTATTTGCACGTGTCACTACTACTACGTAAACTACTATGGACTTGCTTAACATTTTAGTAGAGACGTTGGCACACGTCTTCTGAATGTTCTCTTTTAGTTCCTCAATGGTGCCTGGCCATTCCAGATTTGAGACTTCAGATGACCCCCCAAAAAAGGAACATTCGAAAGAAGTATGCCAACGTGTCTATTGGAATGTTACGCAATGTCTGTATTAATTTATATGAGAGAATTGAAATATATAAAATGTCTCACAGCCAGTAGTATTATATATTTCATATGTCCAGAGGCTAATTTTTGGTTCATCATATATACTGTGTATATATATATATATATATATATATCCTACTTTCCGTTTTATTATTATTATTATTATTATTATTATTATTATTAAAAACTTAATATAACTTATAAATCTAATATTTTAGAAAATATTTGTCCCAAGTCTTAATATGGAGCTTCAGTTTCTATTTCTGTAAACCTGACTTTCATTTTTATGCTTGAATTCGCGTCATCGCATAACATGGGAGGGCAACCATTAAATAAAGCAACCGGGTTTTCAGACAAATAGACCAAATGCAAATTTCGTTTTTAGATGGCGATTCATTAAAAGGTTGAATTGAGACGAAGGGATGGTCTGTGTAAGAATTTTGAAAGGCATGGAAAAGAATTTGAGTTAGTGAGTTAGTGAGATTGGTGCGAGTTCAGTCGGCAAAAATAGAGGAAATATCATTAAAAAAAATGTGGAAAAGAGAGATAACTAAAGATGACGAAATTAGTTACTTTATTTAATCTTCTGTAGCCACGAATCATAACGGGAATCAAGTAGGAATGAAGTTTCCCTGTTTATCTGTACTGAAATTTTAAATTTTTTTAAAGAGCTCAAAATTTAAGGCATGATATATGATGCTCAAAATTTTGCCTAATATTCGTTCCACGATCCGCTTATCTTTGAATTACAATTTAAAGCTGTGGGAGTCTATAAGGAAATGATGGATGAATGCGGGATCGCGGCAATGAATCACACTTATAACATCGGCCTCGAGGAATTCAAATAACGTTTGAGTTATGGAGAAACGAGATGCCAAACGCTTACATTCTTTTTTATATATAATACTGTAGTATACTGAAAAAATTTCCAAATTCATATTTACTTTCTCTCTCTCTCTCTCTCTCTCTCTCTCTCTCTCTCTCTCTCTCTCTCTCTCTCTCTCTCTCTCTCTCCTCTCTCTCTCTCTCTCTCTCTCTCTCTCGTTGTTCATGTATATCTACAATCGTTTATAATGTAAGATTTTTTAATCCAGAAAACTTGTGTAAAATACAGTTTTGGCCTGTATAATTCGCTGACTTCACTATTATCTTGAGAGCAGTTGAACAGAGGAGCTCATTTCGCCTTAACGATTCTATATTGTTATTACTGATTCTATCTCCCAATAACAGAATCTATGACAAGAATTTTGAAATTTCGTTTAAATGAAAAAAAAAAGAAACGACAAAGGGTCCGATTTAAAAATTTGGAAAAGGTGGTTCGTTTTACAAGAATATTTATGGTTTAGGGTCTGTAATTCTTGTTTTAAAATCTTTATAAAAATGCAATAGAGTGAAAAGAATTATTTTGACCTCAATTTTCATAACTTTTTCATAACTTATTTTAAATTTATGCACAAAGATATTTTGAAACGAAAGTCTTGACTTTGATTCAAAATTTTCATTTACTAGAATAAACTAATTCCAAATTATTTCTTTTCAGTTTCGTGAAATAGAAACAATAGTGCTTAATGCTCTGGCAGGACTGATACAGGGTGCCAGCGTCTGTTGTTCTGGGAATAATAACTGGGTGGCTCACTGTTATTTGCGATTTCTTCGAGTACGGTAAGTGCACCCAAACTGATTCATAAATGAATTTGATGTAATTAAACCAATTAGTTTTTAATATATTTTATAAATAATAATATAATAAATAACTGCATAATCATGTTACTCTGAAACTGTTTTACGTTTATAAATGAGGCATATACTGTATATTACATAAAACCTAAAAGATCACGAGAAAGAAGGAATCACATAACAAGAATTGCAAATATTTTTTACGATTCACATTTGCATGGTTTAACTAAAAATGATTTAACCCAAATTCACTGTGTACAAACAGCAAAACACACACACACAGACACACACACACACACACACACACACACACGCATATATATATTATATATATATATATATATATATATATATATATATATATATATATATACAGGGCGTCCCAAAAAATGTATACACACTTTAACAGCTGATAGCTCAATTGATGTTTCTTTCTTTCCAAGTTAAACCCATTAGAATTAATAATGGCAGTCAGACTAAGCTTTGAACAAAGGAAATTCATTCTAAAATGCTACTGGAAGTGTGAAAACGCAGTTGAAGTGCAAAGACAGTTTAGGAGGGAGTTTCAAACAGATCCACCAACGCGACTTACCATCACTCGAATTAGAGATAAGTTTGAAGCCGATGGAACTGTTCAGAATGTCCACAAGAAGCGTTCCGGAAGACCACGGACATCGACAAGCCCCACAAAGCAAGAAAGAGTACTGGAAACGTATCACCAAAGTCCAAGAAAATCTGTGCGGCAAGCGAGTCGTGAGGTAGGAATTTCAGAATCGTCTGTCCAACGCATTTTGAAGCGCTGTCAATGGAAAAGTTACATTCCAAGATTAGTCCATGCTATTAATGAAGATGATGATGATCCGGACCGAAGAGTGGAGTATTGCGAGTGGTACTTGGCACGATGTGGATGTGGATTGGACGAAGGGGTTTCGTAGAATACCCTCCGCGTTCACCAGACCTCACACCACTAGACTTTTTTTTATGGGGATACTTAAAAGACAAAGTCTACGCTATAAACCTGCAACAGTCGCTGAATTGAGAGCAGCCATTGAACGAGAATGCACACAAATACCAAACGAAATGTTTCGTGATGTTTGCGATTCCATTGCTTCGCGTTATCAGCAGTGCCTGGACCAGAACGGACGTCAGTTTGAAAACAGGCGTTGACAAAACAATTAAATAATGTCTGTAGATTCTATTACATTTTGAAAATGAAATGTATTTTAATAAACACTGCCTTTATAAGTATTTAAAGTGTGTATACATTTTTTTGGGACGCCCTGTATATATATATATGTATTAATGGTAATGATGAGTTTTATTGGCAGGATATACATCCCACAACATAGTACAATGTGCTTGCCAGTATAAGACATAAATCAAACAAATAATACATTTAAAAACAAACTAAAAATTATGACTTAAGGAGAAAAACATAAGACACGTACTGAAACGAGTACTAATAATAGAAAAAAACCTACCCACTGCTAAGACTACAAAAATGATCATAATGATAATGACAATAATGCTGTTAATTCGCAGGAGACAGATCCCCCCAACTTAAAAAAAAGGTACATTATCCATGAAGGTAATCAGCGATACAACTAATTAAACACTAACAACTAATTAACCACTAACTTTAAAAGCAAAAACAAAATAGGACTACGGTAATAAAGAAATAACAGTGATACACGTAAGGAGACGAGAAATAATAATAATAAAAAAAATTTACTACCACGATTAGGAAAAATAGCTAACATTAATTATGTATCCTAAAATAATATTATCTCAGAAAATCGATTTAAAAATTAAGTGTTCGTTTTAATTTTATAACTTCACTGCGAAGCTAAAATTAAGCTACAGTACAGTATATAGCACTGAGAAAATATATACTCGTATTTTGCGGTAAAGTTGTAATAGATTTATACTGAGTCTTGAACAAATAATAATGATAATGATTATATATATAATATATATATATTTATTATATATATATATCGTATAAGGTAACAGCCAGGAAGCTCATATCCCACGATGTTAGGGTGAGTGTTTCCCAAACAGTCATCTTTAGAACCTCATCACTTAGAGTCTGCCACTTTAAACATTGAGCTACTGGGCGCTTATATAGAGTATATTGAAGAGGCTGTAGCAAACGTGAGGAGCCACAGGTAATAAGGAACCGTTCTAACATTTCTTCTTCAGAAGTAATATCTAAAACTAAATACAACAACCAATGGATCATCCCAGCACTCATTCTGAGTTTTAAACGCAAACATTCTTTCCTTAAATTATGGAAAACTGATATTATTACCAAAGAGATATGCAAAAAATACTGTGCTGAACTTAATGCAGTCATTAAAAGAGCGAAAGCAAATCACAATTCTTTAAAAAATTATGAAAAAAAATCCAGTCCCTAAAGGTTATGAAACACTCTGCAAGGATTCAATTAACACAATAGAGTTAAATAACAAATTCTTTGTTCTCCCTAACACAAGGTGGAAACTATTACAATGATCCCAGAGACAGCCAATTTGTTAAACAACCTCTCTGCAAATATCTGTTCCACTACTGCAGCCTCGATCCCAATTACTGACAATTAATACCGACAACACATGCTACAACCCACTCGAAACCCAGTTTTCTTTTATCTAGTACGATCAAACGATACCTTTTTAGCAATAAAAAATCTGAAAATAAAGATTCTTACATCATTGCGATCCCAGAAAAATAGACAAATTAGTATCGGATGAAACTGCAATCCGCTCAGTAAACTAATGAATCAGTAACACTAAAAACAGACAAATTAGTAACAGTAGACAAATAGACAAATTAGTAAGAGTAAAAATAGACAAATTAGTATCGGATGAAACTGCAATCCACTCAGTAAACTAATGAATCAGCAACACTAAGTATATTCCGAGACAGTCTAAAGCAGTGGTTCCCAACCTTTTTTTACTGAGCCCTAAATTGCCCACCAATAGGACCTCCCGACCCTCAGGCTTATGATAAAATTTAAATATGTATATAAATATAAATTGAATTAAGAAATAGTGAATATAGTGACCCTTCGCTACCCTACTTGAGGACACCGGCGACCCTGATTTGTGTTGTGACCCGAGGTTGGAAACCACTGGGTCATTAGGGTGTGTCAATTTTAGGGAGCAAAGTGAAATCTTTAGATTTTCAAAGACTACTAGTGACCAGATGATGCATTTTTATGTGCTAAATCGAAATATAGCTTTAAAATCCAGATTTGACCAATCCGAGCTACTTATATTTGGAGTTAAAGTTTACGAAAAATTCAGCAATTTTTGCAAGTATTATTTTTATTGTATATAAATACATTTTATATACATTACATACAATTAAATCCATTTTGATTGTATTTCAATATTAAAACTTAGAAATATAGATAGGTTTCTTGAACTTTGCCAAGGATGCCATGTCTGCCTTGCTCTTGTTCCTGGACATGAGCTCCCTACTGGCCACCTGGCCACTGATGTACGCCTCCCTCCTCTCTTGTGAGTAAAAATGTTGTGCTGCTTCAGTTGTCATCCTTACACACCTCTCTACTGACTGTGTGTGTGTGAAGGCCATGCAGGAACTTCCATTGGTCTATCCAGAAACTCCTTGATTGCAGCAGTGGTGAGGGAGCAGGTCAGAGGAGGCTCAGTCACGCCAGAGTTCCAGTCAATAAGCTCCGAGAGTTTGGTGGCATCTGGGTTGATGTCAGGAGTCTTCCTGGGTCTGACACTGCAGTCTCCTACCTGAGTGTCCTCATCTCCTTCACCTCTGATTTCCAGTATCCTCTTCACTGCTACCCTCCTCTCCTCCTCCACCTCACTGCACAGCATGGCCTGGAGCACAGCCTCAGAGTGTGCATACCAGGCTGATCTCTTCACTGTAGGCATCACTATTCCTATCACCTCCTTCTTCTGACTTCTGAGCAGCTCCAGCTGGTACAGTACATGCCTTGGACCCTCCACCCAGCTGTGATTTAACTTGATGTTGAACCAGTTTGGCATGTAGACTCCCACTATGAATTCCACAATTATCCTCAGATTCTTCAGGTTCCTACCCTTCAGCCCATGTTTGGAAATCCACAATCTGCAGAACCTTAGAGCCGTGGTGACCCACCTACTGTGACAGACTGGCCCAATCTCCAGGAGAGCTAGACTCTGAGGTACCTCTCCCGATCTGATGGCAGTGATGATTCTGTAGCCATATGATTGGTCTGTGCTGAGGTCCTTGACTACCTCCTGACTGAGATGAGGTAGAGGAGGACCAACAGTGATCTTCGTGAAGTTTGGGTTGATCTCCAGCTCAGTGGCAGTGTCTAACATCTGCCCTATGGGCTCAGACCACTTGTTGCTGCTCAATGTTTTGCCATCCAGTGCAGTCACCAGGTGTCTGAGACTCAGCTCCCCAGTGTGCAAGTCACAGACAATCCACACCAACTTCCCGCTAAGTTTGGCCTCCACATAATGCATTACTCCTCCCTCTCAACCAGTATTCACATCAGTACTGTCACCTCCTATGGCCAAAAGGGTCTGTTCTGCTCCTCTCTCTCTTAGCCAGTTCACCAGATGATCAGCATTGACCTCAGCATGACTTCTTTCCTCTGCAGCTTCCTCTGGTACAAAATGCCACAAATATTTCCCACCTGGTTCATTGCGCACTGTGTAATTTCTTCCTTAATGAGGCCAGGAAACTGCCTGTCACTGCCTTCAGCTTCCATCATCACTTTGGTGTCATCTCTTTTCCCATCAAAGAAGATACAGGTGATGCCATTTTCCCAAATCTCTTCATCAAACTTCTTGACCAGCTCCTTAGTCAGTCTTTCCTGATCCCTCCTCACCTTGTTGTGGTCACTCACCAGTGCTGTGTCAAACCCTGTGATAAGACCAGCATCAATCCAGGCAGCAGTGGCAATCTTTGCAGTCTCTCAGCCCAGTGTGATGTCTCAAGCTAGCCAGAGCTATGTTGGTGATATCTTCAGTGTTGTATTTCTTCTTCTTAGCCACAGGCAAGGAAGTTGTCGCAGCCTCTGGTATGAAGTCTTCGTCCTCCTCTCTCCTCCCTGCCTCCTCCAGTATATATCCAGTCTCCTCCAACTCCATCTCCAGCAGTGACTCCTCCCTCAACTCCTCTTCTTTCTTGGCTGACTCCTCTGCCTTCCTCCTCCTCTTCTCCTCGGCCTTCCTTCTCTGCTCCTGTCTCTGCAGCACTGCTTCCTGTCTCCTGGTCTCAGGGTGATCAGCTAGACTCATCTGGTGTGCCCCCACACTTCCCACCTTTCCTCTCTCACCTTTAATGAAGGCAAGCTCCTGCACTGGTATCTTCTGCTCGCTCCTGCAGCTGCAGTCAATGTGAACCTCACTGTTGAAGACAGGGTTGCACCCAAGTTCAATGCAGCTCCTGATCACAGAGTGACAAGTCAGGATGTCCACCAATTTGTCCACTTTCATCATGAACCTATCTTTGACCTCTAGCTTCACATTGCCAATGGACACCTTCACTGCATCATCCCACAGTGCCTTCACTTTAGCACTGATCCTGAACTCAGTGTTGATTACAGGTCCTGTGAATAGAGCGTTGGCCTTTCTCCACTAAGCCAGTAGCCCTGGCCCAATGTCGTTATTAATCAGGTCATTAACTGGGTAATTCCTCCTGTCTTCCTCACTCATCTCTCTCCTCAACAAACCATACCTCAGCAGATCTCTGGCTTTGGGCAGCTCAGCAGGGGGAAGTTCCCTCCCAGTCCCCACCAAATGACTTAGGTGACAACTTGAATTGCTTCGGGTTCTGAGTTCTCTCTGACTCATCCTGTGGACCTGTGAACAAAAGAAATGTCATTGAAATTTGGATAGGCCTACTGATAATGATTACATAAAATTAAGTTAATTGAAATTCTTAATATCTTCCTATAAGCTCAGATAAAAGGTTTTGTTGTTATAGGTACAAGACTTAATTATTCAAAGTAATGACAATTTCATATATCTATCTTATCAAAATATACAGAAAGTCACATAACATTTCGAATAATTTGAATTACACAATATTTACCTTACGAAGTAATCAAAATTGTCAAAAAGGAGGGAAAACACATGCATTCACAATCAAAACTCCAGCATTTGTGACTATGTGAAACTTAGAAACCATACTGCACACCAAAAATAACCAAAGTTGACCACACATATGAATGGCACATTGATATACGATGCTACAGTCATATTTAGGTTATATTTCAAACCTTTATGGTCAAATATAAGTAGGTAAATGGCGTTTTTAAACAACACTAAAGATATTTCTAAGTTTGCTAGATAATATGACATCATTTGAGCATTAGTAGTTTGTGAATTGTTGACTTTACTAAAATTGACACACCCTACTGGGTCATTCTAAAGGAAGAAAGAGGAGCCCTGTATTTAAGTCAGAAAACTCAAACACTCCATCAAATTATCGCCCCATTTCCGAATTGCGAAATTTAAGTAAAGTAATTGAAAATATTATATACAATAAAGTTAATAACTTCTTAATCAAAGACGATATTTTTCTGCGCGCCGCCTGCCGTCACCGGGTCTCGAACTTGGAGCCGATGGGTTTGTACAGCGACACTAACCACTACACCACCGAGACGCACCACTACTCCTATTATTATTATTATTATTATTATTATTATTATTATTATTATTATTATTATTATTATTATTATTATTATTATTTAGAAAGTCGATATCAGCCTATGTCTTTATAAAGGATTTACATTTAATTTCCAATATTCTGAATAGTTTTTATTTTCAGTACTGAGTTTCTTAATAATAATTCTAGATAAGAATTTGCAGTATGCTAAGAATACTGTCTTCATTTTTTCTTCTGCTGACGCGTTTCGTTCATATACTTTGAACATCTTCAGAGCTTTATACATAATTTTAAAGTAAAATGGGTTATATATATATTTTTTTATTTTTAAATTTGATACAATTTCAAATTAATTTAAGAATATTTGAAAGTTCATTAAATTTTATATTAATTTTCGTTTTTTTCATTTTAATGTAAAAGGCTTCGGCAATTTTTAGTTTTTGTACGTTATGTGATGAGTATAAGATTTGAAAGTTTTGTGAGATATTTTTTAAATTTAATATTTCATGATCTACTCTGTAATGTTCGTTAATTTTACTTGGACGATATTTATGTTAGTATGCTCTCTCTTTAATGTGGTTTGTGGTGTAACCAATGTAAGTCGACGTACAGTCAACTACAGGACATGTAAATTGGTACACCACATGATGTTGCTTATCAGGGTTTTTGTTACGTGTCGAAAAATGGCTTGATAACTTTTTGTAATATTAATAAGTATTAATTAATATTAATTAATATTAACACAACACTTAAAACAAAAAATGAAATAAATAAAATTGCTAATTCAATAAATGACGTAAACATCTTCAAATTACTGAAACGATCAGGAAGTTATAATGATGACCATCTTTTTGGACTACCTAAGATTCATAAAAACTGTACTAATCCACCATTACGCCCTGTCATCTCAATGAGCGGAACTGTCACACATGATATCGCTCCGTTTTTAAATAAGAAAATAAGACCGTATCTTAACAAAAATTTTATTGTAAATTCTACAACTGAAACACTAGCTAAATTATCTAACTTAAACATAGCCAACGCTGAACAACTTGTTTCTCTTGACGTGGAATCACTTTTTACAAATGTACCAGTCATGGAAACCATAGAAATAATTTTGGACAATGTTTACAATAATCAAAATTTAATTGCACCAACCTTAAAAAAAGAAGATATGAAACAATTACTTATTTTGTGTTGTACAAAAACTCCGTTTAGATTCTGTGATGAAACCTACATACAGATAGATGGTGTTGCCATAAGCACACCATTGGGACCTACCTTCACAAATATCAGCACATATTCATACCAACACTGCATTATTCCTGACATATGGAAACAAGGTAAAATTATTACACTACTCAAACCAAACAAAAATCCAACATAACCAGCTTCCTATAGACCCATTACTTTACTATGCACACCTTCCAAAGTAACAGAAAGACTAATCTTACAAATCACCAACCCACACATTCCACTATCGCCTACTCAACATGGATTC
Organism: Bathynomus jamesi; assembly: GCA_023014485.1. Taxonomy (NCBI): domain Eukaryota; kingdom Metazoa; phylum Arthropoda; class Malacostraca; order Isopoda; family Cirolanidae; genus Bathynomus; species Bathynomus jamesi. The sequence continues at coordinate 338,835 of JAJOZX010002539.1, read as the reverse complement.
AGACCTCACCACTCAACCACGACATTACTCACTAACCTCACGCAGCACATCATGGATGGCATCAACTCCAAACGACCAGCTCAACGTACACTATTAACAACAATAGACATTAGTAAAGCATTTGATGCTATTCCACGCTTCCCTCTCATAAACAAAATACTCAACACAAACATGCACAATAACACCGAAAGGTGGCTGAGCAACTATCTTTCAGGAAGATACTCACATGTCACATTTAATGGCAAGTCATCCAAAAACAAGCTTTTTCCGAACGGGGTCCCTCAAAGCTCTGTTCTCTCACCAACACTCTTCAACTTATACATGCATGACATTCCAACACCCATAGATAACAAGCTTACCTTATCATCATATGCAGATGACATCACTCTAACATCCACCCACAACAACATCGACACCGCTACAAATAACCTACAAACATACATAAACAGTATACAAGACTGGCTCACGCACAATAGACTCAAAGTAGCGCCCACAAAATCAACCATCACCTTGCTTACAAGCAACACAAAAGAACACCAGGTAATTCCACAGCTTACACTAAACAACATCAACATTCCACACACTCACAGGACCAAAATACTTGGGGTCACATACAACACATCATTATCTTTTGCAAACCTCATTCAGGACATTAAAAACAAATGTACGTCAAGACTTAACACTCTTTGGGTAATAACAGGCACAAACTTTGGACACCAGCAGGAAACAACAACACTCATATACAAACAATATATTCGCTCAGTTATGGACTATGCTAGCCCATGCTGGGCACCCATTATCTCAAACACACACATAAACACCTTACAGACAATACAAAACAACGCACTTCGTATCATTACAGGATGCACTCAAACAACACCAATGGAACAACTGCACAAAGAAACAAAAATACTGAAAGTTAGGGAACATTTAGACATGAGGGGAACACAATTCATGGCAGCAGCGACAACTAACCCACAACACTATTGCCACTACATGTACAATCATGCACCAACACCTCGCACCATTAAGGTAACACCAGAGAGACATTATAACCAAATACTCCATTCCATACCACTCCCCACAGACATCACACAGTACAGAAAACACATACACACACACACCTAACCCACCGAATACGGTCCTGGGTGCGAAGCCGCCACCCATTAACAGGCCAGAGATCAGCCTGAGCAGATCGGATCGAGTTAAGTTAGCACGATTCCGATGTGGACATCACCCCAACTTACGGACATATAAACACAGACTAGACAACTCCATAGACGACACCTGCCACCTGTACCAGGACACACCACAAACAATTGAACACATTATGACAGACTGTACCGCTCTAGCACAACAACGAACACAACACAACATCACTAGTGCGCTGAACCTCTGGTCCACTCCGGAGAGGGCGATCGGTTACCTGCGTGCCGCCGGCTTGCTCGATCAGGGTGGGCTGATCGGCTAAACAACAACAACAACCTTCGCAGACTTTTATATGTCAAACTTAGAAAATAAAATAATGAAAGACAACAACTTCTACAATCCAAAACTATATATGAGATATGTCGACGATACCTTGATACTATTTAAAACAATAACCACATTCCTTTATTTATTCGAAGACTTCATGAACAAAGTAAGTTAAAATTCACATTTGAACCTTTCTTGAATAATATACTCTCTTTTCTCGACATCAATATATTCATTGGTCAAAATGGATGTTTAACGACTGGTGTACATGTTAAACCAACAGACAAAGGAACGTATTTAAATTATAATTCATACACACCATAAAAATATAAACTATCAATAATTAAAACACTCGTGCACAGAGCTTTCAATATATGTTCAAGTTGGCAACTATTTAATCAAGAAATTGAGAGAATAAAGCAAAATCTAATAAACAGTGATTTTCCGCTATTTTTAATTCATCATATCATAAACCGAACTCTAACAAATTTATATAACAAAAATAAGGAGGAGGATGGAAATAAAAATAAAAATACAGGTATAAAATTTTACTTCGAAACAAGAAACCCAACAAGACTAAAACATGAAGAAAAATGTCTAAACAATATATTAAAGAGGCACATAAAACCAATGGATAAAGAAAAAAACTATCAATGTTAACATATACTATAAAAACAAAACGTTATCAAGCCATTTTTCGACACGTAACAAAAACCCTGATAAGCAACATCATGTGGTGTACCAATTTACATGTCCTGTAGTTGACTGTACGTCGACTTACATTGGTTACACCACAAACCACATTAAAGAGAGAGCATACTAACATAAATACCGTCCAAGTAAAATTAACGAACATTACAGAGTAGATCCAAAAATATTAAATTTAAAAAATATCTCACAAAACTTTCAAATCTTATACTCTGTCGTGCGCACCTTTCTGTTTCTTAAGTACTGCACAACATTTATTTCTTTTACAGTTTCTGACACCTTTTGAGTATGTTACTTTACTTCTCAAATTATTTCTTACGCGCGTGTGTTTTCCATTCAGGATGACTCGACCTATCCAGACGGATGGCTCTTTAAATTGATTTACGTAAGTTCCTTCGGCTTCCCAGAAGCCTACTTTAAATGTCAATTTACCTCAGCTAACAAGAGAGGCCTATTGCAAGGTTGCAGAGAAACGACACGCTCCCTCTTATAAAGTTTATTTAATGTCACTCGAAACAGTACATGACTTTAGAAATTTATTCTGAAGTAACTTTATCAATTTCCATAAAATTAATACATAAATTCAAAGTAATAGGCTGATGGATGATTATCAATTTTTCTTACAATAAAATCCAGTTATTAATTTAATGAAAAGTTTCACAAGTCTTTTAGTCTACAAAATCATTTATACAGAGGGGCTTTTTATTTTAGTAACAATAAAACTTATGCTAACGAGAAATGAAGTGGTCAAATCGACCAGAATATTTGAATAAGTATTCTACTTACAAAATTTAGAAGTTATTCCCAATAGTTCTGCGCGATTCCCGCAGATTTATTTTCAGACCAGAACCCCCAAAACCGAGAGTCCCGCATAACTTCGATTCATCCACAAAATTATTGACGAGTCATGCCCAATGGGTATTCTGACTAAATTCTCTTGTATAGTCGCTAACAAAACAATTCTTATGCTCAAGTTTCCCGGTGGACTAATAACATGCACAACAATTTCCTAATTTCAATTTAGTGACAATTTATAATTTCAGTTTTAAAATTTTTTCTTACACCACTACTTTGACGAATAAATTGAGCCACTGTTAACTTTCGGAGGAGCGTCTACAACTGATTTTGACTCTCAAAGTTCCCTCAGAATTACCAAAAACTCCTCCCGTTGGGGTCTAAAGGACCTATCAAAACCAATTTCATTACATGACGTCATCCGTACAAAATTACTGCTCCTCTATTGGCCCTAATCTCAACTTTGTTAAAATCTATGCTCCGCCTTCCTTAACGAAATTTTTAAATTAAAATTTGAAAATTTTAAATTGAAATTTTAAAATTTAAAAAAAACTTTAAATTTTCGCTCGAGGGTTTACCTCGAGCGAGACTACTATCAACAAAAGTGATAGCTTACAAGGTTTTCATTGGAAACAGACTCGTAAATTAACTGCCCTTTGACTCTACGATAAATCTATCCAAGACTGTCAAACAACAAGTGCTCCTCTCGGATTACACACCCTGACTTGGATTATAGACAAGGTGTCGGTATCTTTTACTTTAGTCGGTGTTCAAATTAAAGATTTAAACTTTCCCGCGAAATTAAATCAATTTCAAAATCCCTTTCATGAGAAACTGAATTACGTTAAGCAATTTGAAACCCACTAATTCATTCGTTCATGAATATTTATAAACCAAAACACCTCGCTTTTAAAGATGTACACAAAGAAATCTTAAACTAAAATTTCTACATCTATTTTACAAAAGATCTGGGCATGTTAAATTTGATGGTTACAACATCCCTCCGCTCCTTTAATTTTGCACTCTGATGCAAACTTTCTTAAATAGGGTCGGATATCATCACTTTACTCACAATTTTACCTACAAATTTACTCCTAAATTTTCACAAAAATTTTCACTTACTTGTCCCCTTTATTGGGACACTAACACCGACACATGTAATTTTAGTCCTCCTCGGGTTCTTCGTAGTGTACTCGAGGTCGGGGCCTAAGAGCCTACGGACGCTCAAACGGTGGCCCTGTGAAAGCAGCCTGTCTGCTTTCTCCGGGGGACCCTATTCCCATAAGGTCCCCGCGAGGAGGTAGTTCGGAAGCACCTGGCGGCTCCTGCCCGCCACTCGGTCCTGCCAGGGGGCAGGAGGTGCACTCCGGTTCACCTCCACGGGTCGATGTTCCTCCGTTCCCTGGGCGAAGCTCTCGGGGAGGAAGTAGCTCGGAGGCGCCCGGCGGATCCCCTTCCGCCACTCGGTCCTGCCAGCGGGCAAGAAGCGCACTCCGGTTCACCTCCCCTAGTCGATGTCTCCCTGTCCTGGGCGAAGCTCTCCGTGAGGAAGTAGTTCGGAAGCGCCCGGCGGTCCTCGTTCCGCCACTCGGTCCTGCCAGGGGGCAGGAGGCGCCTTCCGGTTCACTTCCCTGTGTTGATGTTTCTCCGGTGTCGAGGGCGAAGCTCCCGAGAGGAGGGGCGGTGGCCCTTCCCCCATCTCATCCCCTGCGCCGTCCGCCCCGCCTTGTCGCTCGACGTCCCATGGGGCATCGATGCTGCGGCGGATGCGGTCTCGATGGATCACTATCTGATGTCCAGTGATCATGTGACGCAGGAGATAAGTGACTGGAGTCTTCTGTTCGATGATGATGTATGGACCCTCGTACCGGGGCTCCAACTTGCCTCTACCCGGTCGTGGGTAATCAATGTAACCAAGCCATGGGGCGCCTTCTCTTCGAACGGCTTCAATTCCTTGATTCCGTTCGCCTTCTCGTATCTCCGCATGAACTCTTCCACTCGGCGGTAGATTTCGCTCAACTCCTCCTTCGGTCTTCGGCGTATTCCTCTGGGTTGTACGGGCTCACGCACGCCTCCTGTGGCATGCGAAATAGCTTTGAAGGTACGTTGGGGTCGCCCGTACATCAAGAAGAATGGAGAATACCCCGTGGCTCGATGCACTCGGATGTTCCGGGACAATTCCACGGTCGTCCAGTCTCGTCCAGTTTCTTCACAAAGTATGCGGAGTTTGATGCATAACTCCTTATTCAGACGTTCGATCTTCCCGTTGCTTTGGGGATGGTATGCGGCGGTCCGTTGGTGTTGTACTCCCCAAACCCTGAAGAGCTCCTGCAAGGTAGAGTTCCAGAACTCCTTGCCTTGGTCGGATACTACTGCTGAAGGGGCGTCCAGTTTGCACAGTATCAAACGATGGAACTTGTCCGCCACCTCCCGGGCCGTCTTGTCCTTTATTGCTGCCGGGATGGTTTGAACCACACCTGGCCAAAATAAAGGTCCCGTAGGATTTCTGTAGTCCCTACAGCTCCCGGATGAATGCTCCCGACGTCTGTGTGGGCATTCCAAATGAGCTGCTCTCTCAACTTTTTAGGAACTACGATGACCTCTCTTCCGTTCGCATCGATGTAAACCAGCAGGTTCCTCACTAGTTTGACTCTCGACGGCTGGATGGGCTTGGTTACGGGCCAGCTGAAAGCCTTCCCTTCTTCGATGGCTGCTCGAATCGCCGCTATTTCAACGTCCTTCTGCTGTTGGTTGCCGATTACCTTGCGATCAATGATCGCTTTTTCGGATATTGCGTTCACAAACTCCTTAGTCACTCCAGGCGGGCGTGACAACCAATCGGCCACTCTGTTGAGTTTGCCTTTCACGTACTTGATGAGAACGTCGTAGTCTTGCAATGTCATAACCGAACGCTCTAGTCTTCCATTGGGCTCTCGGTGTCCTTCCCTCAGAAGCCACTTCAACGGCTTATGGTCAGAACGGACGATGACTCTCTGCCCAAATATAACATTGCTTCAATTCCTTTTGTTGGTTGGCCTCTGGGAGTTTTTGATGGCCTCTTCTTTAGATTCCTGTGGCTTCACCCCGTTCCTGGTGACCACATGGCCTAAATACCCCACCTGGGACTGTACTAACTGTCATTTTTCCAACTTTACCTTTAAGTTGGCGGTGCGTAGGCTATCCAAGGCTCGTTGTACCCTCTCGTCATGTCCTTCTAAAGACCTTCCAAGGACAATGAGGTCATCTAAGTAAATCTGTACTTCCTTGTCCAGTTGCTTCGGCAAAATTCATTACTCTTTGGAACACTGGTGGACTATTGGACAACCCAAACGGACCACCCTGAACTCGAAATGACCGCTTCCCGTGGAGAAGGCAGTTTTCGAGATGCTATCGTCGTGAATGGCCAACTGCCAATATCCCGAGCGTAAATCCCTGCTCGAGAAGTAATGAGTCCCGTGCAACTTGGCCAAGGTTTCCAATGATGGGTACTTAATATTTGTCCTTGCTGCCATTGACGTCCCAAGGTCTATAGTCTACACAAAGCCTCAGGGCCCTACGCTTCTTTTCTTCAATCGCTTCCCCTTTGGATCCTGTGGTCACTCTTCATTCCTAGTGATCACGTGGTCCTGGTACTCTACCTGTGACGGTAGTAGTTAATCTTTTCTTTCCTCGTCGGTCTTCTTCCCTTTGAGAGCGACGGACATCGGTGAACATGCGTCTTGAGGTGTTTTCAATCTCTTCTTAGTCACTTGTGGAAATTTGACTCTTTCTCACCGTGACACTTGTTCCATTTTTTCTTTTCGGGCGAGGAATCAAACGGCTGTTCCGACTAACCTCCCCGTTCTCGTTGCCTCAACCACCATGCCGATGTCATCTTATCTTCACGGTAATACTCTTTAGTCGTCACCTTTATTTCTCAAGAGTAACTTTACCGCCTCCTTGGAAAGTGTTAACTTCCCGTTGAGATTTCCGCTCTGTGATACTTGCAAACCACGCTGAGCCTCACTGCACATTCATTGCAGCGTAGAGTAGACGTCCAGGGGAAACCATACCCCAAATTTTCTTCTCCGTCTATTCCCTTTTCATTTAACTTCCCTTTGGGATTCTGCTCGACAACTTCTCCAAGTATCCTCGAGCCTCACCGCATATCCCATGCAGCGGAGAATAGACGTCCAGGGGAACTCATATCCCCATTTTTCACGATTACCAATGGAAACGACCAGGGGGAACGGCTATGCTGTATCACTCCTTGATCCAGCATTTCTGCTATTTGTCCTTTACCTCCTCCTCGTGTGTAATAGGTATCCTGTAGGGTCGCCTCAAGATGGGAGGATGGTCCTGGGTTTCCAACTTCATTGGCATCAGGTTATCATAACCCAATGGCTCGCCCTCCAGTGAGAAGACATCTGAATAATCCCTTAGCCACTCTTCGACGATTTTCCTTTCTTTGTCGGAAAAGAATTTCCAACCAAGGACATGGGACTTGAGGCTTGTCACTCGTTCTTCGAAGTCCTTCTTCGATGCTTGACTTCCTTTCACCGTGACATTCGTTCCAATTTGGGGTGAGCGTCGACTACCCTCCCAATTAGCTCTGCCTCCGTCACTATGCCCACGACGTCTCTTTTTTCGCCAAGGTATTCTTCGTCATCCTGATTGATCATCAGTAACCTCATCTTCCTCTGTGGGATCCTGCTCGGTAACATTTTTAAGTTTCCCCGAGCTTCACTGCACATCCCGTGCAGCGGAGAATAGACGCCCAAGGGAACTACGTCCCCGGGTCTCTGACTTCCCTCGTCAGAATCACGGCGGCCACCTTTAGTTTTTCGTGCGGGATTGCCTCTACCAGAGTCACCCTCGCACTTTACTGTCTACTCCCTTTACTTGTGGTTACTGTTTCATTCAGAGTGACTGTCCTCTTCCTGTGGTCTACCTGGGCTGCGTACCTTTGTTTCGTCTTCATATCCTCCGAAACACTACGCCTATAGTCAAGTCTTGCTGAGCCTCTGGAATTATACAGACACAAAAGAATTCTTCAACCCCCCTTCCCATAGTCAAACTTACTTCTACTCCTCTTACATGAATGGGCGGGGCCGGTGCAACTGTGTACTGAGAAGTTGGCAACTGTCCAAAGAAGGCTCCCGATGTTCTTGTGCATAGCTTATGTCAATGTGACGGAAGCTCCACCATCGCTCAGCGCGGTGGAAGCTTGTTGAGCGACGAGTACTGGTAGGGTGATCAGTCCTAGCCGACGGACTCGCCGCTACTTCCTCTGAAGCTATTCGGGAGGCTTCTCCTTCCAATCCTGTCGAAGGTTTGCTCGAGGGCACGCCTCTTCCCAATTTCGCATTTGCTGACAAATCTTGCACTGGCTCCGGCCACTTTCTTCCATTGTTTCCTCTTTGGAGTCTCTGTCTTCATTTGACTTGGTTTGTTTTCTCTTCTGGTTTCTCATGGGGTTGTAGTCACATTCTTGAGTTGTGTTATTCCTCCTGTGACCAGTGTCACAGTTCTTCCTTCTGGGCTCTCCTCTCTTGCTGGACTTGTCTCCGTCGTTCACCTCCACATCCTTGATGTTGTCCTCCTTTGTGGCTTTTCTTTCTTCTGGATGTTGTGAGTTGTAGTCCCAGGATGTGGGAGGATTTTGTAGTTTCTTCAGTCTTCGGCTTCTGTCATGTGGCGTTTCTTCTCTTAGGACCTCTTCATTTCTTAGTCCTAAGCTTGGGTTGTTTACCGAAAACTTGCTTGATTCCATCCAATATTCCCGACGGGCTGTTCCTTTGATGCAATTACAAGCATACTCCGGCATAACGGTCTTCAACGCGTCCTTAGGTATGCCCATTTTAATATGTCTCCTTTTGGGATTAGCCTGAACCAAGGCATTACCTGTACTTAATAATCTTGGGGCAATTATGTTGAGTGTCTCACCTTTTTCCTTCCTGACGGCGTTTGGGCTGGTTCCTGGGTTCTCTTGTGCCCGTTCGCCCATAAACTTCGGCGAACTTCCTTCCACTGTGTGTCCAAAAGTCGTTTGCTCAGGACCCCTTACTGCCTGTTCACGTTGCAAAGGTAAGCTAGTACTCTTTAATACCTGTACGACGGTTTTTATATTCTTCTGCCGGTCTTCGTCGGTGCGGTGTTTCTCGTCTCTTGTGGTGTGTGCACTTCTGCAAGGATTCTTTGGGATGTCTTCTGGGTCTCTGTTCCCACCCAATCCTTTCTTGCCTCGAAAGTTCTTCTTCTGTAACGGGAGGAACTAGAGAGATTCTTCGGGGACGAACCCCCGACCTTCGGTTGTCCAATACTCCATCGCGGAGTAATCATTACAAGGTCTTCCAGTTTCGACCTTCTTCGATTTATTTCTTCCCCTAATTCCTTGCATTCCTTTAGTAACCGAATAACGTTGGCCAAATTTATCCTTTTTAAATTTTCCAAACTTTCTGTACTTATTTCGTTTAAGTTCGTTGGTTCGGTATCACTCATGTCACTTGTGCTTTCTTCATTCGTTATTTCCACGCTCTTTACCGACATCGCGAAGCTTGTCTATTTTTATTTTTTTTTTCAAAACCTTTAAAACTGTACTCACTGTTAGCGACACTTTTTACTGTTACAATTATTTCAACGATAGTGCTTTATTGTTACGCAAATTTATTTTAACAAAAAGTTACACTCTTGCTATTAATACCTTGCAATAGGATCCCACTTCTACGACACCATTTATGTCGTGCCTTTCTTTTTCTTAGGTACTGCACAACATTTATTTCTTTTACAGTTTCTGACACCTTTTGAGTATGTTACTTTACTTCTCAAATTATTCTTACGCGCGTGTGTTTTCCATTCAGGATGACTCGACCTATCCAGACGGATGGCTCTTTAAATTGATTGACGTAAGTTCCTTCGGCTTCCCAGAAGCCTACTTAAATGTCAATTACCTCAGCTAACAAGAGAGGCCTATTGCAAGGTTGCAGAGAAACGACACGCTCCCTCTTATAAAGTTTATTTAATGTCACTCGAAACAGTACATGACTTTAGAAATTTATTCTGAAGTAACTTTATCAATTTCCATAAAATTAATACATAAATTCAAAGTAATAGGCTGATGGATGATTATCAATTTTTCTTACAATAAAATCCAATTTTAAATTCAAAGACAAAGTTCACAGTCTTTTATAAGAAATTTATAAGAGGGGCTTTTATAAATTTTAGTAACAATAAAACTTATGCTAACGAGAAATGAAGTGGTCAAATCGACCAGAATATTTGAATAAGTATTCTACTTACAAAATTTCGAAGTTATTCCCAATAGTTCTGCGCGATCCCGCAGATTTATTTTCAGACCAGAACCCCAAACGAGAGTCCCACATAATTTTAGATTCATTCACAAAATTATTGACGAGTCATGCCAATGGGTATTCTGACTAAATTCTCTTGTATAGTCGCTAACAAAACAATTCTTATGCACAAGTTTCCCGGTGGACTAATAACATGCACAACAGTTTTTATTTCAATTTAGTGACAATTTATAATTTCAGTTTTAAAATTTTTCTTACACCACTACTTTGACGAATAAATTGAGCCACTGTTAACTTTCGGAGGAGCGTCTACAACTGATTTTGACTCTCAAAGTTCCCTCAGAATTACCAAAAACTCCTCCCGTTGGGGTCTAAAGGACCTATCAAAACCAATTTCATTACATGACGTCATCCGTACAAAATTACTGCTCCTCTATTGGCCCTAATCTCAACTTTGTTAAAATCTATGCTCCGCCTTCCTTAACGAAATTTTTAAATTAAAATTTGAAAATTTTAAATTGAAATTTTAAAATTTAAAAAAAACTTTAAATTTTCGCTCGAGGGTTTACCTCGAGCAAGACTACTATCAACAAAAGTGATAGCTTACAAGGTTTTCATTGAAACAGACTCGTAAATTAACTGCCCTTTGACTCTACGATAAATCTATCCAAGACTGTCAAACAACAAGTGCTCCTCTCGGATTACACACCCTGACTTGGATTATAGACAAGGTGTCGGTATCTTTTACTTTAGTCGGTGTTCAAATTAAAGATTTAAACTTTCCCGCGAAATTAAATCAATTTCAAAATCCCTTTCATGAGAAACTGAATTACGTTAAGCAATTTGAAAACCACTAATTCATTCGTTCATGAATATTTATAAACCAAAACACCTCGCTTTTAAAGATGTACACAAAGAAATCTTAAACTAAAATTTCTACATCTATTTTACAAAAGATCTGGGCATGTTAAATTTGATGGTTACAACAACTCATCACATAACGTACAAAAACTAAAAATTGACGAAGCCTTTTACATTAAAATGAAAAAAACGAAAATTAATATAAAATTTAATGAACTTTCGAATATTCTTAAATTAATTTGAAATTGTATCAAATTTACAATAAAAAAATATATATATAACCCATTTTACTTTAAAATTATGTATAAAGATCTGAAGATGTTCAAAGTATATGAACGAAACGCGTCACCAGAAGAAAAAATGAAGGCAGTATTCTTAGCATACTGCAAATTCTTATCTAGAATTATTATTAAGAAACTCAGTACTGAAAATAAAAAACTATTCAGAATATTGGAAATTAAATGTAAATCCTTTATTATTATTATTATTATTTATTATTATTATTATACATAAACTGAATCCCATTAATTTTTCCCAAAATGGTCCCATGCTTCCAACGGCATATTCAGATTAGATTGCTTTGAATTTATTAATGTCATATCCTACTTTCGGGATTTCGGTGAAACCTTTGCTACTGTCGAGACATAGTAAAAGCTTTTGATAGAGTCTGGCACAAATCTTTCATTTCCAAACTGTCCTCCTCCGGTTTCTACCCTTCTATCTGTGCCTTCATTTCTAATTTCCTTTCTGGCCGATCTATAGCTGCAATTGCAGAGGTCCACTGTTCTTCTACTAAAGCTACTAATAGTGGTGTTTTTAGGGCTCTGTTCTCTCATCCACTCTTTTCCTTTTATTTACAATGATCTATTAAGTTGCATTTCCTTCTCCTATCCACTCCTTTGCCGAATGATTACACCCTTCACTTCTCCACCCGCTTCCCTCTCAACAGTCACTCCATGATAAGCTCAGGACAGCTATGGTGCACATGACCTCTGATCTTTCTACTATCTCTGATTGGGGCAGAAACCTTATGGCTTCCAATGCCTCAAAAACTCGTTTCCTTCATCTTTCTACTATCTCTGATTGTGGCAGAAACCTTATGGCTTCCAATGCCTCAAAAACTCGTTTCCTTCATCTTTCTACTATCTCTGATTATGGCAGAAACCTTATGGCTTCCAATGCCTCAAAAACTCGTTTCCTTCATCTTTCTACTCATCATAATCTTTCATACGAATATTCCCTTATCTTCAATAATGCACAACTTAATCTTTCCTCTTCTCTTAACAATCTTGGTGTTTCCTTTTCTCATGATCTTTACTGGAAAGATCACATATATTGTTTTTCTAAAACAGCTTCTAAGAGGTAAGGTGTGCTGCACGCGTAGTTTCTTTACCCCCCACTCAGTTGCTGTCTCTGTACAGGAGCCTTGTCCGCCCCTGTAAGGATTACACTTCTCATGTGTGGAGTAGCTCAACCTACACAGGTCTACTTAACTGGATGGAATCAAAGGCTTTTCGTCTCATCATTTTCCAGCCTTTTACTGACTGTCTTCAATCCCTCTCTCTTCGCCGCAATGTTGCCTCACTCTCTCTTTATTATCACTGTTATAGCGGACACTGCTCTTCTGAATTCTTTAACTCCTTTAAAGAGAGTACACAGTACCAGACTTTCGACGGATTCTCATTCCTTTAGTGTGAAACTCTCTATCGCAAGGGTTAATCGGTATTCTCAATCTTTCATCAACTCAACCAGTCAACTCTCAAACAATCTTCCTCAATCCATCTTTCCCCATGCCTATGACCTCCACTCTTTCAAGCGGAGAGTGTTGAGGCATATTGAAAGCCTTGGACCTCAATTTTGGCTTTCTTCTTCCTTTGTGGGGGTGGGGTGGGGTGTTTTTACAGGGCGTTCGACCTTTTCCCCTCCTTCCTGCATAAAAAAATGTCATTTAGATTTTGCTGGTATGTGTACTTATAATTATATAATTAAGCTTTGTCTCTGTTATATTTATTTCATTCTGGGATACCCTATATATATATATGTATAGAAACGACGTAAGTATAGAGGAGCGTTCTGCACACGAGGAAGAGAAATAACGAACAAATGAAAAATGAGGTAACCGCACGGGAATCGAACCCGGGATCTTCTGAGTGCCGGTCAGATATGCTATCCACTACACCACGGGCCTCGATCAGTCAGAAGTCGTAATTCTCCTACATAAGGCAGAAACCAATGCCCTGAGAGGGCACCCTCGCAAATCGTGAATATGTACATTTAACTGCAATGACCACGCAGTATATTAATGTATAGAAACGACGTAAGAACGCTCCACTATACTTACGTCGTTTCTATACATTAATATACTGCGTGGTCATTGCAGTTAAATGTACATATTCACGATTTGCGAGGGTGCCCTCTCAGGGCATTGGTTTCTGCCCTATGTAGGAGAATTACGACTTCTGACTGATCGAGGCCCGTGGTGTAGTGGATAGCATATCTGACCGGCAATCGGAAGATCCCGGGTTCGATTCCCGGGCGGTTACCTCATTTTTCATTTGTTCGTTATTTCTCTTCCTCGTGTGCAGAACGCTCCTCTATACTTACGTCGTTTCTATACATTAATATACTGCGTGATCATTGCAGTTAAATATACACACACACACATATACAGTATATATATATATATATATATATATATATATATATATATATATATATATATATATATATATACATATATGTATGTATAGTTTGTATACGTATCCAAGGCAAGAAGTGCATGCAAAGAAATTCGAGAAAAATTCAAAGGAAAATTTCACTAACCAGAACCTACAGACAAAGCAATTCACAAGCTGGTCAATAAATTTTAAAGAATAGGATCTGTTCATGATGAGGCAAGCTCTGGACGTCCAGGAGCCTCTCAACAAAATGTCAAATTGGTAAGACATGCCTTTGAAACAAATCCTAGAATGCCAACTCGCACACCATCAAATAGACTGAGCATACCAAAAACGACTGTTCTAACAATTTTAAAACCAACATTAAAAAAAGTTACCATATTCAAGTGCTACATGAGTTACACGAAGAGGATTATCCAAGACGAGCCGCCATGTGCACAGAATTGATTGAAAAAATTCATACCGAAAACTTATTAAACCACATTCTCTTCAGCGATGAGGCGACATTCCACTCATGCGGAAAGATTAATCGACAGAATTGCCGTATCTGCGCTAGTGAAAACCAACCGACTTCTACGAATGGGAGAGAGAGTCTCCTAAAGTTAATGTCTGGTTGGGTATGACAAGATCGAAGATTTACAGACCTTTTTTCTTTGCAGCAGCTACAGTAACAGGGACAATTTATCTTGACATGCTTCAGCAGTTTGTTGAATCCCAGCTTGGTTCAGATGGCATTCTCGATACTGTTGTCTTTCAACAAGATAGAGCTCCATGTCATTATGCAAACCTCGTTCGGGCGTACCTTGATGAGCTATTACCAAATCGCTGGAATGGACGTGGTGGAAACAGGCCGTGGGCAGCATTACCTCCGGATTTAACACCATTAGACGTCTTTGCGTAGGGCTTTATAAAGTCTGAGGTTTACAAAACAAACAAGAGTTATAGACCTGCAGGATCTGCGAACCTGCATTGTCGCGGCAGTCGCTAAAATAACCCCAGAGATGTTTGGGAATGTGTTCCGCAATGCAGTGGATAGATTTGAGATTTGCAGAAACAGTGATGGTGCTCACGTCGAATCTTAGACCTAAGTTTGATTAATAATTAAACATCTAATTATGTTACTACATTTTTACCCTAAAATATTATTATTTTAGCAGTATTGAGAAGGACTCTTGGACCACTATATATATATATATATATGTGTGTTGTGTGTGTGTGTGTGTGTGTGTGTGTGTGTGTGGAATATCATGCATGAACACGCACGATTTTGCATAATGCAAAATTGTGCTTCATATTCCATTTATGGGACTTCAGCGTTGCACCAGATAATTCGAATGAAATGCTGGACAGTGCGGGAGGGTTAAAAATAAAACGCTTCTGCACGCAAGAGCGTAATGAGTTTCCTCAGTTGCTTAAATGTACAGTATCACAGGTTGTATTAAATTTTATCGTGTCGTAGTAGTGTGGTGGTTAGCGCACTCACCTGGTGTATATATATATATATATATATAGAAAACGGGTGTGCCATAAAAAAGGGTACATTTAAAAAAAGTATAAAATCAACATTTGTCATTTATTTTTAATAAAACCTCCACACAATAAAACATGTATTTATCTATATGCAAACAAGTTTTCAGACTAAAATATCAAATAATTCAAATTCTATCAACATTTAACCAAAGAGTATGATTTTTCTACTTAACATGCAAAAATTATTAAACCTTTTTAATATTTTTTTATAAAAATAATTTTTAACGTAAAATCTACCTGAAATTATTAAAAAAATTGTTCGAAATGCTTTCCTTCTATTTCAATGACTTTTTAAAATGTACCCTTTTTTATGGCACACCCGTTTTATATATATATATATATATATATATATATATGTGTGTGTGTGTGTGTGTGTGTGTGTGTGTTTCAGCAACCGCATGTAGTGAAATTTTAAGTACAGTATAATTTTCCGAAGATATTAAAAGTTATGATAAAAAATGAATGAATTTTGTACGAAAACTTTCCCGAAATATATTTAAAGTTCGATATTTGAAATTTTCGAAATTTCAGACAAGGAAAACTTTAACCATAACCCGCTTTGAAGCTTAATGGTTCATACCATCCGCTTGAGAGCCTTATGGAACTAATTGCCTTGCTCTGCTTTCCGTGCATGCACTCATGCACACCATATTAAAAACTTGACCGGCGTAGCAGATATTACAGTCTGGGTTGGGGCTTACCCCAAAACACTCCCACGCACCTTGATTCTGAGAGTATTTCATGTCTTTTGGCGTGTAACATTACTTAACGTAAACTTGCTCAGTGACGTTGCTGTAATTTTTCGCTCAGTAATTTTCATGTAACTTCTTCATAACAAATAATATTCTGAAAGGAAAACTGAAAGACACAAATCAGTACATACAGTAAAATAATTATATAATTATGCATAACCAAAACAATAACTACAAATAATAATAATAATAATAATAATAATAATAATAATTTCATTGTTTTTTTATGCAGGAAGTAGAGGCCAAGGTAAATGCCCGCAAAAGCGTTCTAACCCCATAGATGAAGAAGAGAGCTAAATTCAAGGTCCGGAGTTTTGGAGATGCCTTGACACTCTGCGTCTGAAAGACTGGAGGTCATAGACAGAAGGAAAGATGGATTGAGGAAGATTGTTCCAGAGTTGACCGGTTGAGTAGATGAAAGATTGAAAATACCGATTAACCCTTGCTTTAGAGAGTGCGACAGAAAAGTAATAAGAAAGTGTAGAAAGTATGGTGCTGCGTGCTCTCCTTAAAGGAGGAGGCATGCAGTTAGAGAGTTCAGAAGAGTAATGTCCGTTATAAAAGCGATAGTAAAGAAAGAGTGAGGTAACATTGCGGCGAAGAGAGAGGGATTGAAGACAATCAGTAAGAGGCGGGGAATTGATGAGACGAAAAGCCTTTGATTCCACCCGGTCAAGTACGGCTGTGTGGGTTGAGCCAATCCATACATGAGAAGCAGACTCCATACAGGGGCGAACAAGACCCCTGTACAAAGAGAGCAACTGAGTGGTGGTGAAGAAACCGCGGAGGCGGTATAACACACCTAACCTCTTACAAGCTGGTTTGGAAAGAGAGTATATGTGATCTTTCCGGGAAAGATCACGAGAAAAGGAAACACCAAGAATGTCAGGAGAAGAGGAAAGATTGAGTTGTGTGTTGTTGAAGGTAAAGGGATAGTCGTGTTGAAGATTGGACGAGTAGACATATGGAAGAACTGAGGTTTTGAAGCACTGAAAGCCACAAGGTTTTCTCTGCTCCAATCAGATATAGCAGAAATATCAGAGGTCAGGTGTCCAATAGCCGTCCTGGGCGAATTATTGAGTGACTGCTGTGAAGGATGCTTTGCTACATTTGTAAGGCATACAAAAGATATATGGAGAGTGACATATAATAACACACATCTGTATATATGCATATGATCATGCGACAGCAAATGCATTCCCAAGCATATGTATAGACAGTATAATACGATGGAAAATATGAAGCAATATTAACAGCAACACAGCAATGATAATATCAATATTATAATTTATTATTGTTTTTATGCGAGTTGATGAGCCCGTCAGTTGTTTCAGGAAGTATATTTATATACTGTACATTTGGGTGGTCCATAATTATATAGGGGAATTTGTTTTTAATATTTCATAGCTCCCACCCACTGACATTGTGGGGTTCTGTGAAAAAATGTTGCAGGTAAATTTTCGTTTCAATCAGTTCATATTTAGGGGTCGCTCACGAGTTTCAAAATTTATCCTTTTATCTCTGTAATAGGTATTATATGGTATGCACTACAGCTCCAACGCCTCTGGGTCCCCCCTATCCAAGAGCTGATGAATGAGTACTATCCGTTCTACGACGGGGGTGTCATGGTTGGCAACCACTCATTGTCGCCCAGTAAAAGAGTTTTTTCTGGCATCCGGAAACTTCCGGCGATGCTCCGACACTACACTCAGCGTGGTCATTCACCACCCTGAGGTTTTCCACAACCCTAAGCGCCGCCTGAAACTCCTCCATTTTTTCCCATTCATCCGGATCTTTGTTCAAGAAACCTGGAGATAATTGCAGTCGTTCGAAGAACCTCATCGAATTCTTCGTCACAAGGGTCTCCAAAGACGAACTGAGAAGCGGATTGACACGCTTTGGAATCTGCTCTCCACCCTCTTTCTTGTATAGGGCTGTTACCATCCGACGTTTCGTTGCAGATGGAACATCTGCATCGAAGAAGGCCAAAGGAATCATTTCCTCAGAGAGGTACCAAAGCTGTCCTGCCAGCTTCTGATTGGCTGCTTTGGAGATCTTCTGCTGTAGATACGACCTCAATGATTTCAAGAGGCAAAGGTCCTGGGTTGGAGCGGAAGCGGCCAATGGAGCAGTGAACCATGCCTTCAGGTAGACTCTTACAGCGAAGATGCTCATGTCTTGCAAGCATCTTTTCTCTTTCGGTGTGCGATGTTGCAATTGCTCCCGGAACATCCACATCTTGATAGAATACAGGACCTTTCACATCCAGCGAGCGTGATGCATCGCACCTGCGCACTTGAATTGAATCGGCGATTCAAGATTTACACCAAGGAAGACAATGGCGATTTGCAAAAATTCCTTGTAATCGTCTCGGTACGTTTCGCGCTGGATTTGGTCTTTGGCGAACTTCAGAAGTTCTTCTCTGACTGGCTATAGGGATGGATCAACAGTGGGGTCGTCGACACCTGTTTGGAACTTGCTTTTGTCGATGTAGTTCCACTGTTGCTGGAATCTCTTGAATAACAGAACTTTAGGACCAGAAATTGTGTCATGACACGCCGTGAACGCGGCAGCGATAACTAGCTCCATGATATGATGCCTGCATGCAAATTAGAGCAGCTCTTTCTGCAACTTCTGCTCTAGGAGCAACCAACATCCTGAGTGACGGCCAGTGTTAGCATCGGCAGTGTCGAAACACATCCCCACCACTCTTTCACTTAGTCCCCAAAGTTGCAAGAGATCGAACACCGCTTGTGCCTGCTGTTGCTCACTTCCCGAAGCTATTTTTTGGGAAGGTCTAGCTATATTTGGTAAGGTCTAGCAGAAGCTTTCCGTCCCAGTGCATCACCACTGGTCCGGAATGGAATCCTTTTTTGACCGATTCAGCCTGCTGCCTGCGATGATGCTCTCGGCTGCGCGTCACAGAGGATCGGCTGAGAATCAGTTCCTCGAGGTTTTGGCCAAGGCTCCGGGCTGTTTCCGATACAATGTAAAGCGCCATCCGGTCACTCACCCCCGTCCTGTCTAAGGCTGAAGATAATTCTGAGTCGAAAATATTTTTGGTCTGACGTGTTCTTTATTGGGGGAGAGAAGGACAACCTCCAGTGGCTCCCTCAAGAAATTCGTCATCGGAAGAGCTTGAAGAAGCAAGTTCGGCTGTTTGGGATGTCGAGGCTTGCTCTTCGTCTGCTTTCCTTTTTCGGACGTCTTGCTCTGCTTTCTGCTTGGCTTCTGCTCCTTCTCCGCCAATTTTTTTACGACGGAACCCATTGTGCCATGCCGACCGGGCTCTCTTTGAGAGAGAAGGAAGTCGTGATCTTCTTAAAATTGGATCATCTGGAGAGCGTTTCCATGTGCAATGTCGAACAAATTGTTCAGCTTGCTTTTGAAAGACGTCTCGTTTTGGACTTGTTTTGGATTTCGCCTTCCCTTGTTCTTTTTCAAAGCCTGCCACTCTTTGAACATGACCAAAAGCTTCTCCAAACAGTGGTCCTTCCGGCGTGTTCCAGCACTTCTTCGGAGTTTTGTTTGGTGTCTTTCTTTTACACAACATGATGGTGCCAAAAAACACCTAGGACCTGGTCATTTGGAGGTAGTTTACTGCCTAAAATCTTTTGGTCCGGCTTTTCCAACAAGTAAAAACCAATTGTTTTTGACATGACTGTCACCTTAAGTAAATGTAACCAATATAAACCAATGTATGATTCACCAATATCTATTAAAATCTATTTCATATACTATATTTACCACTCCAACCTGTGAAAGAGCAGAAAACGGTATTAATTAGCACCTGTAATAGATCATAGTAATGAGTGACTCAGAGAAGAACATATAACCCCATGAGCGACCACTAATAATGCACCGATGTGAGTGAAATTTTTCACAATTTATTTTCTGCTATAGTGACACAGATGAGGTGGGTGGGAGCTAGAAAAATCGAAAGTTCGATTTTATGGGCCACCCTACTGTACATACTGAGTGTACAACTGTACATACTGTACATATGAGGGGTCCCGCGTCTTAAGGTACCTAAGCGCCAAAATTAAAATTCGTTAGAAATCGCCTCCAAAATTCAGCAATATTCTGGCAATAGTATCTCTGTTATTAATTGAGCTAGAATGTTCATTTTTGACTAAATTAGAGTTCTAAGTATGCTAATGAAGATGTTTATGAGTTTTTAGAATAGATTTTATATTTTATACATATTTTTTTTTTTTTTTTAATTTTCTTATTATACCGAACATTGGGTGAACTTTTGGCTGGCGATAGAGGTGAAAAAAGTAGTTCGCTTCATAAGGTTTTCAACCATACTTCTAGTGTCGTAAGGTCATTATAACCCAAACCACGCGATAGAGGATGGGTGAAAATAGTGATATCCATCAAAAACACGTTTTCGCCTGTGGT
This sequence comes from Bathynomus jamesi, assembly GCA_023014485.1. Lineage (NCBI taxonomy): Eukaryota > Metazoa > Arthropoda > Malacostraca > Isopoda > Cirolanidae > Bathynomus > Bathynomus jamesi. Next base: position 318,342 of record JAJOZX010002539.1, on the reverse strand, counting down.
GGCGCTTAGGTACCTTAAGACGCGCGACCCCTCATATACAGTATATATATATATATATATATATATATATATATATATATATATATATATATATATATATATATATATATATATATATATATATATATGTATATATATATATATATATATATATACATATATATATATACATACCTACATACACACACACACACACACACACACATAGGCATTCATAAATATATATGTCCATACATACACATACATACATATAAATAGACGCAGTCACCTGCTCATTATACACTCGGAGAAATAGGATGGTAATGCCTTCATATATTTACATAGCAAAGAACTATTGACAAGCAAATTTTATGCTTTATTGGCAGAATGGAGTTGTATGGTAAATCTTGATAGATAACGCAGAGTAGCTTTAAAGATACAGAGGCAAAGAGAGAGAAGTACATGGAAATTATCTGTTCTAAGCTTCAAAAATGTGTTTAGAAATATATACAGTTAGGATATTCAACTTCGATTACCCATTCACGTAACCGCACATAATTACATATACTGTAGGTATTCAGCTAAGATTATACATTCGTATTTATTTGGATATTAGACGCTGAAATATAATTAAATATATTTCATATATTTTAAATTTATTAAGATTATTAATATCAATATTATTAATACCAAAACCAATTACACTGGCCAACAAGTATTTTTCATCAGATATAATTTTTGGGTGGGCTAGATCGCTGTTGGGACGGTGATTTCAAATATGTTTTCAGTTTTCCTCTAGCACGTCTAGTTTTCGAGATGAGATCGATCATAATATATATAATAAATATAATATATATATAATATCCCTGATAAGAGAAGCAGGAAGACCCCTGATTAAATTGGATCAAGTAAAGATAATCCCTCCCAGGTCACACTAGTAAAGCAAATCCCTCCCAAAAATGACCAAGTAAATATAATTCCTCCCAGAAAGTAAAGTAAAGTGAAGCAGTCTGACATAAGGATAAAAATTAAGAGAATCTTTTTTTAAAAAATGATTTATTTGAAAACAAAATTTATTAAAATTCATTTATTACAATGGATCAAGTAAAGATAAGCACCCCCAACCTTTTTTAGTTAGCTTTATAAGGCTAACTAACGAAAATATCACGACTTAACCTAACCAATCGTTAGGTCAACTGTACGCCCTTGACGATTGGTTAGGTTAGGTCGTGATATTTTCGTTAGTTAGCCTTATAAAGCTAAATAAAAAAGGTTGGAGGTGCTTATCTTTACTTGATCCAAAGACTTTAATTAAAGTGGTATTGCGGTATTGCGGTAAAGCGGTATTACCAACTTTACCAAGTAAAGATGATCCCTCCCAAAAAATGATCAAGTAAAGATAGTCCCTCCTTTTTCTGTTGGGAGGGATTATCTTTACTTGATCCATTAAATCTTACAACTATCATAATAAGATTATTCCTGGATGGAATGATTTTATTGCCCCCCTGAAGAGGGAATCGAGAGACGCCTATGATTTGTGGTGCTTTCATGGTAGATCCAGATTAGGACTAGTATACCTGAATATGTGTAGAAGTCGGGGTCAGTATAAGGCGGCCATAAGGCGATGTAAACAGGAAGAAGAGTCTATTCGAGCATCAAAAGCCTGTGAAGCTTGCATAAATAACGATAATAACAAATTTTGGAAATTTGTTAAGAATCAAACGGGTTTCAAAAATGTCCTCCCTCCGACAATCGATAGGATGTCGGGGAAGGATGAAATTGCAAAGCTGTGGAAAAACCACTCTTCTAACATTCTTGACAGTGTGAGTAGGGATAATCTTAAGATAGATTGCAGCGAATTGATTGTGGGAGGGACAAGGGAAAATACTTTGAAATCATTTTCTGAAGTAAAGAGGTTAATTAAAGAGTTAAAGACTGGTTCTGCGTCAGGGGTAGATGACTTATCGAATGAGCACTTAAAATATGCAAATGACGTAGTATGTCTACATATACAGGGTGGGGCACGGGAACCAAGTGTTTTTGGAATAATCAGGAAAATGATATTTATTTGTAAAGAAAATATATTGGTAGAACAACATTCGTAAGAACATAGCATTTCATGTCATAATAATCATGTACCGAAAATTATATCTGGCATATGATGTCCTTGGCCGTCGACGCATTGTTGAAGGCGTTTACGAAAATTGGCCTCCACTCTTCCCAGCAGGTCTCTGTTGATTTGGATGATTTGTTGACGGATCGCTTCCTTCAATGCATCTAATGTACGGGGCTTGTCCTCGTAGACACGTGACTTGAGGTACCCCCATAGAAAGAAGTCACATGTGGACAAGTCAGGGGACCGAGGGGGCCATGCAATGTCACCAAATCTCGAAATGAGATGGTTGGGAAACAGGGGGCGAAGAACAGCCATTGACGCTCTGGCGGTGTGTGGCGTGGCCCCATCTTGCTGAAACCACAAATGTCGACGAGCAATACGCCTTCTTCGTAACTCAGGGATGAAAAAGGTGTTCACCATCTCAATGTAACGCCCAGATGTTATGGTAACGGTAACCCATTTTGTTCGAAGAAATAGGGACCGATGACGCCAAACTTTCCCACCGCGCACCAAACTGTAACCTTAGGGCTATGCAGCGGTTTTTCATGGAGTTGTCGCGGATTTTCAGCAGCCCAATACCGACAGTTTTGATTGTTGACGGCCCCATTAAGGTGGAAATGGGCTTCATCACTCATTACCACCATCATGTTTTCATTCTGCTCATAAAGTGCAAGCATTTCCTGTGCAAAATTCAGTCGTTGGGGGCAATCGTTTACATTCAATTCCTGCACCATCGCTAACTTGTATGGGTGAAAATGTAATTCTTCATGCAAAATCCGTCTAACAGTACGATTGCTGATTCCGAGTGCAGCTGAATGTCTCCGAGCAGAGCGGCCTGGGCTTTGCAACATCGCTTGTCTGACCCTTTCAACGTTCTCTGGAGTACGCACAGTGCGTTGCGGCCCCTTCGGTTTTGTTTTCATTATTGAGCCTCCTGTTCGAAGATTGTTAACCCAACGTAAGATTGTGTCACGAGCGGGAACAGAGTCATTTCGATGAATGTTGAATCTGCGGCGAAACGCACGCTGAACTGCTGTCACTGACTCGCCACTCCTAACAAAATGATCATACGCGAACATGCGGTGTTCTAACGTCCACTGCTCCATGATGGCACCTGAAAGATAAAGGTGAGTGTTAGTTAAAGTTAAATGCTATGAACCCAGGAATGGAATGCTACCTACCGCACGCCCCTCCCATTCCTAATGGCCGATTACTAGCTATTCAAAAAACACTTGATTCCCGTGCCCCACCCTATATCATTGCTCCTATCAGCCATGCTTGTTCATAGCTATACCCTTGCAGAGTTCATGAGGGTATAAATCTTGCCCCTGTCAAAAATAAGTACGGAGACATTCTGTCCAGCAATAATTACAGGCCTATTGCTGTCGCTTCCTGCTTCTCGAAACTACTAGAAAAACTCTTGTTACGCCGATTAAATGATTTCCTAGGGACATCTCTTAATCAGTTTGGCTTTAAAAGGTCCCACTCAACTGACCTGTGTATCTATGTACTTAAAGAAACAATATCTAAATGCATTGAGAGTAATTCAACTATTTATAGCTGTTTCCTAGATATAAGTAAGGCATATGATAAGGTGAACCACAATATTTTATTTGCTAAACTAGAAGACAGGAAGGTTCCCATGTACATATTAAATTTATTGAAATTTTGGTATTCCCACCAATCTTTCACTGTTTCAATGTACTCTCCGAGTGTTTTGGCTCCTCCTGCGGAGTGAGACAAGGCTCCTTGCTCTCCCCTATGCTGTTTAATGTGTATATCGACGAATTAATTGCTTCACTTAATGAGGCAACAGTGGGATGTTGTATAGATAACACAAGGATAAATAACTTAGTTTATGCCGATGATATGGTGTTAATAAGTCCCTCTGTTAAAGGTCTGGATCGGCTACTAAAAGTCTGCGAAGTGCATTCAGAGAAACATGATATTCTTTTTAATTGTGCAAAAACTAAGGTTATGCAATTTCATCCTAAAAGCTTTAATCAGCCAGCTGATATAAGGTTTAAAATGAATGGTGAAGTAATTCAGGAAGTACAAGAGTTTAAGTATTTGGGTCAAATTATTACCAGCTCCTTGAGTGATGACTCGGATATAAGAAAACAATCTCGAAGCCTGTGTGCTAAAGCGAATATAACCATAAGGAACTTTTGATTCTGTACAAGTGAAGCTAAAGACACTCTCTTTCGTACTTTCTGCTGTAATATATACGGACAGCAACTGTGGGTGAATTATAAAAAAGGTTCTGGCAGAACTCCAAATTTGCTGTACAACAGGTATTTTAGACTCTTATATAAATTACCCCGAAGATGCTCATTTTCGCAAATGTTTGCTACCCGCAATGTCCCGAGCTTCCCGGAGGTAACAAGACGTGCTCAACACAGTTTAATGCAAAGAATTAAAAAATCAACCAACACGATCATCCAAGCTATCCATGAGTCCTGCCATTTATCCTCTAAGCTATGGACTTCTTGGTACGAAAACGTCTGTCTGTAGCTCCACTTAACTTCGATATTACAGTATTATTTCTAATCAATTGTATATATTTGTATCTTTAGTATATGAACTGTCATTGTATTAATAATATTTGTCATTTTCATTTTCATTTCATTTTCATAATATAATACTATATATAATATACAGTGTGTGTGTGTGTATATGTATATATATATATATATATATATATATACTGTATATATCTATATTAGGGTGTCTCTTATTTTCGAAGTGTTGATTTTTTAGGTTGCGCCCCCTCAACAAGTTCCATTGGTTGAAAAAACATCACATATAACATTTTTTTCGGATTGAACAATTTTTAGAGGTCGCCCCCGCTTATTAAAGTTCATAAAATATAGCTATTATCACTGGGCAACACGTATTTTATTGAATGATATCTGACACTTGATTCTAGGTAATTTGGGTGCGCTGAATACGAATTTCAACTCGGTTTGGCTCTATCAGGTCCTGATTCTTGTCGACAGCCTATGTGCCATTTTCCAGATTTTTCAAATTAGGACTAAAAAATTAAGTCATGTGTTAAATTTTTTTTTCAAGTTTCATGAATACAAGCAGTTCAAACTACAGTAAAATTACATTATAACGATAGAAATGACTTAAAATAAAAAAACAAACAGATATGAAGCTTTCACTGTGGCAAAATTTTCTTTTGTAAGACTTTCTAGCGTATTTGCTTGTTGATGGCAGGTCTCTTTTCAAGCACCAGCAGTAATCAGCCATCATGTGGGAATCCCAGCGGCCTTGGTACCGTTCCTCCATAATTTTGATACCTTGGTGGAATCTCTCCCCTTGTTCGTCACTTACATCACCTAAATTACTTGGAAATTGGTCAAGATGGCTATTCAAAAAATGCATTTTTATGCTCATATTGCAACCTAACTCTTTGTAGTCCCTTAAAAGTTTTTTTACGATTTCTTCGTAGTTATCTGCCCTATAATTGCCTAAAAAGTTTTCTATGAAGTCCACGAATGAGAACCAGCCATTTTTTTCGCGTTCATTCATGACATTAGGAAAATTGCTGTCTTTAATCATTGTTCTTATTTGTGGACCGTCGAAAATTCCCGCCTTGATTTTTTCATAACTTAAACTTGGAAATTTTGAAGTTATGTATTTGAAACAGTCGCCGTTCGTATCTAAAGCTTTTACATATTGTTTAATGAGGCCTAGTTTTATATGCAGAGGAGGAAATATGATTTTATCTCTGCTCACTAAAGGTGGATTAATTACGTTTTTTTCTCCGACAGTAAGTGATGTTCGTGCTGGCCAGATTTGTTTGAAATAATGTTCTTCCTTGGCTCTGCTGTCCCATAAGCAAAGGAAGCAGGGATATTTAGTATACCCTCCTTGTTGTCCTAGCAGAAAATTAACCATTTTTAAGTCAACACATATGATCCACTCGTGCTCCCTATATTTGATAAGATTTAAAACCTTTTCTATATGTTCATACTTTTCTTTTAATTTTGTTGAGTGCCCAATCGGTATCGAGCCGTATAGATTGCCATTATGCAACAACACACACTTAAGACTTCTTTTCGAACTGTCTAAAAACAAGCGCCAATCATTTGCATCGTAAGACTCAACCCCCATCTTCTTTAACAAACCAACTATGTCGCAGCAATATACTAAACTATCCTCTGTTCTAAAATATTTAACAAGTTCTTCTTCTCTTTTTCTGTAAAATGAAATGTATGTGTTTGAAGTAAGCAAGTTTTTCTCTTTAAATCTTGAAGCTAAAATTTCCGCAGCCTTTTTTGGCAAATTTAGATCCCTTACAAGATCATTCAACTCGGCCTGGTTAAACTTTTGCGGATCGTTTTGACTTTCAAATACGCTGGGGTAAAATCGGTGTCTGACTCCTCAAAGTGCATAACAATATTTTCAGGAACATCTTCAACTAATTCTTGAGTTGGCAGACCCTTAAATTTTGGAATGGGGATCTCATTTGAATGTAGCACAGGTCGTATCGCGGTGTCGAAATTTGGGTACTCGATACAATGTTTATTTTTCTTAGTGAAGCCCGAAGTCTTGACAAAGCAAAGGTAGCAATCGGTCTCGTGGTTAGTAGGCTCTCGCCACACCTGATATGGAAAAAAAATTGTAAAGCGTTAACAAAAGCGACGAGAGACTTGTTTTTATGAATTTTATCAAAAGTTATCACCCAAACATTTAACATTTCTATGTGTTTCAACCTTATGCAATATTTGAGATTCTTATAAACATTTTCTGTAAATTTTTGTATATGTACCTAAGTTACAATTACATTTAGGTAAGTTACAGTATACTAGTGATTAAATTACGTAGTTTTATGAAATCATGAACTTACCATCGGAACTCCAAAAGGTATTTTTGAATCCGAACCCTTCGTCCAATGTCGCAGTCTTTCAATGCATATAGTGCATTAAAAATATTTTTAGGGTGTTACATATAAAAATATACATAATACAACAATACCATAACAATAGGTACAAATACCTAGATAAAAACCTAGTTGCATAATGTGTAACTGCAAAAAGACTTAGCGAGTATTGAGAAAAAAACCTTTTTATGAATACGACGAAAGAGGAGGGGTGTTGAGCAAAATCAGGACCTGATAGAGCAAAACCGAGTAAAACTTCGTGCTCAGCGCACCCAAATTACCTAGAAGTAACTGTCAAATCTAATTCAATAGACAAATTCTGAAATTTGTTCCCCCAGTGTTATTTATGCAATTAATATTTGAAATTACTAGCAGTTGTCAAGTATACTAAACATATGTTTTTAATTAATTAATCATCATATTTATGATGAATTCAATTAAATGAATATATTAGAGATAATTGTCAAGTTTGTAGCTGAAAATATTGCTTGATAAGACAAGATCAACCTGTTTAAACATGTTTCATCAAGAATGCTCCAGATTATGTTGCAATTGTTTATTTGTCATCATTCAGTGTTCTGCTGTCATAAGTAAAAGGTGTGTAACTGTGTATCACTATACTTCTTTTTTGCTATTATCAGATAATAAACTATGCTATTTATATTTTTCACAATTATTTATACTGATTTTGTTATTAGTGTTTGAAAAAAATTTAATGAATTTAATGAAAAAATTAGAATTTATGCTCTTATACACATATTATGAAGTTTTAAACAATGTTGCTATTTGTCACAAAGAATTTAATTTAGTTCAATGGAAATTTTACCTGACATGTTTCATGATCTGTGTTTCTATCAGTGGCGTCACTAGAGGGGTGCGGGGGGTTTTTGTGCAGTGTTTGAGCAGAAATTTATTATTTTTTATAAAAATATCCCTGTAGTTAGTTATAACAACAAAAACATTTTTCGTAAGCCCAGCTTACATGTATCAATATACCTACAAGGCTAAAACTCTATGCTAATTTACTTTTTGAACCTTCTAATGCGCTCCGGTCAGAGCTGTCATTATTACCCAATTACAGTGACGCTTCGAATCACGTGGTTTCGTCTGCACGCTCTACAAGTACGCGCTGTTGTTTTCGTTGCTGCTGGTGTTTTTATAGTCGCTGATTTTGTCAAATTTTCTGTTGTTTTAGCTACAATATTGTGGTAATTAGTATTTGTGAACCTATATCAATAACTTTTTTGAGAATGAAGTAGTAATTAAAGGAAAAGAAGGAGAAAAATAAAAAAAGGCTTCCGCTCAGTTGTTGCAGCCTCTGTCTTTATGATGTTGCAGCCTCAAATTTATGAGTATATTTCCATATGCATTTGTCTACAACTTCTACATTATTTGGGCCGTTATTGATTATGCAAATCTAATCCATTAATGTATCTCATGTAACGGTAAAGTTTAACGTTAAAATGAACATAATTTTGATGTAGTTCTTAAACGTTTTTACTTCGAATTCTATTGTTTTCTTACCGAATTTTCACTTTAACCACATGAAACTATGTAAATGTAAATACATTTAGGTTGTGCGTATGATATTGTAATTTAAAGGAGTAATTTTAATTTTGCTAGTTGTTTATGTCACTACAATTGCCATTACATTCAGTGATATATGGGAATTACGATTTACGAGTAACATTAGTACAAAAAACATTACTAAGGATTCTGTATGGTCTGGTACGGGAGGAGGTCCATGGGGGGTGGGGTGACACCATGAGTTACCGCACTGGGTGACACCAACCCTAGTGACGCCACTGTTTCTATTTCCAATAAAATAGCAAAATATAAATTTTTACTACAAAAATATTTATTCCTTGTTTCTTAGATTAAAAAATAATAGGAATAATAACTGAGAAAAATACGTTAGATTTATAAAATATACCAAATTAACTTTGTTATATCTACCAAATTTTTTATTTTTTTTGTAATTTAAAAAAGTCAAAACTGATTTAGCCCTGCTCTACAAAACCATAACACTACATTAATATTTTGTTTTTTTATTTTGCAGATGAATACAAGAAGACCATTCTATTTGCTCGGATCTACAGTAGATGATATTAAAGGCTCAAAGCTGCCCCCATATAGGCAAGCTTTTGGTTATTTTATGCACCTCCACAGAGAGAAAAACATGACAATCCGCGATGCTCTGCGTCAATCTATTCGAGCCACAATAGTTATCTGGGATAAGGCCAATATTCCTACTCAGCAGGAACCTCGTGCCATGAAGAAGTTAGAGAATTTCTTTAACGAATGGACTTGCTTAAAGAAGCATGCTTCCAGAACAAGCCAGAGCCATAAAACCAAGGAGGCTGATTTTGTAGAGCGATTGGAAGATCTCTTTGACATCGCCCATGGAGACGCTGAGAAGCTGATCAAGAATCGTGAGGACTGGGAGTTCCTTCAACTGCAAAGACAAAAAGGTCGTCCTGGCTCAATCGGTGGTGTGGACACTGTACATCTTCACCGCACAAAAAATGCAGTCAAACGGTTGGAAGCTGAGGCAGAGAGAAAAAGAAAGTCAGAATCTTTGATGGAGGCGTCTACTAGTCAAGTTGTACTGGCTTCTTCCACATCTTCCAGCAACACTGATGAAAGTGAGAATGAGGAGGAGGAGCCCAAAGGAGCTTGTGCTTTACCAAAATCTAAGAAAAAACGAGGCATGAAAAACATCATGACTATTCAGATGTCTGCTGCCCTGGATCGTACACAAATTTCCTCTAGAAAGGCAACATTTATCCTCGCAGAGGCAGCTAAAAGCTTTGGTTTGGACGCTTCAGATTACAACATAAACCAACATTCTATCCATCGCCTTCGAAATAAGAACCGAGCTCGTCATGCTAAAGAACTTAAGGAGCATTTCCATGGAGAATGTTCTATGACAGTCCACTGGGATGCAAGATGATGGAGGACCTCACCTCGCACAAGCACATTGATCGTCTCCCAGTACTTGTGTCAGGACCTGGTGTTGAACAGCTGCTTGGTGTCCCCAAAATCCCAAACTCAACTGGAGAAGCACAAGCTGAAGCCGTCTTTAACTGCCTGAATGAATGGGGAATTACAGAGAGAGTAAAAGCAATTTGTTTCGATACAACAGCTTCAAACACGGGTCAATATAGTGGAGCCTGTGCTCTCATCGAAGCAAAATTGGGACATGATGTTTTGTACTTGCCTTGTAGACACCATGTTTTAGATTTATTGTTGGGAGCTGCATTTGAAGCAACATTGGGATCTACATCAACTGGTCCAGAGATATTAATCTTTAAGCGTTTTCGTGACAATTGGACTTCTGTTGATCAAAGCCAGTTCCAAACAGGTGAGACAGACACGATTACTAAAGAAGCAATTATCCAGTCTAAAACTGAACTAATTCAGTTTGCTAGATCCCAGGGATGACTATCAAGAACTTTTGGATCTGTCCATCATCTTTCTTGGAGGTGTCCCCAATAAAGGCATCAAGTTTCGTGCACCAGGTGCCATGCATCGAGCTCGCTGGATGTCCAAAGCGCTCTATTCTATCAAGATGTGGCTTTTTCGAAACCAGTTCAAGATGACAGACTGAAGAACGAGGAATTCGAGATCTTTCCCTTTTTTCTGTTCTCATCTATATGAAGGCTTGGACAACATCCTCACTCCCTATTGAAACCCCATTTAATGACTGGCTCCTTATGAGGTCATTGATTAATTATCCTAACAAAAAGATTTCTGATGCAACTAAAAAAAAGCTCTCTAACAACTTATGGTACCTGTCTGAAGAAGCAGTTGGTCTTGCTTTCTTTGATGAGCGAATTACTACAGATGTAAAGAAACCCATGGTAAAGGCATTAGAAGATGAGTCCACTGATAGACCACCCAAGCGTCCTCGGATTCCTGAATCGACCTTCTGCTCTGGTGAAGGACTACACCAACTTGTTACAAGAAATACTAGAGAATTCTTTACTAAGCTGAATTTGCCAGAAGGATTTCTGAACAAGGGACCAAGCACTTGGACATCCAACTGTGAATATTTAAGGGCCAGAGCTATTGTTGCAGCTCTATCTGTTGTAAATGACCGGGCAGAACGTGCAGTTCAAGCTTAGTTCAAAAACTGTTCTTCTCAAAAAATAACCATCAATGAGGTCGCACCTTAAAAAACCATATTGTATAATCATTGTATATTAAATAAATGTTGTATAAGGAAATAATGCTAATTAAAGTATGTAAATAGCACTGGCATTTTGAATTTATCTCTATATAATAAACTAATGGTTTTTTTTTGTAGCAATGCTTCATTGCTGATTGTATATAAAAAAAGAGCCAGGAAGGATTTTGGATAGGAGAAAAAGGATTGGGATAAAGAAGGATTGAGGACCAAAGGATGGATTATAACAACATCAAGGATAGGTTAGAAAAGGATCAATGATAAATAAGAAGGCCTATACTTATAAAAACGAATCAAACTAAAAAAAGAAGGAAGGAATTATGTGTATAATGAGCATAATCATATGTCAGGAGCTATTATGCCATGGTCACCATTTTTATTAGCCGGGGGCGACCCCTAAATATGAGCCAATTTGTGTCAAACTTTCAAGTTTTAGTTTTTATGCTAAATGGAACTATTTTAGGGGGCGCAGATAAAATAATTCAACATTTCAATTTTTGACTACCCAATAAGAGACACCCTAATCTATATAATATAATACATGATACTATATATACACAATATATATAATATCCGTCCTTTATACATGTTGCGGAATATTTTGGCTTTACCGTTTCTGTATCCTCATGTATGGCATGTATGGCATGTATGGCTTTCCACGGGTTGTCTTCTGGTATTTTACGTGAAAGCAGTTGCTGGCCACAAATTTGCAAACGTTGCACATATACACCTTTTTATTCTTTGGCGTAACATTCACATGTCTAGTGACTGGTTGAACCAAAGGAAAAAATCGATGCCGTTCACTATACCCATGATATGGAAGGAGCCGAGAGACCATCATGGCGATTGTTACTTTTGCAATGTTAACATAAGTGGATTCTCCGTGAAGAAGAAGCATAGCATCGTTTATCCGAACGTAGACTCCGCAATCAGATCAAACCCTCACGATGACACGATGCCGATTCCGGTACCTCAACAGTATGAACTCAATTCGTTAGAAGACGAAAGGGAATCCGAAAAACGCTGCGATTGGCGGAGATGCGGAACCTTCGGCCGATCTTGACTACACACCTGACGAAGAGCAATCGCAGCCGGAGAGGCTTACCCAAAACGAGTTGAATGACCTCATTAGAGACCTAGCCCTCTCCAAAGAGAAATCAGAGCTTCTCTCCTCGACACTCAAGCAGCAACACTTGAGAAGAACGTCCGAGTTCTTTCGAACTATCGAAAACGAAACTATGATTTGGCGACATTCTTTACAGTAGACTGTTCGCTCTGCTCTGTGTACTTATGACAGGTACACACACCATCTGAGTGGCGCTTCTTCAGTGATTCCTCACAGCTAAGCTTGAAAGCGGTTCTCCTGCATAACGGGAACTTAAAGCCGTCCATCCCGATTGCCCACTCCGTTCATCTAAAGGAGACGTACGATAACATGAATATACTACTCGAAGCAATTCAATACAGCACTCATGAATGGAATATCTGTGATGATCTCAAAGTCAGTGGTATGTTAATGGGCATGCAAGGAGGGTTCACGAAATACTGTTGTTTCCTATGCCTATGGGACAGCCGTGCTACCGCGGATCAATACATCCGACGTGACTGGCATCAAAGAAGCACATACGAGCCAGGAACGGGCAGTGTCCAGTGTGTTCCATTAGTTGATCCAAAGAAGATTTTCCTGCCACCTCTCCACATTAAGTTCGGCTTAATGAAAAATTTTGTGAAAGCGATGGCTAAGACGAATTTGAGAGTTTTTCGATACCTTGTTGAGAAATTTGCAAACATCAGTGCAGCGAAATTGAAGGAGGGAATCTTTGTGGGGCTCCAAATCAGGGAGGTTCTGTGCAGGATGAAGGCTTTGAGGAAAGCCTCAATGCCTTAGCACTAAAAGCATGACAGGCTTTCAAATGGATATGTGGAAACATCTTGGATTAACCACAAGTCTCCCGCATACAAAGATAGAGTTCAGAAACTGCTCGAGGCATATTAAGAAATGGGCTGTCGCATGTCCTTGAAAATACATTTTTTACATTCCCATCTAGATTTCTTTCCGGAGAAACTTGGCGCGGTGAGTGACGAACAGGGGGAACGCTTCCATCAAAACATCGAGTCAATGAAAAATCGCTACGAAGGTTTCTGGAACGAAATTATGCTGGCAGACTACTGCTGGATGTTGTACCGCGACGATCCCGACAAGGTTTACAAAAGAAAATCGTACTCGCAACGTTTTTAGGTTGGTGCTCATTTCTTTTTATGAATAAAGTTGATAAATTGTGCTGAAATTAACACCAGTCATATTTCGATAACTAGATGTGATAGAGGAAAACCGAAAACAGATTTCGAATCAGCGTACAAAAATAGTCTAGAAAAAGTGTGTATACATCTTTGATGAGAGAAAAAAGTTCAATTTTGTCGACCAGTGTTTTTGACATTAATAATTAATTATTAATACAATCATTGTAAATAAAATAACACTATACCTTTCAACCATTCAAAGGTTCCGTGCGATGATTCCTCATTTCACGAAGGTCAAACTTGTCGCCCCTCCTCTCGAGTTGGCCTAGTGAAGTAGTGAGTTGGTTTCTTTTACTCTCCACCTCACATAGCCAGGTACGCCCGCATCATCGGGGATTGTTCTGATCCTTGAGATGTCTACGTAAAGCAGTTCGGAGAAAACGGCCGCAGAAGTGGGAGTCCGGAGACTAGATGCTTCGTCACGATAACACACCATCATATTCATCGCTCCATTTCACTCGTCGCAACTTGTCCAGCAATTTTTGACCAAAAACGTGTCCCAAAGAAATGTATACCCACTTTGTTCGATAATACCAGCTATGAGGATAATAAATATATTACTTTTTATATGTTTTTTAATAAAGAATTTTCTCCTGAATCTAAATATGTAATTACCTTTATTAAAAATTGAAAAACAAAAAAGTTACAGATGTTTAAATTATAATTATCATTTTCGAGACTTCATGTGCGATATTTTCTAATATTTTTGCACGTATACGAGATAAGTTTGAAACCGACGGCACTGTGCAAAACTTACAAAAACAACGTTCTGGAAGACGTCGAACATCTTAGATAAAGTGTCATTTAACCATGGAATTTGTAAATTTTTTGAATTAACTAATAATTACAACATTTATGCTTCAATATCAACACTAAACATAAGTATCTCAAAACAGTCGGTTAAAATATTAGAAAATATCGCACATGAAGTCTCGAAAATAATAATTATAATTTAAACATCTGTAACTTTTTTGTTCTTCAATTTTTAATAAAAATAATTACATATTTAGATTCAGGAGAAAATTCTTTATTAAAAAACATATAAAAAGTAATATATTTATTATCCTCATAGCTGGTATTATCGAACAAAGTGGGTATACATTTCTTTGGGACACGCTGTATATAAGCTTAAAATTTGCCAGACGCCCGCGGAGGTGTTTATGTTGTCGATTTTCGCCCTTGGTACTGAAAAGTTTCCCCACCCCTGCATTAGATGTATTAAATACATTAGATTCACTGTGCATAGCATAATGTTTTCTTTTGTTAAGATCTTCACGTTATATGCTGAACAATTTGAAGCTTATATGGATAGAGATGCAGCCACTTGCGCACGACTCTATGCACAGTTGAACGAGGAATCTGCAGTTCGACACCAGCACGACGGATGGACTTTCTCGGGCTATTACCAAAGGCGCCGCGTATTAGTTCAACATCTTCCAATCTTGTTCGCCCTCCAGAGTGTTCCTTTAGAACACTACCAGTCTCCTCAAATTTCTTGGTCCATGCATATAGGTCTTTTATGGTGGGTGGTTCCTTATGAAAAATTGTACAGAATCGCCGTTGCACCAGAGTAGGGGACTTCAACTCAGCCATCCATAACACACATTTCTCTTTTTCTTGTGGGGTAAACATAACTCACTCTGAAACAAACAAAAAACATTATCACAAAAACTTATGCATATGTTGTACTAACTGGCAAAGTTTCAAGATTCTCACATTAATATTTAAAAATTACAGTTTCAAAGTAGTTTCATTTCTAATGGGACAACCGGTATATATATATGAAAATTATTTCACGAAAGTAACACGCAAATAATATTCGTGATGAATATAACCACGAAGGAAAAGGAAACAGAATGTTGCTGAGGATGTCATTAGACGAAAGCGCTTGAGCACCATTCTGTATTTCATTTCCCTTCGTGGTTATTGTCATCATATATATATATATATATATATATGTGTATATGTATATATATATATATATATATATATATATATATATATATATATATATATATATATATATATATATATATATATTGCTTATTAATAAGGTCACGTGTTATTTTGTGATTCTAGTGCATATATAATATGTGTATATATATATTGGTTTGTGGGTGAATTCCACCAAGAGGCGGGGCCACCCGCTTGAACTTCGTGTGAAGAGAGACCAACACAAGGTGCATCAACGAGGTTAACGAAGTGTGTATATACACACACACACATATATATATATATATATATATTCAACTGCAAAGAACACGCAGTATAAATAACGTAAAGAACGACGCTTGTATAGGAGATATTCCGCGCAAGACGAGAGAGAGAGAGAGAACGAAAAAATGAAAAAATGAGGTAACCACTCGGGAATCGAACCCGGGATCTTCCGATTGCCGGTCAGATGCGATACCATTACACCATGGGCCTCTGCCGGTCAGATGCGATACCATTACACCATGGGCCTCACTCTTCCAAATGCCGTAATTCTTCTACATACTCGCAGAAACCAATGCCCCAAGGGGGCACCTCCCGCATGCCGTAACATTATATACATTCAACTGCAAAGAACACGCAGTATAAATAACGTAAAGAACGACGCTTGTATAGAAGATAATGTTACGGCATGCGGGAGGTGCCCCTTGGGGCATTGGTTTCTGCGAGTATGTAGAAGAATTACGGCATTTGGAAGAGTGAGGCCCATGGTGTAATGGTATCGCATCTGACCGGCAGAGGCCCATGGTGTAATGGTATCGCATCTGACCGGCAATCGGAAGATCCCGGGTTCGATTCCCGGGTGGTTACCTCATTTTTTCATTTGTTTCGTTCTCTCTCTCTCGTCTTGCGCGGAATATCTCCTATACAAGCGTCGTTCTTTACGTTATTTATACTGCGTGTTCTTTGCAGTTGAATGTATATAATGTTACGGCATGCGGGAGGTGCCCCCTTGGGGCATTGGTTTCTGCGAGTATGTAGAAGAATTACGGCATTTGGAAGAGTGAGGCCCATGGTGTAATGGTATCGCATCTGACCGGCAATCGGAAGATCCCGGGTTCGATTCCCGGGTGGTTACCTCATTTTTTCATTTGTTTCGTTCTCTCTCTCTCGTCTTGCGCTGAATATCTCCTATACAAGCGTCGTTCTTTACGTTATATATATATATATATATATATAACTTTTGGTAGGCTTCCGCCCGAATTGTTCATTCTGACGAAGGTCAAGCTTTTCACTCCACCTTAGACCTACAGTTTAACGTGGAATCCGAACCACGCCCGATGGGCAGCCCAGCGTCTTAACCACTAGACCACTTAGGGTACTCATTTATCTACCAACCACTTTTTTATTATGTGGAAGGATGAACAGCTGGGTTTTGCTGCGCGCCGGCTGCCGTCTGGTCTCGAACCCGGGCCGATGGATTCGTAATCAGCGACGCTAACCACTACACTGCCGAGGCGCATTATATATACACATATATACATATATATTTTTTTTTTAACAAAATATTTCATGTAACGCTCATTTACGTTAATAGAGTTTAGGATAGGATAGGATAGGAGAGTTTAAGTTAGGTTTGGTCAAGGTAAGTATTATTTGTTACGTAACGTTGAAGTACGGTAGGAGACATGATGTCAGGTTAATTCAAATGAATTTAGAATTCATTTATCAGAATTCATTTAATGCATCCGAATTTTACTAAAACAGTAAACACCTTTTTTAAGTTGTAAATAAATAATTTTAAGTCTCAGATGGAGTACATGTAAAAAAGGAAAAACCAACCAAGGGAATAGTTAAATTTATCACGGCCATAACTTTTCTCCTAAAATAAATGTTGACGTTTAGTCTTTCTTTGTTCAATCGATGTCATGTACTGCAATTTCATATAGATTTAATATACATTAATCACTGATTTCATTTTATATATATTTATATATGGGATTGAACTTAAAATGGTCCTCTGAGGTTTTTTATGATACACACAGACCGTGTATGAAAGAAGGAATTCCATGGGAAAATTAAATCACCTATAGTCTGAATAAGTAATGGTAAATGACAAACATTAGCGATTTTCTTTTTCGTGATGTTAGCCCAACGTGGGCAACGGATCACTCGCAAAGAGGCCCCAAAAATATAGCTTCCCTCACCATCTATCTACAAAGCAGAGAGGGTCCAGATAGATCCTGTCCCAAAGTTGGATATGTAGGCATATATATACTGTGTTTATATATATAAGGCGGTCAAAGTCAGCAACTGATACTTTCAGATGTCAGTCAGTTTCTCCATAAATAATTAATTTTCCTAATTTTTACACATAATAATTAATTTATTTCCTTTTTCATTTCAGATCATCATTCTGCTATAGTTGGTGAACAAGTCATAACAAAATGAAATACTCTTTGGAAGATGAAGCATTGATATTGACCCTGCGTAAGGAGAAACACCGTGGTGCAAAACGAATGAAGAAAGAGTTTCCTAATAAACGATGGATGATACCTGGACTTCAATATCTCAAAGAAAATCGATATCACAGGGTCAACCAAACGAAAAGACGGCAGCGGAAGGCCAAACACATCACGTACTGAGGAAAATATTAACACGGTTTCATCCATGATATGCAGTCAAGAAGAACGGCCCAACACCCGCCACAAGTCTGTTAGAGAAATTTCAAAAACTACTGGTATTTTTCGCTCTAGTGTTCATCGTATAGTAAAAGATGATCTGTGTCTTAAATGTTTTAAAAGAGTCAAAGTTCATAAGCTCTCTGCATCAAATAAGTAAGCAAGAGTTGAAAAATGTCTTGCTCTGTTAGATCGATTCCCAGAGAGAGAAGTGTCGAAAATATGGTTCAGCGACGAGAAGACCTTTACGGTTGTTTCAACAATAAACACACAAAATGACCGAGTTTATGGAAGACAGGACAAAAATCTATCAATTTAGATCGAGTTTGCAGGGAACGTCCGCATTTTTCTCAAAAAGTCATGTTTTCCATTTTTATTTCAAAGTTAGGGAAGTCAGAGATTGTTTTTGTTGATCAAAATGCCAAAACAACTGCTGCTTATTACCAAGAAAAAATCCTTGATGCGGTACTGCCGTCGATAAGGGAGAAATCAAGGCCTGGGTTGGTTCGAAGTCGAGGGGGTTTCTGGTTAGGAGGCAGCAACGGATCTGTTACTTGCAGTAGTTCCTTCTATACTACTCTCCGAGTTCTTCTTTAGTGGCTCAGAGGATTCTGAGAGGCTTATTAAATTCTCTGAGGGTTCTCCCCCATTGTTCTTGTAACGTATCGGGAGATTTTAATGATTAAGTTCTCTGAAGAGAGCATGGCTCGAAGGAGAAGATAAAGACTTTTTCTTACTGCAATTTACTGCTAAAATGTTACAGGTAATGCTCACCCTCATAGTTTGAATCAGAACGAGAGGAGATTTTACGTTTTCAGATGTCAATTTGTGCTGTGATCATCGAATTGCGTACACTTGCATAAGCATTTCCGAGTTTATTGCGAGAGGTGAAGGCACTTAAAAGAAAAAGTAAAAAGAATACATGTGGACGTATTTACATGTACGTAACTATGTACGTAAGCATGATCATCAGGGGACATATACGAATGCACAAAGTATTGTACACATATCGTTACGTAACACAATAGGTTGTGTGCGTAATATAAACACGAGTAAACATGGACTGATAGGTTGATAGGGCATCAGTAAACAATAAAGATCATGCCCCTTTATTTTTAAATTACATTAATACTAAACATCCTAATATTAAATTCTCTATGGAAGTAGAACAATACAATAAAATTTCGTTTCTTGATGTTACCATAAATAAACATAGTACAGGCTTCTCAACACAAGTATACAAAAAACCAACTACTACCCAACTCGGTACCCATTTTTTCAGCAATATTCCACTTAGTTTTAAGCTGGCTAGTATTAAAAGTCGTATTTTTAGAGCCTATCACCTTTGTTCAAGTTGGTCTTTATTTGACTTAGAAATTCAGTATCTTAAGAGATTTTTCAACTATAATTTTTATTGTACTTTGACTTTTGAGACTTTAATTTCTAAATTTTTAAATAACCTATATTCACCTAAAATAATTCAGTCCACGGTTCCGAAACAAGGTTTATCTTAAGCTTCCATTTTTAGACCAACTAACTTTTCAACTCAATAAAGATGTCCACTTTATTTTGGACAGACATTTCCCTCAATGCGACTTTATAATCATTAATTCTAATTCTAATTCTCTGCAATCCTTTTTTCGCCATAAAGATCACCTCCCCGTGCTTTTGAGATCCTTTGTTATTTATTTATATACATGTGCGACCTGCTAAAGTCGTTATGTGGGGCAGACTGCCCTACAGTTAAAACTTAGGATTTCGAAGCATTTGGGTTTTTCTTATCGAACTTCTCGCCCTCTTTCCACTCCTGAATCCTTTGCTATTCGGCATCATTCAGAGACCCATGACCACCCGTGCCCCCAGGACTCCTTTGCTATTTTGTCGTCTGCTTCTAATTTACTTGATCTTAAAATTTTAGAATCCCTTTTTATCAAGAAATTAAACCCAGAACTAAACGATAGCCTTTCCTCGATAAAATTACATACTTCCTAACCAACCAACACCTTTTTAACGCAACTACCGCACTAACTTAAGTTGTTTTTTCCTTTCTCTCCACTTGTCATTTGTAACTTTTACCATCCAGGTCAGTCCTTTTTACAAAATTTTAAATT
The DNA here is from genome assembly GCA_023014485.1 of Bathynomus jamesi. Classification (NCBI taxonomy): domain Eukaryota; kingdom Metazoa; phylum Arthropoda; class Malacostraca; order Isopoda; family Cirolanidae; genus Bathynomus; species Bathynomus jamesi. The sequence goes on along the minus strand of JAJOZX010002539.1, from coordinate 298,142 downwards.
TTTTAAATTTTTTAAATTTTAAACTTAACATTTTTAAACTTTTAATTTTTGAAATTTTAGTTAGTTTTATTTTTACTTTTTTGTTTTATAATCCATAGTTTTTTTTTGTTTTTTTTAACAACTTTTTAACTTTTTGTATTAGATTTTATTATTGTACAGTTTGACATTTGTATTTACTTTAGTTTTATGATTATTTTTAGATGCTTCTATTTAGTCACTGAAGATGGCCCCTGAGTGGACCGAAACGTTTGGCCAATAAATGTTGAGAGTCGTATCTCTTGTTTTCATATTCCTATTGAGGATAAGGTTCCCGAAGAACACTTCTATCGTAACTACAGTATGTATATATATATATATATATATATATATATATATATATATATATATGTGTGTGTGTGTGTGTGTGTGTGTGTGTGTGTGTGTGAGTGTATTCTGTATGTGTTTTTCATGAATAGCAAATGAGGTTTTATAAAAAAGATTCAGAAAAATGTATGAACTAATCAAATTAATTTAAAATTATCCTTTCTCTTATAGGTCCGATGAGGAATTGACTCGTGTTATACAATCTTTTCGTGATAGCAATGAAGATCAACGAAATAATATAAGCTTTTTTCTTTTTCTTATGTTTCGGTAAGAGCTTTCTTTCTTTTACATGTATTTCGGGTAAGAAGAAGTCTTATTGTATTTTCATCAATTTATTAGTTGATAGCAATCATGTTTTATTAAATAGTACATTTTTTTATATCTATCTTAAATTAGTTTCCATTACATTTTAAATAAGCTAAAGAAAACACAAACTAACATTATTGGAGATAACATTGATGCAAATATTAATTTTATATATACGATCAAAACATCATACAACACATCGAGTGCGCACAAACGGGTACATTTTTTATCTGTTTGCATACCATTTGATCATTCCGCTCAGTGAGACACGAATCGAATAAATTTTAAAAATTTATAAATTCCTTATCACCTGACACTTACATGAGAAATAGAAGGGAATACATAAAACATACGTTACTAAAGTATCCGTGGAATTGACAGGGATACCATACAATTTCGGGAAAGTGTAGCTGTTCGAGAATTTTTACCATAACAGGGTCACTCCAGGGATGAGTCCCTTGTGAATTAAAATAGTACAAGAGGTCCCTATTTTAAAAATAGATAGCTGTCCAACGAATCACTTCACCACCAATAACATCGGTATTCAAAATAAGACTACCACAATCTCTCGTAGTTGGCAATTTCAATATTTCATTCTTCGCATACACACCGATAAATTTAGTACGTGTGATTCTTTCACTATTCATTACTCTCTGAAATGTATTCGCGTCCATTTTAAAAGTCATTGACAACGCCCCTAAATCTGTCTACTTCTATTAGAGCTTATGACTCGAGGTATACTAGTAAACGAATAGGCGCGTCTAACGGCTTGGCGAATTCCAATCTGACTGAGATGTTTCCACTCTGTTGTGGACTTAAGTGTGTATTTACACTAGCAGATAAGTCAGGTGTGATGTCAAATGGATAAAGGTTAAATTGATCGATAAATTCTTTATGCGTTACAGCAATCCCGAGCTCATCACAAACACCTGCAATATGAGCCAGATTACTATATACTCTCACGCAAAGCGGGAACACAGCGTCTGATGAATAATCCATATCCATTGCCCCGCCCAACTCAACGCCATTGACGTAAGGAGCTATATTTTTAAGGCCGAAATTCTCTAATTTAAAGGCACTCTTTTTATATTTTCCTTTCACCAATGCATGTTCCTGCATTCCAATTAATATCCTTTCAGGTAGAACTCCCACGACGATGTTTTCTATCTGTTTCGTGCCAACCCTGCTGGCACCGTGTATAGTTTGATCTGTTAATTGGGTATTTTACTGTGACATGTAGTAAATTTTTCTCAATTTCTATTTGCTCAGGCAAACTTAATTTCTCACGGCGTACGCATATCGCATATCCCCACCTCATAGAATCACGACCCAATTCAATGGGGCCATGAAGTTCTGTTACAAAGTTGGCCAGAGTGTTGTTAGGAGTTACAGAGAGGACGGTAGTGTGACGTAGAAATGGTTAGGCGCCATGTTGCCTACTCTTTAAGCTTCATTATTGCAACAGCTTTTATATAGGTGTTGAAGCTTTCTGGGTATTATACCATTTCACCAGATACATTTTTCTCTTTCCTGAGCCTTTGCTTCCTAAATGTTTTTCAATTTTAAACTCATTTTTCCCTAAATTAAATATCACTTTCTGCAATTCCTCGCGGTAAAAGGCTCCTGCAATTTCTTCCCCATTCAAAGCTTCAACGTAATACAACGTTATCTCGCCTTTAGGTCTCATAGCCTTAACTTTAAATATCTCACGTGTCCAACCTTGTACAAATCCCTTCGCGAATTTATTTCCCGTATGCGACAGCCCTACATAATCATCGATTTTCAAACGCGTAGAGTGTGACTGTGTTCTACGAATGTCTCTTTCACATCAAGCTCTCTGCGCGTACCTCTCTAAAATCTCGTTAGATGTTGTCCCAGTCGTTCGATGGTGTGAGCAGTTGTATAATGAGGCCAATGATTCCAGAATGTCTATATATCTGTATGTGCTTTTATGTGTAAAATAGCGGTGCATGAGTTCCGTTAGAGTAGGTTGAACTCTTTCAGCTAAAGAGGCCATATGTATAGAATTGCTAGTGTAGTAGCTGATATTAAACTTTGTAAGCATGTTTTGAAAAGCTCGGCCTATGAATTCTTTAGCCATATCCGTACAAAAATATCCAGGAAGCCTGTTTTCTTTCAACATCAACGTTTTGGTGACTTTAGCAACTTTTTCAAGCGATTTATTTTTCAGAGGAATTAGCCACAGATATCTAGAGAATACATCTATTATGTATAGGATGTAGCAGTAACCATCGTTATACACTGAATATCTTTGCATGTCTGTTAAATTTACTTGGCAAAGAGAGTCAGTCGGTGCCGCTGTTGTCTTGGCTGTTTTAAACCTTTTTCTCACAGGCTTATCAAGTGTATAAGCATCCTGCTACGGCAAAAATCCTCTCAACATCTTTTTTCTCTACTCCATCGTTGTAAACACTTCGGTACGTCTATCTACGCCTCCGTATGAAGCTGGGTTAGAAATGTCATAATAACGTCTTCTTAATATGTTAGCCATTTGCGTATTTTAGAGGCACGTGGATAGGGTTGACCGATGGCTAACAAAGACCCTAAGATTCACTCTAAGGTTAGCCCGAGAGAAAGAAAAAAGTAATAGTTTAAGTAAGTAGCAAAACCTATCACTCGTGAGTTAAAATTCATTCAGAAAAAGAGAAAGAAAGACACCATCATCATCCACCGGTCACTGCCGACAAGTCTGAAAAATAGTCGAACAGAATATTTACAGCTGTTGCAGACCGGTCCTCCACTCCACAGGGAGGTAGAGAATGCAGTCAACTCTGTCGGAAAGGAGTGAAAGATGAAAAGAAGTAAAATAAGAACGCATTACAAACCATGCAACACATTCTTAACTCAAAGAACAACACATTTTTAACTCAAAGCAACACATACCTCCAGCAGTTTGAGACCGGTATTCCACTCCATAGGGAGGTAGAGGACGGAGCCCACGCTGAAGCAAGGGGGTGGAAGATGAAAAGAAGTAAAATAAGAACGCATTACAATCATGAAACACTTTCTTAACTCAAACACTATCATACCGTGCAAACTACAGACATGCAATGAAGAGAGTTACAGACATCTAAAGAAGGAGAGAAAAAACGTATAAAGAACAAAAAAAAGTGGGTTAGTTTAAGCTACGAGCTGCATCTACAGTAAGTTCGTGTTAGTCTAATTTTTTATTTTTTTTGCTGGCATATCACACGCTGGCATGTCACAAGCTAGCATGAGTCGTAAACAGACTCATCCCGATCACCACCCCAAGAGCTCCTGTTGCTAATTGTTTTTTTTATTTTAAACAATGTTAATACCTTTAAAATGACTATCTACACTGTTCTTAAACATATTAAAGCTAGTAGAGTTCACGACGGACGTGGGAATATTATTCCATTTATCAATTACTTTAAACGTAAAGGAATTTTTAGCGATATTAGTAATGAAACGTCTGCCACGCAACTTAAATCCGTTATTACGAGTATTGCTATTATCGAAAGTGAACAGTTTATCAAAATTTACGTTATCGATGTTATTAACGATTTTCAAAACTTCAATAAGCTCCCCCCTTAATCTCCTAGTTTCGAGTGAATGCAAGTCTAACTCTTTAATCCTATCTTCATAAGGTTTGTTGCGAAATGACGGAATTAGTTTCGTGGCACGAAGATGAACTCTTTCTAGCCTATCAATATCCTCATGCAAATACGGGCACCAAAACTGAACGGCAAATTCTAAATAGGGCCTGAATAGGGAATTGTAAAGGGGCAATATAATATTCTTCGATTTAAATTCGAAATTACGCGCTATGAAGCCTAACATCATATTGGCTTTTGCGCAAGACTCCAGACACTGGTTCCTAACTTTTAAATCCTTAGATACGCGTACGCCTAAATCTGCTACCTCGTCAACGCTCGCTAACTCTCTATCATTCATCGTGTACGTGTAATTATTGTTACGAGAACCTATATGCAAAACTTTACATTTGTCTACGTTAAATTGCATCTGCCACTTATCCGTCCACTCCATAATCCTATTTACATCGTCTTGGATCCTATTTCTATCGTCCTCGTTAACAACCTTACCGCCTATTTTAGTATCGTCCGCGAATTTTGACACGTTACTAATCAATCGTACATCTATGTCGTTAATGTAAATTACGAATAGCAATGGGCCTAACACTGAACCCTGTGGGACACCACTACCTACATCCAACCACCCCGATTCACTACCATTAACAACGACCCTCTGTCTCCTAGTACGAAGCCATTCCTCTAACCAGTTAGCTACATGGCCGCAATTAATCTTCTATGCGGAACTGTATCGAACGTCTTTTTAAAATCTAAATAAATAACGTCAGCCGCTCTATGCCTATCGTATTCGCGGACTATTTCGTTATAAAACTCTAACAAATTAGTTAAACAAGATGTATGTCGTCGAAACCTATGCTGACTACTATTAATCAAATCGCGACTTTCAAAGTGATCGATGATACGATCTCTAACTACGGATTCCAAAAGTTTACCGACAATTGACGTTAAGCTAATGGGCTTATAATTGCTAGCTACTGTATGGTCGCCTTTTTTAAAAATGGGCGTAACGTTAGCTAATTTGAAGTCTTCAGGAATAATCCCCGTTTCGAGTGACTGATTAAAAATCTTCGTTAGGGGGCCTACGACAACGTTTTTCAAATCTTTCAAAAGTCTGGGATATAACGCGTCAGGGCCTGGAGCCTTGCTAACTTTTAGCCTATCGATATAATGCGCAATCTCACCCTCGTAAACAGTTATATCATCCAAAATAGTCTCACTACTAAATGGAACGATATCGTCCACGTCGGGGACATTATTGACGTCTTCTACGGTAAAACTGTCGCAAAACAGTTATTGAAAATACCCGACATCGCCTGAGCGTCAAAGCCAAAGCGCCTTTAACATCCACTAGAGGGTCTATGTTATCTTTTATCAACTTACGATTATTGACGCATTCAAAAGACTTTTTGGGATTATGTTCACTATCCGCAGCTATAACTATCTCTAAATTACGCTTAGCATTCCTAACTGATCTTTTAACGTGACGTCTAAGCTCGATATATCTATTAAAGTTAGCTGCCGTGCCATTGCGCTTATTAAGTTTATACGCTCTGTTACGCTCGTTTATGAACTCCCCTATTTCTCTAGTCCACCACTTCGGCCTACTATGATTTCTAGCGCGCTTGGGCCTACGAGGAATAAACTCCCTTTTGATATTCATAAAACTTTCTTTAAACGCCTCCCAATCCAAATTTGTGTCATTACCCAGAAATAATTTATCCCAGTCCACTACTCTCATCCTATCCGCAAAACTATCGAAATTGGCCCTACGAAAATTGGGGACTTCTATTACGTTACTATCCTTAGTGTTTTCTATCAATAGCTTAAGCCTAAGAATTTGATGATCACTATATCCTAAACTCTCGCCTACTTCTAAACCTTCGACTATATTTTCGCCGTTCGTCATCACCACATCTAAAATATTGTCACCGCGCGTTGGTTTGGTAACCATCTGTCGTAAAAAATTATCTTCCATGAACTCAATCAGTCTCAAACCCTCCTCATTACCAGTAAAATTCTCGTAATTAACATTAGGGCAGTTAAAGTCTCCGATAATTATACTATTCCGATTATCAATAAAGTTACCAAGAAGTGAGTAAAATCTAGTATCGGTATCGAGTGGTTGAACGGGAGGTCTATAAACAACAACAAAATCAAAACTAATACAACGCGACCTAACTTCAACGCATATCGCATTAATTGCTGCCGGATAATCTATCTTAACCTCGATAGCCCTAAGGGAATTACGAATGTACAGCAAAACGCCGCCACCAATCGTATGTAACCTATCATTAGTAAAGAGTTTAAAACCCGGTATATCAAATTTCCCCAACAAGTCCCGAGTTACGGTATTTAACCACGATTCAATGAGAGCAACTATATCGTAGTTGCCGGAATAAATTATCGCCTTAAATTTGTTTAATTTATTTCTAATACTACGCGCGTTTAAGTTATTTTTTACCACAGGCCGGCGTTTTAAATTATTTTTCACGTCGGGCCTGCGTTCCCCGGACCGACAACGTTTAAAGAAGGCTTCGACCTATACAGCTTTCGTACGTTTTCGTTAATTAACCTACCTAGCCTTGCATTGCCTATTTTCATTAAAATGCACCCCATTTTTTATAGAAAGGCTAGGATCACTGAATTCTAACCACACCTTTACGCAGGGTACATTTTCCTCAGCACAAATCTCTCCTAATTTAACCCTATATGGACAGAATTTTCTGTAGGGTTAAGTTATAAATGCGTGTATATGAAAGGTTAGAAATATGTAACAGTTGTCCATATAGGGTTAATATTCAAAAATATCGTTTTAGACGTAATCCTAAGACCCAAACCGTGTCTAGGGGTAATACCTAGAACTAAAGACCTATCTGACCTCGCCTTTAGCGACCTAATTAACCCCCTGTATCTCTCCAAAAGGTCAGGCACTCTTGTATCGGGCCTGTACGAGTCGTTGCCCCCTACCATCGTCACCAACATCGAGTGACGGGAGGCAACGTCAATCCTATCCACTTCGTCTCTAACTCTGTCAACCCTGGCCCCTGGCACGTGGATAGGGTTGACCGTTGTTGTTGTTTGGCCTCTTCTTTCTCCTCTTCAGAGGTGCTACCGTTAGTGGTGACGGCCTTCACAGATCTACAGATCTACAGAAGCTAAGGCTAACAAAGACCCTAAGATCCACTCTAAGGCTAGCCCGAGAGAAAGGAAAGAGTAGGGGGTTAAGAGAAGAGAAGAGAATAAGGGGTTAAGTAAGGAGCAACACCTATCATTCGTGGGTTAACATTCATTCAGAAAAAGAGGAAAAAAGTCTCACCATCATCATCCGCCGGCCACTGCCGACAAGTCAGAAAAATAGTCGGAGAAAATAGGAGGGGGGTGAAAGATGAAAAGAAGTAAAATAAGAACGCTTACAAACCATGCAAACACAGTCTTAACTCACTGTCATACCATGCAAACTACAAACATGCAAGTAAAGAGAGTTACAGACATGCAAAGAAAGAAGAAAAAAAAGTAGGTAAAGTTAAACAAAAAGTGGGTTAGTTTACGCTACGAGCTACATCTACGTTCGTGTTAGTCTAATTTTTTTTTTTTTTTTTTTATTGCTGGCATCACACGCTGGCATGTCACAAGCTGGCATTCATCGTCAACAGACTCATCCTCGAGCACCACCACCAGAGCTCCTGTTGTTAACTTTCTTATTTAATTTTAAACAACGTTAACATTTTTAAAATGTCTGTCAAGACGGTTCTTAAACATATTAACGCTGGTAGAATGAACGACTGACGCGGGAAGATTATTCCATTTATCAATTACTTTAAACGTAAAGAAGTTTTTAGCGATATTAGTAATGAAACGTCTGCCACGCAACTTAAATCCGTTATTGCGAGTATTACTATTATTGAAAGTGAACAATTTATCAAAATTTACGTTATCGATGTTATTAACGATTTTGAAAACTTCGATAAGCTCCCCCCTTAATCTTCTAGTTTCGAGTGAATACAGGTCTAACTCTTTAATCCTATCTTCATAAGGCCTATTGCGCAATGACGGAATAAGTTTCGTGGCACGACGCTGAACCCTTTCTAACCTATCAATATCCTCACGCAAGTACGGGCACCAAAACTGAACGGCATATTCTAAATGAGGCCTGACTAGGGACTTGTAAAGGGGCAATATAATATCCTTCGATTTAAATTCGAAATTACGCGCTATGAAGCCTAACTTCCTATTAGCTTTTGCGCAAGACTCCAGGCACTGGTTCCTAACCTTTAAATCCTTAGATACGCGTACGCCTAAATCTACTTCCTCGTCAACGCTCGCTAACTCCCTATCATCCATCGTATACGCGTAATTATTGTTGCGAGAACCTATATGCAAAACTTTACATTTGTGTACGTTAAATTGCATCTGCCACTTATCTGTCCACTCCATAATCCTATTTACATCGTCTTGAATCCTATTTCTATCGTCCTCGTTAACAACCTTACCGCCTATTTTAGTATCGTCCGCGAATTTTGACACGTTACTAGTCAATCCTACATCTATATCGTTAATGTAAATTACGAATAGCAATGGGCCTAACACTGAACCCTGTGGGACACCGCTACCTACATCTAACCACTCTGATTCACTACCATTAACTACGACCCTCTGTCTCCTAGCACGATGCCATTCTTCTACCAAGTTAGCTACCTGAACGCGTATACCGTGCGCTTTAATCTTCGCAATTAGTCTCCTATGCGGAACTGTATCGAACGCCTTTTTAAAATCTAAATAAATAACGTCAGCTGCTCTATGCCTATCGTATTCGCGCACTATTTCGTTATAAAATGCTAACAAATTAGTTAAACAAGACCTATGGCGTCGAAACCCATGCTGTCTACTATTAATCAAATCTCTACTTTCTAAGTGATCGATAATACGATCCCTAACTACGGATTCCAAAAGTTTACCTACAATTGACGTTAAGCTAATGGGCCTATAATTGCTAGCTACCGCGCGGTCGCCTTTTTTAAAAATAGGCGTGACGTTAGCTAATTTAAAGTCTTCAGGAATAATCCCCGTTTCGAGTGACTGATTAAAGATCTTCGTTAAGGGGCCTACGATAACTTCTTTCAAATCTTTCAAATGTCTGGGATAAAAAGCGTCAGGGCCTGGAGCCTTGCTAACTTCTAGCCTATCGATATAATGCGCAATCTCAGCCTCGTAAACAGTTATTTCATCCAAAATAGTCTCGCTACTAAATGGAACGATATCATCCACGTCGGGGACATTATTTACGTCTTCTACGGTAAAAACTGTCGCAAAAAAGTTATTGAAAATACCCGCCATCGCCTGAGCATCAGAAGCCAAAGCGCCATTAACATCCACTAGAGGGCCTATGTTATTTTTTACCGGCTTACGATTATTAACGTATTCAAAAAACTTTTTTGGATTATGTTTACTATCCGCAGCTATAATTATCTCTAAATTACGCTTGGGATTCCTAACTGATCTTTTAACCTGACGTCTAAGCTCGATATATCTATTAAAGTTAGCTACCTGGCCATTACGCTTACTAAGTCTATACGCTCTATTACGCTCGTTTATAAACTCTCCTATTTCCCTACTCCACCACTTCGGTCTACCACGATTACTAGCGCGCTTGGGCCTACGAGGAATAAACTCCCTTTCAATATTCCTAAAACTTTCTTTAAACGCCACCCAACGCAAATTTGTGTCATTACCCATAAATAAGTTATCCCAGTCCACTACTCTCATCCTATCAGCAAAACTATCAAAATTAGCCCTACGAAAATCAGGGACTTCTATTACGTTACTATCCTTAGTGTTTTCTATCAATAACTTAAACCTAAGAATTTGATGATCGCTACATCCTAAACTCTCGCCTACTTCTAAACCTTCGACTATATTCTCGCCGTTCGTCATCACCAAATCTAAAATATTATCACCGCGCGTTGGTTCGGTAACTATCTGTCGTAAAAAGTTATCGTCCATAAACTCAACCAATCTCAAACCCTCTTCATTACCCGTAAAATTCTCGTAATTAACATTAGGGCAGTTAAAGTCTCCGACAATTATACTATTCCGATTGTCAATAAAATTACCAAGAAGTGAGTAAAATCTAGTATCTATATCGAGGGGTTTGAACGGGAGGTCTATAAACAACAACAAAAATAAAAACTAATACTACGCGCCCTAACTTCAACACAGATCGCATTAATTGCTGCCGGAAAATCTAACTTAACCTCGATAGCCCTAAGGGAATTACGAATGTACAGCAAAACGCCGCCTCCAAATCTATGTAACCTATCATTAGTAAAGAGTTTAAAACCCGGTATCTCAAGTTCCCCCAAAAGTCCCGAGTCACGGTATTTAACCAAGTTTCAGTGATAGCAACTATATCATAGTTGCCGGAATAAATTACCGCCTTAAATTCATTTAATTTATTTCTAATACTACGCGCGTTGCAATAAAAACGTTTAAGTTATTTTTTACCACGGGCCCGCGTTTTAAACTATTTATCACGTCGGGCCCGCGTTTCCCGGACCCACAACGTTTAAAGAAGGCTTCGACCTATACAGCTTTCGCACGCTTTCGTCTATTAACCTACCTAGCCTAGCATTACCTATTTCATTAAAATGCACCCCATCTTTTATAAAAAGGCTAGGATCATTGAATTCAGACCACAGCTTTACGAAGGATACATTTTCCTCAGCACGAATCTCTTCTAATTTGTTATTCAAAAATATTGTTTTGGACGTAATTCTAAGACCCAACCCGTGCCTAGGGGTAATACCTAGAACTAAAGACCTATCTGACCTTGCCTTCAGGGACCTAATTAACCCCCTATATCTCTCCAAAAGGTAAGGCACTCTCGTATCGGGCCTATACGAGTCGTTGCCTCCTACCATCGTCACCAACATTGAGTGACGGGAAGCAACGTCAACCCTATCCACTTCGTCTCTAACTCTGTCAACCCTGGCCCCTGGGAGACAGACCCTCCTCCTCTTGGTTGGATTCCGTTTAACGAATTCTTTGTCCATGTGGCGCACTAAAGAATCCCCAATTAAAATAGTTTCCCCCTCATTCACGTCCCTTTCCAAATGGGCGAAAGGGTTCGAAACCTCGATAGGGGGGGGATTCCTATCACCTAATGTACGCGGCCTAGCTCCACCCTTAACCTCTCTAAATCCCTCGCTATCTACTACTCTCGGACTAACCTTAACCTCTTCCTCAACTCTATCTAACCTTCCCGACAAGCTACCTAAACTAGAAACTAAGTTACGCACCTCACCCGCATGTGGCACATGCGAGGCATGTTCCAAGTCTTTTAACCGGTTCAGATTTCCTATCAATGTTTTGGGGACATTTATTTGTTGTAGTCTTGTTTTAATATGTTTCCATCCTGATGGTGAGGGCCTATCCCACTTTTTCACCAGATCATGGTCGATGTCTACGATATTCGATCCCTGTACCTTTGGTCTTTCCACTGTTTGTTGGGATCCTCATTCTATAGATTGTAAAGACTTAAACCTTTATTCCTCAATGTATGTGGAGGGTGGTTTTTTATACATGCTCGATATGTTGTAGGGCTGATCCGTTATTCTCTGGTTGGTCATCTCTATCGTTGGATACAGGTCCTATTTCGCCATGTTCATCGTTGTCCGTGCTGTGCCTATTAACCACGGGGACCTCTGTCGGATTCTTATAATTTTCGTACTCGTGAAGAAATTTCTGTAGAGCTTCTTGGTATAAGATTCTTTTCTCATCGTGAGACTCTTTGCCGCTTAAAAGGGCTAACAATTCGCTTTCCATTCTTTTAAGCCTGCTTTTACGGGGTTCTAGAACCGTGTCTGGACTCTTTGAACTTTGCAGTGAAGCATACACCTCGTGTGGAATCACTACCAGTTTCTTCATTATATTAATCTAGACTCTAGAGAGTAAAGGCCCCAAAACTGAAATAAGATAGGGAGGAATGACCCTCACCTTTGTACAATAATTCGTTTTTTCTTCCCCCACAGTCTGAATTTTACGAGCGAGTGTACGTATTATGTTGTTGTAACGGCGTAGACGAGCCTTCTGAGGGTGTCTCATTGAGACATTGCAATTTATAACGTCAAAACTGATTTCACAGATGCATTTTAAAAAGTCGGAATCGATATTTTTACCAAACATCTGGTGCTTTGCCCGGGGCAGCCGATCATAGATTTTTATTAACTCATGGTATTTCTTTAGCCTCTTTGTCATTCTGGAATATACACCGTTTCAGGCTCGTTTGGAAATATATTCGTTCTCAGAAGCACTCAAAACGTGTTTCGCGGATGAAGGGTCACAAAGCAAATATCCGTAACGCTGACTTGTAGCTTCTTTATAAACCTCCAAAAACTCCTTACGCTGATTCGGGAACATTTGAATGGCAAATACCCCAATTTGTGATACATCTCTACGTTGCGCGAATAAGACTAGATATTGTATATTTAACGACGCATCGCGCATTTATCTATTTTTAAAAAATAGATTCTGATTGATGAAGAACACGCATATGTTAAGATGGTGAGAGAACACTGTAAATGTCTCGGCAAATGTTTTATCTATCTCCAACATGAGATCGTCAATTATAATGACTATATGTTCATTTCTCTTTAACGAATTAACGTCACATACACCTTTGTGGAACAAAATATCATCTTGGTACTCGTTGAACACTCATTGATACGTCGAATAGCACCATATAACTTTATGCACAAATTTTGAGAACATCTCTCCCTTTACTTTAATATTATAATCATAAACACCGTTTTACCACATCTTGTAGGGCCAGATATAATACATGTGGATGGGCTCGTGAACCTGAATTTTTCTACAGAATCCATCTCTAACACGTCACACTCCTAAGTGGGTCATTTACAAAATATAATAAAAATTTAAGTGGTGTTCCTTTTATTTCTACAGTCTTGTTTTTCCTCTTCTTCCATAGAACCGTGAATGACGATGAGGTACAGCATCATGTCCCCATCATCGACATTACAGACGACCCCAATGACATTGTGGATGTTGTTACAGACTCCCCCCACTAAACGAGCCCACACCAGCGACATCTATAACACGCGACAATTCAAAGCGGAGGCATGCTGAAGAGCCTTCCACGTCATGTATAAAGCGTGCCAGGAGTGCGCCGGTTGTTAAACCCCCAGTAATTGAGCCCCAACCCTCTATGTATTACGACACAACCCCCCACAATAATACCTTCCTCAAATAAAAATGTACCCCCTTATTCCTGTTCAATTCCAGGTACATCCTCCACATCAGCAGTAGTAGCAGCTTCTCGTGCCATAGAGGAATAACATTCGAGCTAGTGCGCACCGCCGCCCCAACCCCAGCCCTGACTAGAAATCGGTATATAGTCAGGGTTGACCCTGGATCCATGTATAGCATGGGTCGGGGAACGTTTTTGGGTATTACCCAAAAATCTATTTGAGTAAAATGAAATTACCCCCAGACTTCAAAGTAAACAAAAACAAGCCAATTGCTCTTAAAATTGTTGCATATGGTGTCTCTCATACCGCACGCATTACCCCCAAAATGTTTAAATGTACCCCATTTGGGGTAATTTACCCCTGTTCGCCGACCACTGATGTTGAACACGGACTACGGGGAGTAGTTGAATGTATTATGGCGTTTGCCCTTCAGAACCGCGACGAACGTGAAGTCAGGACGAGGCTGTCCTTCGGGTTCGGTTCAGACGACGGGGATGTAGATGATTTTTGGGTAGTAATACCATTCAGACGCTTGGCAATTGTAGATGTAGAGCACATATTAGCTGTATAATGCAGGCCTCTCAAAGTACTGCAGCCTTCAATATGGACAACTTCACGGTAGATATTGACCGTGTGTTCCGTGTTGCGGGTCATAGTGCTACACCTTATACTCTTAACTTCAATTCTCAGGCTATTTACAGACGGCATATAAACGCCGATCGTGGTTGCGGCTTTATAGCATTAGTCTTGGCTCGTATGTTTACTGTACTAAATACACGGTTGCAAAAAATTTGGTTGCCTACGGTTGTGCAGCGTGCTCTTAACCTGGCTTCAGATTGCAAGCTTGAGTTTGACTGTAATATGGGTCCCGAAGAGTTGAGAAGGGTGGAGCAGGAAATGGATGTTCGTATAGTTGTATTTGGAATGGATGATCGTCGTAGGGCTGTGTATATTTTTAAAAGCAGTATGAAAGATCGTACAATATCCCTAATTATTATTTTAGGGCTGTCAGGGAAAACGTATCTCCCCATCCGAAATATAAGAGACCTTTACGCGAGTTATGATAAAAGCCGAAAATATGGAAGATATCATGATTTGTGTAAGGTTGTCTCGAGTTTGCGGATGATATAGTGAAACAATGTAAGGATTGCCACATGGTATGTGCGCAGTGTAAAAGCTCCAAATGTGAAAGCCGTGTGGGTGAAGCTGAGAAGAGGGATTGTGATGTATGCAGACGCACATTTTTGAATAATAACTACTTTGAGCTCCATAAGTCAATTGGGACGTTCAGGAAAATGAGAATCTGTGAATGTGGTGTTTCATATGATGGATAATTGAGGGAATTTCAAGCATAAATCTAATGAAATTCACTGTTCTACATGCCATCCATGAGAAATATAAGGCGGGTTGAGTAAAACATGTATGTTATATAAAAGACGCTAAGCCTAAAAATAGGCCTTGTATAACTGTGTACTATGATATAGAAACATATACGAGCACGATTCATCTGAGATATTTACAGGTGATCCTTTGAAAAGAGGACACAAACTTATACAGATGCAAATAAGAGGTAATGTGCAGTTTAAAGACACTTTATTATTCACACCTTGTAAATTAGCAAAGCTACCCAAGGTAATGGGCGTAGCCGCCGAAGTTTCAAAAGGATATTTCCTTTACACATTCCTCACTAGCGAAACTTTAAATTACGTAGGCCTACCTCCACCCAAACATTACTTTAACTATGAATGTACAAGTTCAGGTGAACGTGAAGATTTTGACCGCTACTACAACAGTTTTAATGAATCTAATCCTTACAATATAGCTGATGAATGTGAGCGTTATTGCGTGAATGATGTGCGCGTGTTTAGAGTATATTTCCAGGCCTTTAGAAGGATGTACATAGACCGTTTCAAATGTGATCCGTTGCAAGTTCCAACTGCGATCGCCTCATTGTGCTATACGGTGTTCAAGAACAATTTCATGCCTAAAGACACCTTAGCCGTCATTTACAGAAACAATCCCCGCAGTTATGGGCAAAAGGCTATTTACTGGATCATACACATACAGCAGCAGACAGGTGTATACATAAAGCATGCCCGCAACAGGGAGGAACTACCTATTAAGGTTAATGGTCGTGTTTTTTGGGTCGATGACTAAGCAAAAACCGTGCCACTGATAAGAAGACTGTGTACTCCTTTAACGGTTGCTGGTGGCACGGATGCCCCCGTCCTAAGTGTGGAATTGTAGGAGACATCCACGCTAGATCGCCTGCCGACAGTATTGCATGGACCTGCAAACGCGATCAGCTTATGCGCCCAGTTCACTCAAAAGGTTTTGTGGGAACATGAGTATGATGCACGGATGGAAACAGATGGACAGTACCGTGAAGAAATAAACACGATCAAGCGGTCAATGGTGCTGGATCCTCTCAAATGCGGTGATAGCTTGTTCGGAGGAGTACAAATCCCTTCAAGCTATGCTTTCCGCCTACGGAGGGCGTGAAACTCCGTTACTACGACTTCTGTTCTTTATACCCTTACTTGATGAAGAACAATCCGTACCCCGTAGGTGTACCTGAAAAACTGGTGGGACCTGACTTGCCCACCATCGAAGTGTTCTCAATAAATTTGAACAAGTACTATTTCGGTCTTTCTTTCGTAGATGTGCTCCCTCCTAGCGATTTATGGATGCCGATCTTACCCGTCGTTAGAGACCACAAGCTCATGTTTCCCCTGTGCGTGAAGTGCGCAGAGGAGAACAATGGAGCTTGTAATCATACAACCAACCAGTCTAAGATCAGAGGCGTATATACAAGCCCTGAGCTGTCCCTAGCCGTTCGCCATGGCGATAGAATATTGAAGATGTATGAGGTGTGGAGGTTTCAGAAGCTACCCAACCTTTTCACGCCATATATAAACACTTTTTTGAAGTTTAATACCGAAGATGAAAAATCGGCTCATATTCAGCGTTACCGTGACCGTGAAGCGATACAGCTTGACCGTTCCCAAATTGTAAAGAACCCAGGTAAGCGCTTTAGTGCAAAGTTGTGTCTAAACAGTCTTTGGGGAAAATTTGCACAGAATACAGGCAAGGGGAACGTTCATTTGCCCCAAAGTTATACTGAAGTCTGGGATTATGCCAACGCTCCCGATAAAGAGGGCATGGAGATCGTGAATGTAGGTAATACGTACGTAATAAAGTACAACATTACCGAATTGGCCACAGACAAATCTTGCGTTATAAACATACCTGTAGCCAGCTTCACAACGGCATAAGCACGCATCAAACTTTGTGGTCTATTGCATTATCTTGGGAGGAGGGTTATGTACGCCGATACAGACTGTGTGATATTCACAGCGAGGGAGGGTGAATACATGCCGTCTATTGGTGAATTTCTGGGAGAGTTGACTGATGAGATCAAGGATGAGTATAGAGACATCGCATACGCTGACTCCTTTGTATCAAGAGGGCCAAAAACTTATGGGGTACGGGTGAGGGTGGGATAGGATATGAAATATATCGTGAAGGCTAAGGGTATCGCTCAATCAGGCGAATCGGTGGGTCGTTAACTTTGAATCGTTGAAGGATCTAGTGTGCTTGGGAGATGAGGGTGGCCGCCCCAACTGACTGTGGGGCCCCACAATTTTCGGGCGCAGAAGCTGGGGGGCGTGAAGGAACTTAGGGGTACGAGGGTATGCCGTAACACCTATAGGAAACGTTACCAGGTGCCTGGTACCTATGATTACCGTACCCTTTGGATACCATAATCCTTGATTGTTATATATACATATATATATATATACATATATACATATATATATTTATATATATATATATATATATATAATATTTAGGAGAAATCCAATGACAAGGAGAAATGTAAATGCCATGAAAAGTCTTCTTTATTGCGCAACGTTTCGAGTAATACGCTCATCTTCAGGCTGTTTAATAACAATGTGAAATTAAAATCAATATTGAATGAAAAACAAACAGAAATTTCTATAACCTATTCGTAAAGACAAATTTTAAAAGACTGAGAAAAGAGGGTTAAGTTCTAAGTTATACAGATTTACATATAAAAATTAAGAAGTTATTTTTAAATACATGTAGTAAATGTGAAATTAATACACTGGAAAAATTACCAATAGTACACTGGAACAATGGAGCTATCTACCTTACACAGCAGTATCCGAGGCCGACTAATTTGAGCAGAGGAAACGGGAACGAAGGATGGCGAGGGAGATAGGGGAAGGAGGGATTATAAGGAATTGGGGAAGGAGGAGGGATCATAGCAAATTGAGAGGGACGGACGATGAGTCAACATTCAGACTAGGGGACAATGCTTTAATGAAAAGGGATTCTAAAATTCTTAGTGAGTTGGGACAAGTATTACAACCAAGAATTTTAAAATTGTCTAAAGTGACATCAATTTTGCATTTGATGCTATGTTCACGAATGCTGGAGGCTTCCTTAGTTTTTAAAATTTTACCTGTTCGGCCACTTATTCCCATATGCGAATAAAATCTAGCCCTGAGAGAGCGAACAGTGCTGCCGATGTAATTCCCAAGGAGACACCTGGGGCAGGTAAATAAATATACAACACCGCTACGCAACGAGTCAGGGGTTCGATCCTTCGCTGAGAAAAAGCTACCTAAAGACGTTTTATTAATAAATATGATGCGGAAATCAGTATGATAAAAAAATTTCCTTAACAATTTTGTAAATTTAAGCTTAAATTCCTTATTCAAGGGACCCATTTCAGGTACCAAGAAATATTTTATATCCTTCGGCACTGTAATACATGGAAGTTGAGGGCTATAAACATTATTTAAGAAGGATCTAATTAGTTTGTCTACATATTGAACAGGAAAACTATTATTAGTAAAGTATGATCTTAGATTATTAAATTCATCATTAAGTAAGGTAAAATTAGAGGTCAAATTATATCCTCTGAACAGGAGAGTTTTAATACAAGACATCTTATAGTTGAAATCAGTAAAACTAAAAAAATTCATGCCCAAACCAGTGAAAGTGGGTTTCCTATAAACTGATGTAGTAATAGAATCACCGTTTTTCGAAATTAAAAGATCTAAGAAAGGGAGGGAGCCATTTTGCTCAGTTTCCATTGTATACGTTATATTGGGGTGCAAAGAATTTAGGAAGTTAAAGAATTGTTGCGCTTGTACCGCATTATCAAAGACTGCTATCGAATCATCAACGAAGCGTCGATAGAAAATTGGCTTGAGATGAGTGGGAGATTGTCTAAAAATTACACTTTCTAAATGAATCATAAAAAGTCAGCTGCTAACGGTCCGACTGGTGATCCCATCCCTACCCCATCACTGATGGGGTAGGGATGGGATCACCAGTCGGACCGTTAGCAGCTGACTTTTTTATGATTCATTTAGAAAGTGTAATTTTTAGACAATCTCCCACTCATCTCAAGCCAATTTTCTATCGACGCTTCGTTGATGATTCGATAGCAGTCTTTGATAATGCGGTACAAGCGCAACAATTCTTTAACTTCCTAAATTCTTTGCACCCCAATATAACGTATACAATGGAAACTGAGCAAAATGGCTCCCTCCCTTTCTTAGATCTTTTAATTTCGAAAAACGGTGATTCTATTACTACATCAGTTTATAGGAAACCCACTTTCACTGGTTTGGGCATGAATTTTTTTAGTTTTACTGATTTCAACTATAAGATGTCTTGTATTAAAACTCTCCTGTTCAGAGGATATAATTTGACCTCTAATTTTACCTTACTTAATGATGAATTTAATAATCTAAGATCATACTTTACTAATAATAGTTTTCCTGTTCAATATGTAGACAAACTAATTAGATCCTTCTTAAATAATGTTTATAGCCCTCAACTTCCATGTATTACAGTGCCGAAGGATATAAAATATTTCTTGGTACCTGAAATGGGTCCCTTGAATAAGGAATTTAAGCTTAAATTTACAAAATTGTTAAGGAAATTTTTTTATCATACTGATTTCCGCATCATATTTATTAATAAAACGTCTTTAGGTAGCTTTTTCTCAGCGAAGGATCGAACCCCTGACTCGTTGCGTAGCGGTGTTGTATATTTATTTACCTGCCCCAGGTGTCTCCTTGGGAATTACATCGGCAGCACTGTTCGCTCTCTCAGGGCTAGATTTTATTCGCATATGGGAATAAGTGGCCGAACAGGTAAAATTTTAAAAACTAAGGAAGCCTCCAGCATTCGTGAACATAGCATCAAATGCAAAATTGATGTCACTTTAGACAATTTTTAAATTCTTGGTTGTAATACTTGTCCCAACTCACTAAGAATTTTAGAATCCCTTTTCATTAAAGCATTGTCCCCTAGTCTGAATGTTGACTCATCGTCCGTCCCTCTCAATTTGCTATGATCCCTCCTCCTTCCCCAATTCCTTATAATCCCTCCTTCCCCTATCTCCCTCGCCATCCTTCGTTCCCGTTTCCTCTGCTCAAATTAGTCGGCCTCGGATACTGCTGTGTAAGGTAGATAGCTCCATTGTTCCAGTGTACTATTGGTAATTTTTCCAGTGTATTAATTTCACATTTACTACATGTATTTAAAAATAACTTCTTAATTTTTATATGTAAATCTGTATAACTTAGAACTTAACCCTCTTTTCTCAGTCTTTTAAAATTTGTCTTTACGAATAGGTTATAGAAATTTCTGTTTGTTTTTCATTCAATATTGATTTTAATTTCACATTGTTATTAAACAGCCTGAAGATGAGCGTATTGCTCGAAACGTTGCGCAATAAAGAAGACTTTTCATGGCATTTACATTTCTCCTTGTCATTGGATTTCTCCTAAATATTAAATTGAAGCTCTGTAGAAGCAACCCGCCGCATAATTATATATATATATATATATATATATATATATATATATATATATATATATACATAAATATTTATATATATATATATATATGTCTATTTACTTGCTAACGATATGTTTATTTTATTTATCACACGTACTTGAAAATATATACTTTGAATAATTCGATATGTTTATTAAATAAATCGTGATTCAATTAGCGTTTCACTTTCTACTTTGTGTGTGTGTGTGTGTGTGTGTGTGGGTGTGGGTGTGCGTATGTACAGTAGAATGTTCTGAGCTCCGCCCCTGTATGATCGATCAATGGTTACGTGACACCTGCTACTACCTGGTCATATCTCTACCCATGTGTGCTCAGTTGACCGCTAGAAGCCCTAGAACTCAGACGTGCATTTGAAGAAATCTCTCGTAGACGAAAAATAGTAATGGCTACTTTAATATTGCGTGTTCGACGTTTATGGTATTCGGCAAAGTGTGAAGATGTGGTGGATACTCAAAGACTCCCTATCCCTCCCTCCTTTGATACGTTTAAGGCTACATTGAATCATGCAAAGCTTGAGGGACAAGAGGTACAAATACTCTCCGGCTATTCTGGCGAGAGCATTGCAGGATTTCGTGGTACAAGCGACGTACTGAACTATGTTGTAGGACTAAACTTTATAAAAGTTACTTATACCGTGAAGTGGAAGAAACAACACGTGCAGAAGAGAAGCAACGGTTATGGTTAGTGAGTCTTGTTGATGAGTGGTGTGACAAGCGGAATTAGGTCATGTTGCATCATACCGAGTACTCGTACCCTGCGGCTGAGAATGTAAATCTTGTCATAATGGAGAATCTAAAGTATTTTTACCCCTATATATATATATATATATATATCATGACGACGTTTGTAGTGATGTTGTGGCTAAAGGCCTGCGTGAGTTTTTAATAGAATTTAGAGACGAGTATTGTCTGATAAGCAAAAAGGAAAAATATGGGCATATGTTTCTCTCAAATAGTGCGCCGGAGTGTTAATAAAGTGTTTTTAGTTCGTCGAAATGAACGAAAATGTCTGGTGCGTATTCTGGGGAGTGGAGTGATAAAACATTAAAACCGGTATTGCTTCATGTATCGGAAAATTTTTCGAAACACCTACCCAGTATAATAGGATACAAGTATTCACATGAATCTTTCACGTTGGAACAACTCCGTCACTATTTATCAGCTTATGGTGTGACTCACTCCTCCACACCTCCCGTCGAGCCGGTCAGCCCACCTGTTGCTCATAGTCATCTCAGAGCTTGAACCTACCCTACGTGCACTCCTAACAATAGAATACGATGGAACTTCCTTTGAACAGCATTCTCAATGCCGTGTACGATGTGTCCATGACGAAGTCATTGCGCGTGTTCAGGCGTAAAACTCGTAAACGGAATTTTTGTTATTTAAGTGTTGAGGAGATGAATAGAGTCTTCGTGGTAATTGAGAAGTGGAGCGAGGATCGTTATAAAATACCTGCAAGTGTAGGCACAAGAAGAGAGCAGATTAGTGATACCTCCTCATATGCCATTGTTTGTATGTTGTGTATAAATAACGATCAGCCATGCATTGATATACGATTCATGTGGAAGAACGCTTCTGATAATAACGTTCTTATCCGTACGCGAAACCGTTTTATCCTCGACAGAATGTTTGAAATCGTCGGTTTCCGCAAGCTGAAGCCTATATTAAATGCGCGTGTTACAGATATGCTTTATTTTGATACGGTTCTTAAATACGCATACAGCGCTTTTCTCGACGAGTGTAGGACTGAACAAGGCGAGAATGGTCTACAGCTGGATGCTTATTTAAAAGGTTTAGACTCTTCGAAATAGCATGAACTTTGGTACAAAGGACTTGAGCGGTACAGGGCTGAGCTCACCTACACCGTTTACAGTGAAGAATTGTATCTTTATATAATGAGAAGCTGTCGTTACAAGTTATATGATTATTTCAACTGCCGCTATGAATTGTGAGGAAGAGTTCACCATTGAAAAGCTCGAATCAGTAAGAATAATCCCTCGATTGGAAAGGAGTGTTTATAAACTTGTATTTAATAATGATGTTGTGGCTAACGATGACCTCTTTGTACGTGCTTTTGATTGTATTCTGCCCGTGTTTAAAGATAACTTGCCAACCGAATGTAAAGTGGGCACAAAAATAGTATTGAATGAAATGAAGGCCCTTTACTTCGAGTATAGGCATCCCTATAACTTGAGCGGTGAAATAATGTTGAATCGTATTTATTGAATAGTGCAAAGCAACAATGATGTAACTGTACACTCGATCACATGCAAGTTTAGTGTTTTAGTTAAGCGTAGTAGGACATAAAATGTATGTATTTTGAGGGTTTTGCAGTATATTTATTTTCTATCTATATTATAATGGAGGTAAGTGCGATATATATATATGTAACAAAAAAAAAACTATAGAAAAGAATGCAATCATGAAAATCTTAAGTTTCACATTTGAGCTCATTGTATCAAGATTTGTGAAGCTTTAGATTTTCATGGCTGCGTTCTTTTCTATAATTTTATTGACCAAATAATTGAACCGACAGTAATTGGGAAGGCAGCCATGGAAATCTTGAGCTTCACATTGTGTCAAGAAGATTTGTGAAGCTTAAGATTTTCATGACTATAGTTTTATTGACAAAATAATTGAACCCCCAGTAATTGGGAGGCCGCAGGCTCCCCAGTTACTGTCAGTTCAATTATTTGGTTAATAAAACTATAGAAAAGAACGCAATCATGAAAATCTTAAGCTTCACATTTGAGCTCATTGTATCAAGATTTGTGAAGCTTTAGATTTTCATGGATGCGTTCTTTTCTATAGTTTTATTGACCAAATAATTGAACCGACAGTAATTGGGGCGCCGCAGGCACCCCAATTACTGAGGCCCAAGGTGAGAGGGATAGGAATGATGTTCAAAATAAAATACACCGTAGGCCCACAATTCGATTCGGTTTGGGCCGAATGCCCAAGTACCGCAGATCTAGCGAATCGGGGCGTAGCGCCGATCTTTTGCTGAAAGTCCTGACAGAAAGAAATAAAAAGGGAGTATTTGTTGACAATTATGTCTAAAAGGAGATTCTTCAGTAATGAAATAAAGATAAGTTTATGATGAAGTGTCCTTTTTTATATTTTATAACAGGAAATAATACCTTGAGATAATAAAATTCATTTCCCAGATGAAGTAATTGGCCGAGGGCTCCAAGCCTTCCGCAGGAAATAGCAAAAACCGCACGTAGGGCGGTATTTTTGCTACTATATTTAATTATTTAATATAAATGTGTATATATAGATTTCTCCTGTACTATTATTTTGATGATTATATTCCATCGTTTAAAACTGTGTATTTCTTATATTATTATTATTTATTTTACTTTTTATTATATATATATATATATATATATTCTTCGTTCAACTTGTGTATTTCTTATGCTATTATTATTTTTTGATTGTATATATGTTCTTCGTTCGTATTTCTTATACTATTATTATTTTTATTGCATATATTCTTCATTTAAACTGTGTTAGAATGAACTAATTTCATTGTGTATTTATTTTCTATATATTTCATGAAATTATTTCCAATAATTCGTCTAAATAAACAGCATGCTGTAATGGTGTTTTATTTAATGCTTTTGGTTGTATATATAAACGATATTATTTAATTAAATAAATGTATGTATGTATACCAAATGGCAGGTTATGCTTTCTAAACCGACTGGCTGCTTAAGACTTCTAAGCCAACTCTCAAGAATATATGCTTTTATTAAATAAATAATGCAAGCTAGCAACTCAAAAATAATAATGTGCACCTGAACAAGCCATTTACGCCTTCTAAGACAACTGGCTGATCATTATCTTTTGCAAACCACATTCAGGATATTAAAAACAAATGTACGTCAAGACTTAACACGCTTAGGGTACTAACAGGCACAAACTTTGGACACCAGAAGGAAACAACATCACTCATATACAACCAATATATTCGCTCAGTTATGGACTATGCTAGCCCATGCTGGGCACCCATCATCTCAAACACACACATAAACACCTTACAGACAATACAAAACAACGCACTTCGTATCATTACAGGATGCACTCAAACAACACCAATAGAACACCTGCACACAGAAACAAAAATACTGAAAGTTAGGGAACATTTAGACATGAGGGGAACACAATTCATGGCAGCAGCGACAAATAACCCACAACATCCTTGCCACTACATGTACAATCACGCACCGACACCTCGCACCATTAAGGTAACACCAGAGAGATATTATAACCAAATACTCCATTCCATACCACGCCCCACAGACATCACACAGTACAGAAAACACATACACACACACCTAACCCACAAAGCACTGACACGACTCGGTCCGAATGTAGTCCTAGGTGCGAAGTCGCCACACATTAACAGGTCAGAGATCAGCCTGAGCAGATCGGATCGAGTTAACTTAGCACGATTCCGATGTGGACATCACCCCAACTTACTAACATATAAACACAGACAAGACAACTCCATAGACGACACCTGCCACCTGTGTCAGGACACACCACAAACAATTGAACACATTATGACAGACTGTACCGCTCTAGCACAACAACGAACACAACACAACATCACTAGTGCACTGAACCTCTGGTCCACTCCGAAGAGGGCGATCGGTTACCTGCGTGCCGCCGGCTTGCTCGATCAGGTTGGGCTGATCGGCTAAACAACAACACCAACTGGCTGATCAGGACCTTCTAAGGTAAGTGCAAAGACCAAGAGCTTTATTGTGCGTCTGGCGGAGCCAGGCGAAGGATGCGCTCTCTCTCTCTCTCTATCTCTTTCTTAAGTTAGGTTGATTCTCCCAGGTTGTGGCAGCGGGAGGGAAGGGGTCTTGCAACATTGCTCAACATTTGCAACATTGCAATTGCACTCTCCCATTTTGCACCCACTTGAGTGAGGTGAATGAAATTTTTATGGTATGGCAAACACAATATGTTCTTAAATTCTTTTTTCTATTTGTTTTTAGTGTTATAAAAATATTTCTTAACTTTATTTAGGCAGTTACCCAACAAATAATTAGGAAAAAAAAATTCTGATAAAAAAAAAAAAAAAGAGTTCTAAAAATTCTGGGAAACTATTCAAAAATTTTAGAGATTGAATTTACAAGTTATTCTGCATTAGAAGCAAGTTATATTATCCCACTTATTTCTTGGAGAACTGTTAAATAAAGCTAAGGAATTTTTTTATCAATTTAATAAATCGGTTATTATATAGTAACTATTATTATCAAATCAAAAACTATGGAAAACTGAAGGTGTCTATTTAATATATATGCTGTATATATATATTAGTGATGCAACCTGAGATCCTGGAACCGGTCCGGTATGGTCCAAAATCCAAATATGCTTATTTTAATACAAAAGACACGAAACAGCAACAGACCTGCTGATCCCTCCGAGGCTGTTTGCTTTGCTTAAGAAGGAAGGTTAAAAGATGTAAGAAAATTTAAACACGAGTGGAAGTTTCAAAAAGTGGCGAGATTTTCAAAGTTAAATAATAAATTGTACTAGAAACGTATTATTCGAACATTATTCGTACTTTATATTAAAGCAAATACGTAGTTTGGCTAAAACTCAAACTATTTCATTGCCAAGATTGAGAAAAAAGAATCTAAGTATTCTTATTTCACACAGTTAAGTCACAAGTTATGAAAGAAACGTGTCATTTGAGCGTTATTTTTATTATACATTACAGCAAGTAGTTTGGTTAAAATTCAAACGACACAGTATGTGCTTATAAAACTTACAAAATAGCGGCCGGACTGGTCGAGCTGATCATTTACGTGTATATATATATATATATATATATATATATATTATATGGTGTAGTGGTTATCATCGCTGACTACGAATCCACCGGCCCGGATTCGATTACGGCGAAAGCAGTTGGCATGCAGCTTACCCAGCTATTCACCCTTTCAGAAAAAAGTAGGTTGGTAGATACATGGCTACTCTGGTTGGCCTAGTAGTTAAGACGGTGAGCTGCTGATCGGGAGGGCGTGAGATCGAGTCCGGGCAAGGACTTTGTAATTTCTGACTACCCGTGATGGATCGTGGTTCAGATTCCACTTTAAGTTGTAGGTCCAAGTTGGAGCAAGAAACGTCACAATGAACGTCACAATGAACAATTCGAGCAAAGCAAAACCAAAGTAATCAGTTCTGATTTCAATTTCAGTTTTAGACTTTTTTTCAGATATTTAGTACTCATACAGGCCTTATGAATGACTTCCTTTATAGATATCATATGAATACCATAGCGTAAGGCTTGGCTATTTCTCGTCAGTAAAATTCATGAATATATTTCATCTCTCTCTCTCTCTCTCTCTCTCTCTCTCTGAAACCTCAAAAGTTATGAAATTGTAAAAAAAACAAAAGATATTGTTCAGGGTATTTATTTGTTTAGTAACTTAGTCATTCACACTTTAAAAATATTTAGGCCGATAAGATAAAACCTTCTTCTTTCTTACAAGCAAATGATTGCATGTAAGGCAGCGTTTCCACCGAACCCGCACAAATCCGTACAGACACCTAATTTTTCCGTCGGATTCTGACGGAAAAAATCTGTCCAAGTGTATACTTATTTAAATTAACTGATTTCCGGACATGCCATTTCCACCAGCTCCGAACTGACACACACTGACGAACACTAAATGGCGTTTGTCATTTTATTGCGGATGTTCCGTCACTACGCGAACGAAAAGATCATTACCGCTTTGCGGAAAAGAAGTGCCCTGTATGATAAAAGCAATCCCAAGTACAGCAACCGGGATGCTGTTCGCATGTTATGGATGGACTGTGATGCAGAACTGGATACTGAAGGTAAGGGGAGTAAAATGCGTTCATGGTTTTAATTTTGTGTGTTTATTTACAAAGGCCACGACATACTGAATTTAATTACGTTAGGCCTATCACTATAGGTGTCAAACTAGAACAAAATATGTTGTGTAGTATTTATGAAGTTTAGGTTTCTTTCCAAAGAATTTATAAACTGGAACAGGCAAACATGTATATATTTTTCTAGGTTAACGTTCATATAAATTAAACAAAATCAAGTTCTTTTGGAGATCCTTTCTAATATGATTGGCTGCTGAAAGAGGTCTTTCTGACTTTCAAAGAGGCTTGATTTTTAGAGTACGTCTTCCTGGTATGCTGCAATTGCCAAAAATGCCAAAACATTCAATATAAGAGGAAGCAAATCAAAGCTGTTAATTCATGACAAGGGAGCCTTGTCAAGTATTCTAAGACGGAAACTAAGGGCTGCTCCATAAAAATAAGTGCTCAGTCAATAACACTTTAATTAAGCCAGGACCCATCAAAAGTATTTGGTGAGAATTGCAAAAGTTAGCATACAATGATCGAGTTGCAACAGCAGAAATCCTGATAACCGCCCAGAATGTTACGGACAGCATTAAACGGTGCCAAGAACACTCGATCATTGATCTAGTGAATCGTCGTGTACCCACTTTTCGTCAAACTGATGAGTTTCTGTGTACAAAAAGCGAAATGTACTCTTCAGTCAGTAATAGTTCGGGTCACTAAGTATTCGTTCAGTTTGGGACCTGTCATTTCTTTAAAAGGGAATATGACAGCTAATGATTATTTATTTAAGCATTGATGCTGACCAAGTTCATCCGATGAAGAGCATCTTTCCAAATGGGAGAGATAACTTTAAAATAATAATAATAATAATAATAATAATGCCAAAGTTCATGCCAATGAAGTTATGTTGATCGTGGAAACGAAATTGAGAAACAGATTCCCGCCCCAAAGACCCCTCAGATAAGTGATAGAATAGACGGTTTTACCAGCTCATAGTAGTCCAATTCCTTAAAAGTTATGAAGTAGTGCAGTAAATAGTGAAGAGTAGAAGTTTTAAATTATTTTTTCTAACTATATATATATTATATATATATATATATATATATATATATATATATACCATATGTCCCACAAAAAAGTACACCCAACTTTAGATTGTACTAACTCCTCCAAAAATTGAGATATTTTGGATCTGTTTGTTTGATTTAATATAGCAAATTATTCTTTGTTAACGTTCAAATTTATTCATGTTTAAACGATTTAGTGTTTAAGCATCTGCTTTTAACTGAAGGGCACAACAAAATGGATTGCGCAAAATTGGTCAATGAAAAAATAATGTGTGTGCTATCGATGTAATGAAAAGACAAATACATAATAATAGATACTTTAACATAATTTTAATAAGATACAAAGCAGATTTTTCTTTATTCCTTATTGCAAAAGTTATGCCTAGTTTCGTTTTCTTTCAACATGACCGCCATTCCTATCGATACAAATCTGGAGTCGAGCTCTCATCTTCCCCATCACTCTTTCGATAAGATCTGGATTGTCTTTTAACAAGTTGATTTCAGCTGTGATGCGAGTCCTCAAATCATCTAAATTGATAGGTTGTGATGCAAATACTCTATTTTTCAAATGACCCCATAAAAAGTAATCACACGGGGTCAAGTCAGGGCTTCTGGGAGGCCATTCAATGTCATGGCCTGTAGCAATTACTCTTTGGTGGAAGACTTCCTGCAAGCGTTCCTTCACAATAACTCTCCTGTGAGCAGGAGCTCCGTCTTGCACCCACCAAATACGATTAAATCGGTTTCCATAAGTAATACGTATTTGTGGAAGGATTTCTCGGTCTATCATTTCTAGGTAAGCTTCACCATTTAGATTACCATCGTAAAAGACCGGGCCAATTAACGCTCCATTACCGCACAGTCCTACCCAGAGAGACAGTTTTTGTCTAGAGTTATTCTTTTCGTAGATATGATTGTCAGGTGGATGATTTTTTGGTGCATACTGACGGCAGATTTGTCTGTTCACTAGACCATTCATAAAAAAGGCCGCCTCATCTCCAACCACTAATTGTTCCGTGAATCTTTCTGGTTTTTCAAGAAACCACTGGGCAAATCTTAGGCGGCGAGGTAGATCTCCTTCAATGAGTTGATGTCGAATTTCCATTCTGTATGGGTACAAATTCAAATCCTCACGAACTATTCGATGAAATGACATGCGTGAGAGTTCTGTACCATTTCGCCTGGTGGACACTTTTGGATGTCTCTCTAATAAATGCCGAACATGCTGAATGTTCTCGTCTGTTCTTGCCGTCTTCGGATGGCCTGAACGTCCTTTGTTCAGATTGAGGACCGTTCCTTCTTCTTTGTATTTCCGAACATTCTTCAAAATTGTATGTTTAGTTGGAGAAGCTCTATCGGGAAATTGCAGTTCGAAGGTATTCTGAACTTGTTTTAAGCTTTTAGTTTGCAGATAAGTTGTGACCATGAGAACGCGCTGCCTTCGTGTAAACTGCATGATAAGGGTTTCAAAGTTATTTATAAATTTAGTAATTCAGATTCTTCATTTATATGTATGACTCGTATCTTAGATACAAAAGTTCGAATTATTTAAAAAAATATTTGCAATATCCTTCGACGTAAAAAGTAGCACATTGGTTAAAGCAAGAGGAGCTATCTGGCTGGGAGAAATGATCATTCCGGGCAACCCATTTTGCTGTACCCTTCAGTTAAAAGCAGATGATGCTTAAACACTAAATCGTTTAAACATGAATAAATTTGAACGTTAACAAAGAATAATTTGCTATATTAAATCAAACAAACAGATCCAAAATATCTCAATTTTTGGAGGAGTTAGTACAATCTAAAGTTGGGTGTACTTTTTTGTGGGACATATGGTATATATATATATATATACATATATATATATATATACTGTGTGTGTGTGTGTGTGTGTGTATATATATATATATATATATATATATATATCAAAGCTATTGACTTCTCCTTAGGGAAACGGAGCCTACAGATGAAAAGAAGGACCAACACCACAGCAAACATTTTCGTTTATTTTTTATACTTCAGACGTTTCGACAAATCTTTTGTCATCATCAGTGAATTATAAATCTTAAGACCTTAAAACTAAAATAAGAATAAATAATTAAAATTGCATCAATACAAAATAAAATTAAAATCATTAAAATTAAATTAAATTAAAATTAACTCAACTGGCAAATACACAATGTTTACGTCAACCTCCATATTCGGCAGAAACTAAGAGAAAACTGTATGGGCAGTTAATTGGAAGGTATGATATATCTATGACAGTAAGTTGGTTGGTTAGTTAGAAGAGCTGTAATTTGTGAGATGAACTATTGTTGTTAGTGGAGGGTTTGTTTCTGTAGATATACAAAGATTTTAAAATTCTGAGTTCTGCAAGATTAATGGATCTTGTTAGAATTTCGAACTGAGTTTTGTGAAGGGAATGGTTGTTTTCATTACTATGGTTTCTAATTGCGGATTATGGTGTGCTACTGAGGGGACGGTTGGTACGGATTGATAAGCCCAAATGTTGAGAAAGGCGTACCTCCAGTTGGAGTGGAGTACTGCCAATATAATCAGCATTACACTGTCGCACGTGTATTTATAAACAACATTAGGGCATACAGTTTTGGGGAATTTGTCGTTGAACTTTAAAAAATTTGATAATTTAAGTGGATTGACAAGGGAAAATCTAAAATTTATTTGGGGATAACTAGACTTAAGCAGTTTGGACACTTCACTTCGAATATTTCCTGGATGTTCTAGTTAAACGGGCTAATAACAAGTTCCAGACCTCACTATTTAGAAAACAAACGTTTACTGGTTTGGGAACCAATTATTTAAGTTGTAAGTTTTATAAATATAAGACTAGCGCTGTACTAACATTATTAACAAGAAGTTACTGAATTTGTTCAGATTACTTTTCATTAAAAGAAGAATTTAAATTTTTAAGACAGTACTTTATTAATAATTACTATCCTTCTAATCTTTTTGACAAGACAACCAATTAAAGACATTTTTAAACAACACTTTTAATACTAAACTCCCCATAACCACAGTACAAAAAGAAACCAGATATATTAAATTACCTTTTTATGGTTATTTATCATAACGTATTCGAAGTGAAGTGTCCAAACTGCTTAAGTCTAGTTATTTCCAAATAAATTTTACGTTCGCCCTCGTCAACCCACTTAAATTATCAAATTTTGTAAAGTTCAAAGACAAATTCCCCAAAACTGTATGCTCTAATGTTGTTTATAAATACACGTGCGACAGCTGTAAGGCTGCGTATATTGGCAGTGCTCCACTCCAACTGGAGGTACGCTTTTCTCAACATTTGGGCTTATCAGTCCGTACCAACCGTCCCCTCAGTAGCCCACCACAATCAGCAATTAGAAACCATAGTAGTGAAAACAACCATCCCCTTCACAAAACTCAGTTCGAAATTCTAACAAGATCCAATAATCTTACAGAACTCTGAATTTGAGAATCTTTGTACATCTATAGAAACAAACCCTCCATTAACAACAATAGTTCATCTTACAAATTACAGCTCTTCTAACTAACCAACCAACTTACTTTCATAGATACAGTATATCATACCTTCCAATTAACTGACCATAGAGTAGAGTGGATCGATTTTACTTTTTTTTCGATTTCCATATTCTAATAGAGACAACCACTTGCGCATGCATGAGAAAATAGCCTCTGCAAAATCTTAGCTTAATAGGTAATCATCTTCTGCCCCCGGCAGAGCGATGAAAATCATATTTTAGTAGTCAAAAACGTATTTTTCTTATAATTTTTAAAATATTTCAATATGCATCAAAATTATTCCTAATAACTATAAAGTCGATGAAAAAGACCTCATATGATCGTTTTTCCAAGCGCGTTGTCCTACGTTAATATCTTTTGCCCCCGGCAACAACGTCAAATGTTGAAAAAATAGGTAATTTATATACATATTTTCAGATCGGCTCTTTGTCTTAAATAATGCATTTATATATTTCCCATAACATTTATATCGTTGCTTAGGCATGAAATAACACACACGCAAAATTTTATGACTCTAGAGTAATATCTTCTGTCCCCGAGAAAAGTCTAAATGTGGATTATAATTACGTTAATGCGATGTTATAAGTACGATAAGTACTAAGTACAGCTCCTCGCTTGCTAATTTTATAAAATTAGCAACCCGGAACTCACCACGAGGAGGTGGCTGTACGTCGAGTTCCACCCTATCCAGCCCCAACCACCCTTCCTTTGGCTGCATGTCGATTTACATACGGTAATCTTTCTTAGAATCAAATCGTGGAATTTTTGTTCGGGAGTGAAGACGGGAGCGGATGAATCCGTCCCTCTCTTCTATTCCACTTACACTGGCAAAGGCTTCGGTTACTAATTTGATGAGTCTCTCGACCGCTTGAGTATGACAAGGGAATAGTGGGATCAGTCCATCAGGCTGGTCTCCCGTCTCAACAAACTCTTTTATTCGGGTATCAGGTATTGTTTTTGTAACGGGGGGTTCGGTCACCTCAGCCGTTTGCCAGTTGATCATTTCGTAATAGTTTTGACTATCGTAGAGCAGCTCAGGCATGGCGAAGGCTCGAATTTCCCCCGCTGGTGATTGTTTTGATCGTGCTTTTAATATTCTTCTCCATCCCAATTCTCTTATGTGTTGCTCATCGGCATGTAGCATGGAGATAAAAATATTTTCTGGGTGAGCAAAGAAAGAATTTCTACGGAGGACTTTGTTGGCGATTGTCTTAGATCTTTGAGGCATGGTCTGAGAGAGACGCATCATTTCGAAAAAATGTTTTGCGCCCTCAGTGAAACTGGAGTTTTTCTTTATCTTAAACCAAATTGGTGCGTAAACTGTCATAATGAATCGCACAATTTCGTTGAAGGTGCTGGAGGGTTCACTGGTTGAAACATAGAGGCGCAGATATCTATTTGCTGTTGTCAGCCACCTGGAATGCGCCATCTTACCTGGATTTCGAGCCGCGAGAGCTGAAGAGCAGCTACCGCTCGACACTGCTCTGTAGATGCCTAACAAATATTTTTGGTCAGTGCTCAACTCGGCATCATCTATGTCAATGTCGGGAGATGGAATGGCATCGAATTCTGTAATTGGAAGTTTTTCGCAGTCGTTCAGTTGTTTTCCAACTGGTCCAGTAAAGCCCATTGGCCCAGTTGTTTTGCCGTCCAAGTCTTGAATGAGGTGTCGCAGTGATAATTCATTACCGTGTAATAGGCATATGATTCACTGAACTGGCCTTTGTAGTTTCATTTCAATCATACGAATGGCTCCACCCTTTCGACCCGTGTTCACTGCGGTACCATCACAGCCGATAGCCACAATGTCGTCCGTGCTAATATTGTTAGTCTCTAGAAAGTTGATGATACCTGATGTTATTGCAGTGGCAGAACCTGATGCAGGAGTGAAATGCCCCATGTACTGGGATTCTGGTTCTTGAACTAAGACTATATGCTCTTCTACCACAGTCCTTCTATGCTTCACATTGTCTATTTCTTCTTGTGTCATTGTTTTATCTTTACGTCCGTCAAAGAAAATGCCCTGTAATGGTAGCGTGATCTTGTCATCTTGCTGATGCTCAGAACGAACTCTTTTTCTGGCTCTTCTTATCTTATTTCGATCAATCACTGAACTGACATCATCTTCTCGTATCCAGCCAACATCCTCTAACAACGAAGAAGCAATAAATGAAGCAGCTCTGTCTGAGACGCCCGTACGATCACAAGCTTCAGCAAGTACCCGGAGTTTCATTCGTGTTTTTTCCTTCATGTCATGTTTATCTCTCGGTGTTAGTTCATACGATGACGATGATTCTATAGATGTATCCTCGGTTTCACTAGAGGCTGACGAAGAAGGTTTTTCTTGAGAAGTTTCTTGTCGTTTACTAGTCGACGGCTCTTGATGTTCTGCTATTCCTTCTTGTTTCAATATCGCCAATCTTCTTGCAAGAGTCATCTCGTTTTTATTTGTTGTTTCAACATCCAAAGTTCCTATTGCCATTTTGCGATCACTTCTTTGGTCGAGTAAAAACTGTTGCTCTTTCAGTGGTACTCGTCGTTCACGAGGGCAGCTGCATTTTGTCAAATCAGGGCATTTACAAGCCGATATGTCAAATAAAGTGGTCTTAGTTGATTTCTTGAAGGCCTCAAGATTTTTCTGTAACGATTCGTTCTTCTTTTTCGCGTTCAGTGATTTGATGATGTTAGCCATTTTATCACGATAACTTTTCAACATTTGATTTATCCGTGCTGTCGAAACTGTTGGAATGGAAGCTAATTTCCACAAGTATTCCAGTCTCTCCGTGACCACAGCGGCGATGTCTTTGAATGGAGGTTCCTTCTCTGATGATCTCAGCTCAGTTCTCACATGATGGTAGTATTGCATCACATCTTCACATGTGGGAAAACATCGCAAATTCAAATCTTTCCCAGCACCAAATATTGGACACGTAACCGATCTTCTAGTTGTAGCGGTAGCCATCCTGTAAAGATTAAAGAATAATGTATTGTTCTGTTACGCAATAAAATCGAAAAAAACAGAGTTATGAGAAAAACAAACAAGGATATGAGCAGAGAGATTGAGCATCTAGGGTGGAGCGAAAAATACTTTTTTTCTAGTATGAAGTTCTAATAGTGATTAAAAGTTGCATTTACTGGACCAAATATGCCTGCCAAAATATGAGTTCATTTGTTTAAAATTTTCAGCTGCCACCAGGGGGCTAAAGTTAACACAATTTTGTGTAAAAAGGAAAAAAATGCTTCTATTTTAGGTTTGTCAAACTATTATAAACTTTTATCTTAGAATTATCTAATAGTTTGATTAAGATTCTTAAATGATAGGAATTCGTTATGTAAAACTGCCTTTTCATATGCTTAATATCTTCAGCTGCCACAAGAGAGCTGAAGTTAACACAATTTAGAGTAACTGAGTCATGTTGAGATTACACTGAATGTTGTGGGGGAGGGTTGTGGGGGAGGGTTTTGGTGTGAAGGAATTTCTTTCTGTGAGTCATTAGAACAGTGTGTTAACACTTGTCTTCTAGGTAGTAGGCCTAGTCGCTCAGTTGATCGGAGAGTTTTTTAATATGATCGGAATATTATAAAACTTTATTTTAAAGTGATTTATATAGAGATAATATTGATTTTATTATAAAATGCTTGTTATAATGTATTACATAATTTTAGTTTATTTATATAATATATTATATATTTATGTAATATATTATATATACTTATAAAATATATTATATATATTAATTATATAATGTTTTGATGTTACAGGATATTTTGTGATTGTGAATTTTTCTTAAAAATATTATGGCATCAAATACTAAATATAAACATTTCACTAGAGAACATATGAAGTGTGCCATATTTGAAGTACCTTGTGAGATGAGTGATATGCAACTACCAACTTATAACTGCATTATGAAAGATTACCTGTTCACAAAACATTTAGTGAAGGAGCAGATGAATAACAAGGAGCCTTCATTTTCTGAAATAGCAGAGGCAGTTTCCAAAAAGGTAGAAAATATTTGGAAGAAGGCCTCTTTGCAATAGTTTCACATACACGCGTTTTACAGATGATGCGAGTGTACCATGATAAATACAGGTCCTTATTAAAGCCATACAAGTCACGCAAGGATCAGCCTAAGTACAAAAATTAGCTTGAAGAATTTGAAAACTCTTCAAAATGCACTTTGTTTGACATCTGCACCTGCAAATGTAAGGAGTTTAGGAGATGCTCATGTGAAAAGAGTAAGAAAGTCCTCCAAAGAGCAGGATTTTTTAAATGACCAACGAACACGCAGAATAATGGTGATAGGAAGCATTGACATAGCACACACAAGACGATTACAAGCAAGAGAACATCGAAAGGAAATGGAAAAAGCACGTCTGGAATCCTCACAAACAACTAGTGCTGCTATAACCAATACGTCCAACTTACAAATCGAAACAGAGACAAGTGAACTTCAACAACTAGAAGAGATATCTGAAGATAATGAGGAAGATACAACCTCGACTCAATATGTAATATCAGAACACAGATGCGTGAGCCACTGCCTTCATTAGCAATTACTTGTGATAGATTTAAAATGTCGGACAGAGCTGGGGCTGCTATTGCTTCTGCAGTATTGGCAGATCTTAAAATTGTTACTCCCGAAGACAAAGGGAATATTATAGACAGAAGTAAGCTAAGACGTGAAAGACAAAAACAGAGAAAGGAACTACAACAGATAGGAGAGCCAAAAACCATGCGGGGATTATACTTTGATGGCAGAAAGGATAAAACAATGATTCAAGTCCAGGAGAGTGATGGCTCTAACCACCAAAGAACCAAACGCGAAGAGCATATCAGCATAATATCTGAACCACACACTCTGTACTTTGCACATGTGACACCTTCCAGTGGCAAAGCTAAATACATTTGCACAGCGCTAGTGAATTGCTTGAAAGAAAGGAATGTTGATATAGGGAACATCGTTGCAGTTGGCTGTGATTCGACAGTGGTTAACACTGGTAGTATTGGAGGCACAATAAGATTACTGGAAGAAGCCTTTAATAAGCCATTGCAGTGGCTGATATGCCTTTTACACCTTAATGAACTTCCATTGCGCCATCTGTTCATCACTTGGATGGTACCACTACTGGACCAAGAGCATTTTCAGGAGAAATTGGCCGAGCACTTTCAGACTGTGAAAAGCTTCCCATTGTTAACTTCAAACCCATTGAAATTCAAGAGGACATGTGTGAAGTTGATGTAGATGACATAAGTACCGACCAGAAATACCTTCTTGAAATTCACAAGGCTATATCAAGTGGAACATTCTCAAAGAGTCTTAGTCATAAGAGTCCAGGCAATATATCACATTCAAGGTGGCTCACCACAGCAAACAGGACTCTGCGGTTATATGCAAGCACAGAGAATCCTTCAGGCAATTTACAAGAATTAGATACTTTCATTGTTAGGGTATACGCACCAATGTGGTTTCAGATAAAGCGTAAACCATTATGCCAATATGGTGCTAAACATATGTGGCATATGATTGCAAGAAGCCGGTATCTCCGTGAAGAGCTTAGGAGAGTACATGACTCAGTCATTCAGCGAAATGCATATTACGCAAATCAAGAAAACATTCTCATTGCAATGATAGCTGATGAAAGGGAGCATGTGCGTCAGTTGGGATTTAGGCGTATCATAAAAGCAAGGGCATGCATTCAAGAAACAGATGTTATCAGGTATTTTAAGGTGCCAGAAATAAATTTTTATGCCAAAGACTATACAGATCTCATTATGTGGCAAGATTTTCAGATAGCAGAACCA
The DNA here is from genome assembly GCA_023014485.1 of Bathynomus jamesi. Classification (NCBI taxonomy): domain Eukaryota; kingdom Metazoa; phylum Arthropoda; class Malacostraca; order Isopoda; family Cirolanidae; genus Bathynomus; species Bathynomus jamesi. Next base: position 260,441 of record JAJOZX010002539.1, on the reverse strand, counting down.
CCGATAACCAAAGGAGTTTCTCTTGATGATATTGAATCATGCATCAAACATGGTACTACTCTTCATTCAGAATTATTTCAGTTTCCATGTCATACACAAGCCGTAGAGAGATGCGTCAAGCTCGTTACAGACGCTGCTGGATCAGTCTGCGGACCTACAAACAGAGACGGTTGGATTCGTGCTACATTAGAATCAAGGAAAAAACAGCTAAAATTTGACACAAAAGCAAATTACTAAATAGTCTTCAGCAAGAACCCTTTCTAGAGGGAGGTTGGTTGGGGAAAGGGTGGTAACTCCGCTAAGGCACGAAATAACGTTTCTTAACTGTCTCAAGCCAGTATAAAGGAGGAGAGACATCCTAATTTATTACTGTTCCCTTTTTCAAGTAAATAGTACAGAATCATACTTAATTGTCATTTTTAAGTTAACTTCAGCCCTCTTGTGGCAGCTGAAGATATTAAGCATATGAAAAGGCATTTTTACAAAACGAATTCTTATCTTTTAAGAATCTTAATCAAACTATTAGATAATTCTATGATAAAATTTTATAATAGTTTGATAAACCTAAAATAGAAGCATTTTTTTCCTTTTTACCCAAAATTGTGTTAACTTTAGCCCCCTGGTGGCAGCTGAAAATTTTAAACAAATGAAATCATATTTTGGCAGGTATATATCGTCCCCTAAATGCAACTTTTAATCACTATTAGAACTTCATCCTAGAAAAAAAGTATTTTTCGCTCCACCCTATAATGAGAACACTGAGGACTCTGAGTGAGGAGCCACACACACACACACACACACACACACACTGAGGACTCGAGGAGCCAGCTGCAAAATACACACCTGCCTTCGACGCTGTCAAAAGGCAACTGAGGGAACTGCGCAGTGCGTACTGGCGCGTCAGTGGCAGCACTCACCAGAGATGACCTTTAAACCCTAGCCTGGAGTCATAAAATTTTGCGTGAGTTATTTCATGCCTAAGCAACGATATAAATGCTATGCGAAATATATAAATGCATTATTTAAGACAAAGAGCCGATCTGAAAATATGTATATAAATTACCTATTTTTTCAACATTTGACGTTGTTGCCGGGGGCAAAAGATATTAACGTAGGACAACGCGCTTGGAAAAATGATCATATGAGGTCTTTTTCATCGACTTTATAGTTATTAGGAATAATTTTGATGCATATTGAAATATTTTAAAAATTATAAGAAAAATACGTTTTTGACTACTAAAATATGATTTTCATCGCTCTGCCGGGGGCAGAAGATGATTACCTATTAAGCTAAGATTTTGCAGAGGCTATTTTCTCATGCATGCGCAAGTTTTTGTCTCTATTAGAATATGGAAATCGAAAGAAATGTAAAATCGATCCACCCTACCATACAGTCTTCTCTTAGTTTCTGCCGAATATGGAGGTTGACGTAAACATTGTGTATTTACCAGTTGAGTAATTTTAATTTAATTTAATTAATGGTTTTAATTTTCTTTGTATTGATGTAATTTTAATTATTTATTCTTATTTTTGTTTAAAGGTCTTAAGATTTATAATTCACTGATGATGACATTCCATGACGAGGTGTACTTCTGAATACACGAAAGGCCTTGAAATAATTTTTCTTTTTCCTTGTGGGTTTGCATCATTCATTCATTTCACGTGTTTAATTATGAAATTCATCCCACATATATATATATGTGTGTGTGTGTGTGTGTGTGTGTGTGGACCTAATAGGAGTACTTCGTGGCCAATGTCGTAACACCGCTTCCTGTCGATCAGCGAGGTTAAGCGACACTGCGTCTGAAGTGTAGTTGTATGGGAAACCGTCTTCTGCGTCCAAATTATGTAGTGAAAAGCTATAGGTCCCCTCTCTCATATGACCTATTTGATGTTTGGAAGGAGGCTAAACTACCCATCAAAATAAATAAACAAAATATATATATATATATATATATATATATATATATATATATATATATATAATACGCAGTTTCTGTCCCTCTGTCTGTCCGTCGTTTTTCTCGGAAACTGCTCAACGTAGGGCATTCATCCTAGCACCGTTAGAAAGGCCTCTGTTCTGGGAGGACGCTGAGGATGTTTATTTTTTTGTTTGCACACGCCTGCGAAACTCCAACCTGCCAAGTTTTGGCGGGAAAAGGGTGGGGCATGTGGGAAACTCCACCCCATCATTTTTTGGCGGAAAGGCGGAGTGGTTAGATGAATGTCTATGGGAGCAACACTTGCCGCGGTCAAAACTTCAATTACGGTACGTTGCTTGAAGCGAACCTCTTAACTCCTTTCCATTTTAATCGATACTGAACCAACGTGTGGAATGAGTGTAGGTTATATTAGGCTATAACACAAAACCGGTTTTATCTGGTTACCTCTACACAATCTGGAATGGGGTGGGGTTATCAAGTTACAACACAAAACTGGTTTTATCTGGCTACCTCTACACAATCCAGAATTTTTCAAAAGGAGGCATTACTTTTCAGCCCACCCACATAAATACCTTCAGTGCCGGATTAAGACCATCTGAGGCTCATAGGCACCAAGACTTTGGGGGGGGGCCTTCCTCGTAGTTTGTAATGTTATAAAAAACTATAGTATCATACTGAAAAATGCTTTTATTTAATGTTACAACACTTTTTTAAAGGAATAATAAAAAACCACAATACCAAACAACATACGATGACAACATATGATTTAATAAACAAACCTGTACGTGTATGGAGTGGTATCTGGCGGCCCCAGCCCTTTGAAAGTTTGAAATCGTGGTATATTAGCCTGATAGATTTTGGGGAGTTTCTCGCCGTATAAAAAACTTTTTAATTATTTATTCATTTTTTTATTTATTTATTCTTTTTGCTTTCAATAATACTGACTATATAACAGTCAACCTACCGGGGCTCCCTAACCTTGGAGGCCCCTAGGCACGTGCCTACTATGCCTATTAGGTAATCCGACACTGCGATACCTTGATCACCTAAACTAGTAAGAATTAAAGTATGAATTGAAAACGACAATTCAAGAAATTTCCTAAAATCGACTTAGTAAAACCATGGACGGTCTCCTTGCGGCCTATAATTTCCCTACCTATCTTTTAGCCAAGTTCCTCGTCCTTATTTTTTCCCCACTTACTACTAACGAGTACTCGATAAAAGATTCTTACTCATTAGCTCACGAAATTAGTAGTTGAAAGTCTAATAATTTTTTGTGTGTAGTTATGATGTTAAGTCATTGTTCACTAACATTCCATAACGTGAAACTATTGATCTTTGTGTTGGAAAACTTTTTTCTTCTTGCGAGATCGTCCATGGTTTTACTATCAAATTTTAGGAAATTTCTAGAATTATCGGTTTCTAATTCTTACTTTTTACTTAATAATCAACTCTACAAACAAACTGAAGGCGTTGCTATGGGTTCCCCTTTGGTCCCACTATGGAAAATATTTTCGTGTCTGATTCTGAAGAACAGATACTTCATACCTGCCCTCTTGATATTCGTCCAGTTTTTTACCGAAGATATGTGGGCGACACCTTCACTCTCTACCAGTGAATCGTAGAATAACAACATCCTCCCCATTTTAGATTTGTCTATGGAGAAGGTTAATGGTTCCTTTTCTACTTCGGTTTTACGTAAATCAACTTTTACAGGTTTAAGGGTGTTTTTTTTTACTTACACACCTTTTTTATTCAAAGTTAATTCCATTAGGAGTCTAATTTATAGATCTTATCATCTATGTTCTTCCTATATTGGTCTTCATAGTGAATTTGAGTATTTAATTAATTTTTTCACTTTAAATGGTTTTCCTAGAAATTTAATTCAGAAATATATTTCTAAATTTCTTAGCAATATTTATAGACCTAAGACATCCGTTTTTAATGTTTCCAAAGACAATTGTTTCCTCACCTTTCCTTACCTCGGTCTCGTTAGTGACAAGACTGAGAAAGACCTGTCTACAATTTTGAAGAAACTTTTTTTCCAAATTAATTTTAAATTCGTTTTTGTAAATCCTTCCACTATAGGATTGTACTTTCGTTTTGTGCTCATCATGCGTCTATAAATTTAATTGTTCGCACTGCAAGAACGAGTCTTATATTGGAAGTACCATTCGGTTACTTCAGTTTCGCAATGACCAGCACTGGTGTAGGTCGTCTCGCACCAGCCTCCCCATTGATAACCCAATGGAATCCATAATACGTGAACATTCGATTGGATGTAACGCTCCTTTTTCATCACATAATTTTAAGATTTTAAGCGTAAGTAATAACATTAGTGATCATAGCTTATCACAGGCCTGCGATGGTTTTGTTGTCCGAAATATTTTATCACTTGTATAGAAATTTTTGCACGCTGATTCCGAAAAAATATTATAATATTCATTCTTCGCCATCACGTACAGATTTTTCACAAAATGCCATATTTCATATTAAATATGGAAGTAATTTTCATTAAATTTTGATTAAAAACTACTGACTATAAATGCTTTGTTCCACCAAGACATTAAAAAAATGGAGAAGAGATATCAGGGAAGGTGGGACATCAGCATGATGGCTGATTACTGCTGGATGTTGAAACGGGATACTTCAGAATTATTACATAAAAGAAAAGGAACAGAGCGTACATTCGAGACTAAAAGGCAAAGATCTCTTGAGAAAACTCAAGACAAATAAAGATGAATATGTAATTGACGCTATAGTCTTCTTTCTTTTTAAAGTTGTTTGCATTTGTAATTAGTATAACAAAGCGAAATAGGTACGTAATGTAAATTGAAATAAGTAATATTTATTTATGTTGTTGTTTTACCCTTCTAGTTTGCAAAAATTCCTTACGTGGTACAAAAAATGGACATCTTATTCGAAATCAGCGTAGTTGAATTATATAAAATCAGTTATTAGTAAGAGAACAACTCTTACAAAGTTCTCATTCGCAGGCCTGTGTTATTAGAATCCATTTATATTTTTAAACTTAAACCTTCCTTAAATCATAACTTTCCGATTTCTCTGAATGTTCTGATATAGGATTTATCTAATTTTTTATCTTTGTGATTGTTTTAAAATTTTACTCATTTTTTACGTTTTAGTTTTTATAAGTTTAGAATTTATAATTTAAGTCTCAGAATGTTTAATGTAACATTTATTTTATAGTTCTTTTGTGATTATTTTTAATTTAATTTTATTTTATAATTTTTAAAATTTATAATTTATCTTTTTGAATCCTTTTTTGTAAGATTTATTTAATAATTTCTTGGTTTGTTTTAAGAAATTTTTGCTTATCTTTTAAATGCTTATAATTGCTTATAATTTTAGAATTTGTCCTCGAAACGTTGGATCTATATTAAAGTCATGCTGCATGTTGCGTCCTTGGTCTTCCTTTTTATTATATATATATATGTATATATTAATTAGGGTGGAGCGAAAATATGAATTTTACAATATCAATTTGGAATACCTAGGAAAAGTCGTAAATGATGCTAATTTAAATGTCCACCAAATCTGAACTAGCTGCTGATTCAGTAAGAGACTCCCCAATGACCTTGAAAAACCGTCACATTTTGAGCTTCAGTCACTCAGTCTTCCTAAAATCCGTGCAGTGATGAGATGTGTTATAGTTTAGCTTAGCCTATTAGTATAACTACTTAACCGTTTTTGCATGCATAAATATTTATTTCTTGTAATTCGCTGATTTAATTACATTAATTCTATTTTTCAGAAATATTAAAATGGATATAAATGTAAAGACAGGACATTGTAGTATATGCCCAGTTTTTGGCGCTGCTAAAGAACTAAATAGCAATAGGCTTCCAACCTATGAAGAAATGTTTAGACATTATTTATGGGTAAGAGCTGACATAAAGTTCACTAATAATAACAAAGATCCTGCAGTCTCTGACGTATCAGAAAGAGTCGCATTAGATATTGAAAATATTTGGGTAAAGGCCTCAATTCAACAGTTTTTCACAAAAGAGTTTTGCAGCTTATTCGCTCCTATCATAATAAATATCTGGTGTTGATAAAGCCATACAAAAGGAGAAAAAGAAACCCAAATTATCAAAACAAATTACAGTTGTTCAGAGAAAAAGCTAAAAATTTATGTGATATTGCTAGCTGCAAATGTGAGTTTGATTCATGTCACTGTGATAAAACTAAAAAGGTTCCTCGCATTGAGCAAAAATTTCTCATTGATCAAAGAGGAGATAGAAAAATGGCAATTGGGAACATGAATAAAATAACAACTGAAAAACTTAAAAAGAATATGAAACGAAAAGAAGTGGAACTTTCTCGAATTAGCAAAAGCATTTCAACTAATGATGATGCTGTAGGCCTAGGCCTTGATTCTTCTGATTCAGAGGGTGATATTTCAGCTTGCTCAGGGAAAGAATCAAACCCGACCCAAACAAGAGCTGTTGATAATGCTAGACCGTCTAACTCGCATCAATAAATGAGAGTTAATTTAGGAAATGTTGCACAAGTTTGTGATAGATACGGCATATCTGGCCGGGCAGGTGCAGCTTTGGCATCTGCTTCCCTGCAAGATGTTGGTCTAATTGGAAATGAGGATACCTCCCTCGTAATTGACAGGAGTAAAATTAGAAGAGAAAGGACGAAAATACGGCGTAAAATGCAACAAGAAGATCATGAGGAACACTTAAAAGCTCTATATTTTGATGGAAGAAAAGATAAAACTAAATGTCATATCAAGCAAGGCAAAAAATATTATTACAAGTCGGTCATTGAAGAACACATAACCTTAGTAAGAGAACCAGGGTCTTGCTATGTTGGTCATATTGCACCTGTCTCTGGTACTGCTCATGGTATTAAAGATTCGTTAATTCAGTTTTTATCAGAAAATGTTCAAAACATTGATGAACTGGTGGCTATTGGATGTGATGGAACTAGTGTAAACACAGGAAGGCATAATGGAATTATTAGCCTCTTAGAATTGGCATTAGGTAGACCTTTGCAGTGGCTAATATGTTAATTGCACGCTAACGAACTTCCACTTCGCCACTTCTTATATCACATTGATGGGAGCACAACAGGACCTGATACCTTCTCTGGAACAATTGGCAAAGCACTGAAAAATTGTGAACAACTTCCAGTTGCAGGGTTTGATAAAATTGAAGCTCATATACCATACATAGTAAATGAAGACATAAGTACGGACCAGAAGTATTTGCTTGAAATTTGTAAAGCTGTGTGCTCAGGTAAATGCTCTCAGGATTTGTCCGCAAACAATCCGAGAACTTTATCTCATGCAAGGTGAATAACTACAGCAAATCGAATTCCTCGCTTATACGTTGTTAAAGATCAGAGAACCTTCGTGCATTAGCAACATTTGTAATGAAAGTTTATGCTCCAATGTGGCTTACCTTTAAGTCAAAATCTTCATGCACGGAAGGAGGAAGACATGTCTGGGAAACCATTTCAAGATCAAGATACCTTCCACTTGAGCTGAGAAAAGTTGTGGATTCTTCAATACAACGCAACACTTATTTTGCTCACTCAGCAAACCAATTGCTCTCCATGATCACCGATGATCAGGAGCACATCAGAGAGCTGGCAATTCGAAGAATTATACTTGCAAGAAGCAAAACACAAAAGGAAATCCGAAAGTTTACAATACCAAGACTGAACTTTGGCGCAAAAGAATACGTTGATCTTATTAACTGGAAAGAAGAAGGGCAATTAAGTCCTCCGCTTTTGCAGCAATTAACAGAGAAGGAATTGAGAGAGCTCGCTTCCAAACAGTCAGATTTTGGAGGCATACTTGGGATGCCATGTCACACACAGACCGTAGAAAGATGTATTAATCTAGTAACAGAAGAAGCAGCTACAGTTTGTGGAAAAGAACGAAGGGATGGATTCATTCGAGTGAGATTGGAATCAAGAAACATAATGCCATTTTTCAATACTAAATGACAACATAGTTCGATAAGCAGGGGACCCTGAACAATGAATTCAAGGGACATCAAATTTTGAGTGAACATTGAGAGTAGCCCGTTGACAACTTTTGCAGGTATTCCAACTCGATATTTGAAAAAAAAAATTTTGGTTCATTTTCACTCTATCCTTATTATATATGCTACACGTCCACCGGGAAAATATATAATATTTATTAATTTCACATGTTTAATGGTGCAATTCATATATATATGATCCAATTATGTCGTGTGTAACTGTTTAGAAGAACCCTTTAATTTTAGGCAAAATTTCAAATTACCACATTCGTACTAATTTAACTTTTATACGATTAAGATGGTTTGATTTATTCATTCATTTTATAAAATATATATAAATTATTGTTAATATAAATAGCCTGTATGCATTTTTGAACGTTTATATAATTTGCCATCGATGATATGTGTAGCCTCCACGAGAGTATAATGCTAGTTGGCAACTCGCTGTCTGAGTCTGCACTTCATGAATCGAAGTGAGCCAAACTATAAAACAACCGACGGAATTGACACACAAATCTCGTTGGCGAAGCGTGTGTAAGAGACCCCGTGTACCGATATTTTAGGACTAATTAGAAAATTTATATATAGGAAGAGGAGGTTCCAAACTAGTCTATAAACGTGATGGAAAATTTTGGACCGAGGGAAAATGTCCCAGAAAGTTTACACTGTCCAAAATTGTTTGGTGTGTAGCACAGTGTTGGTGCCAATTTGTGCATTTTAACAAACATACACACAAATTATATATATATTAATATATATATATATATATATATAAAGAGCAAAACAAGTCCAATTACATGCATTTATTTTTAGAACTTTAGACGACAATTAACACCATCCTCAGTGCTAAAATAGGAAATGAAACGTATATAATAGCCACTACAAACTAAAATATCACAAGACCAATAAAACCACGAGTACAAACAAAATAGTTTTACGTTAAGATTTTAAGTTAAACAAATTTAAGAATAAAAATTAAAACAATTAAAACAGTTAAAATATTTTAAAGCGTCTTCTAAACCTAAATTTTTAAATACGAAGGACATCTACGCTGCTGTGAAGACGAAATGAAATGAAACTGACACCTCATAAAGTGTGACGCTTAGTTGGTTGGTTGGAAATTATCACAAAATAATATTAAGATTATGGAAATGGGTGTAATCTTTTAATTTTGGTTTACCCCTAAATATAACTATGGTTTCTAATAATGGGAGATGAAATTCACTGCCCTTCATCATAATGGGAAAATTATTCGGTTTTACCGAGTGATTATTTTCAAAGGTATGGGAACGGATACTGGCAAGTAGATTCTAAGTACGAGCACTACAACCCCTATGTTCGTCGATTTTAAGCTGTAATTGGCGAGATGTCGTGCCAATATACGATCATGTACAATCACCGCAAATATATTTACAAATGATCGATGAACAAAGCGTGTCAGGAATACTGTCCTTAAACTTAAAGAAGGATTTAATTCTTCTGCCAAGAGTAAAAATAATATTAATATGGATTTGTGGCTAAAATTTGCCATCATAAGTTTTATCCTTACCCTTCCTCATGATGAAAATTTTAAACACCTTCCGACCTTACTTAAAACAAACGGAATTAAAATCGCTTGTAATTATAAAAGTTCCATTAAATCTCGCCTAATTAAAAACAGCCAGATGGTCGTGTCTACTCTATCCGATGTAAACAATGTGAATTGGTGTACATACATGCGTGTATATGTATATATAAAAGCTTTAGATGTTAGAGTAAAACTACATAAATATGCGCGTAGAACCGCCAATAATTGTAATGCAGTTTAATACTATAATCAGAACTATAACACTATAATACTTTCATTAATTCTATAATCATAGTATTAGTTGGGAATGTTAAAAAATTATTAACAAAAATAAATAAAATTAAAAGAACATTCCAGAATGTGCATTCATATACTTTATAAATACTGTAGCTTCTTTATAAATAATGTCTTTCTCATTCTTATTTTAGTTTAAAAAATAATAATAATAATAATAATAATAATAATAATTATTATTTTATTGTTTGCTAGGTGTATGATTGGTTAATTTAGGATGGGTTAGGTTAATGTGAAAATCTAAATGAAATTAGTTTATCATTTTTTAAAATCTGAACAACCCTTTAGAAAGCGGACCCGCATAAATTACCCCTTAATGAAGTAAACATGCATTTGGTCAAGAGTGATATGAGATTATATCACTTCATGTAAGCATTATACAGGGTGTTGCGCTTGAAAGTAGCCCGGCAATTCATTTTGTATTGTTTCTTGTTGGATGCTGTCTTTCGCCATAGTTGCAATATTTTGATGAAGCATTGCACGAAAATCGATATGACTCGTGTATCGATGTCAACGGCAACCATTTCCAACATATGATGCAACATAAATTGAACTTTTTGTTCAATGATATAAAGAACTTGCCCGGCTACTTTCAAACAGCCCACTCTCTCTCTCTCTCTCTCTCTCTCTCTCTCTCTCTCTCTCTCTATATATATATATATATATATATATATATATATATATATGATGAATAAAACCACGAAGGAAAGGAAACACAGAATGGTGCTCAAGCGCTTTCGTCTAATGACATCCTCAGGAACACTGAAGTATATAAAGAGTTACAGCCTATATATAGGTGACAGAAAAAAATACTATATATATATATATATATATATTATATATATATATATATATATATATATCATACACGTGACCACAAAAATTGTCCCTGTTTTTAATCGCTTATTACTCAGTCATTATTGCAGCTTCACAAATGAAATAAAAAGCATTCGAAAGAGAACATTTTAAAGTTTTAATTTATTCTACATGTGTTCAAAGTGACGTCCCTGGACATTCTTACATTTCACACAACGGGAAAGGAAGATATTTATTACATTTTCCAAAACGCTGCATTCAATGGACTGTACACTCTCTACCACCGCTTGCTTTAATTCTTCGATAGAGGATGGCTCTTGCCTGAATACGTTGTCCTTGACAAATCCCCAGAGAAAAAAGTCCATAGGTGATAGATCGGGAGATCTTGCGGGCCAGGGAAACTGCGAGCGATGAGAAATGAATCTTTGTTCAAAAAATCTTGTTAAACATTCCAGTGATTGCCTAGTTGTGTGGGCTGTTGCTCCGTCTTGCTGAAACCACTTGTTACTGCAGTTTTCTTGTTCAAAAACAGTGTTCAGCATTTCTACATATCTTTCTTAAGTTACTGAAAGCGGTCTCCTTGTCTCTGGGTCCTCAAAAAAGTAAGGACCATAAACCTTGCTGCTACTCAAACCACACCAGACAGTAACTTTTGGTGAATGCAGAGGTTTCTCCAAGTGTATATTTGGCTTGTTTTGTGACCAACACCGGTAATTCTGTCTGTTGATGAACCCATTGAGATAGATGTGGCATTCATCACTGAATATTATGTCACTTAATCTCATCTGGTTTTGTTCAATTATTGTTTCAATGCGTTCACAAAACTTCAAACGACGCTGGTAGTCTTGTTCGCTAAGCTGTTGCAAACACATAATTTTGAATGACTTCATTCTCAAATCCAACGTGATTATTTTCCGAATGCTCTCCCGTTTGATTCCTGTCACAGCTGATAGTCGTCTCACAGATTTCTTGTTGTCCGTTTCAAGCTGATTTGCGACTGAATCAATGTTTTCAGCGGTTCGCACACCTTTGCGGCGCCCAGAGTTGCCTTTATGCATGTTCTTGATTGAGCCATGATGTTTCCATTTTGCGAAAATCCTGCGAATCGTTTTAGGATCTATGGTCCTTTGCTGACCGTATTGTCGTCTGAAAGACCGTTGGGTGGCAACTACCGAGCCATGTTTGATCATCTCTTCTGCGATGAAACACGTTGCATGTCCGACAAATAACCCATGATTGTGGTGGATAAAACTGTCATTTTTATAAGTACTGATTTCGTATCCAGGATATCGAAAAAATTAAATAAAACTTTTAAATATTCTTTTTCGAAAGCTTTTTATTTCATTTGTGAAGCTGCAATAATGACTGAGTAATAAGCGATTAAAAACAGGGACAATTTTTGTGGTAAAAAAAGACGGAGCAACAGCCCACGCAACTAGGCAATCACTGGAATGTTTATCAAGATTTTTTGAACAAAGATTCATTTCTCATCGCTCGCAGTTTCCCTGGCCCGCAAGATCTCCCGATCTATCACCTTTGGACTTTTTTCTCTGGGGATTTGTCAAGGACAAAGTATTCAGGCAAGAGCCATCCTCTATCGAAGAATTAAAGCAAGCGGTGGTAGAGAGTGTACAGTCCATTGAATGCAGCGTTTTGGAAAATGTAATAAATAACTTCCTTTCCCGTTGTGTGAAATGTAAGAATGTCCAGGGACGTCACTTTGAAACATGTAGAATAAATTAAAACTTTAAAATGTTCTCTTTCGAATGCTTTTTATTTCACTTGTGAAGCTGCAATAATGACTGAGTAATAAGCGATTAAAAACAGGGACAATTTTTGTGGTCACGTGGTATATATATACACACACACACACACACATACATATATATATATATATATATATATATATATATATACACAATAAACGGAGAAATAAAAATAAAAATTAAAAATTAAACATTAAAGGATTGTGGGAGGAGCATACAAATTTGTAAGGAAAAACTACCAATTTTTAGCACAACATCAAATGAATTGTTTCCAACCAATGTTATAGATAATTAAAAAAAAAAAATACAAATTTATACTGGAAATCTGCCCGGGTTTTAGCACTCTGCCCTTCTTGTTTAAGTTCGATGTATATAAAAATAAATTGAAAAATAAAAGTTATTAGAGTAGCATCCAAGTTTACCAAAGATTTAGCGTTCTACCCTTATCTAAATCTGTTCTGAAAGAATTGAAAACAACAGGATCGAGTTGAAAAAGACGTTTGCTTATGTTCAAGTTATTTGTAAGTTGGATAATGGCAGACTCATTCTAGAATATTTCTATTAACAATGTTGCTAGAGTGAAATAAAACTGAAGCATTATTCCAATCAATACAGTGGAATAACTCTGACAAATGGACAAAAAGTGCTCTGGACGACTGTCCTGTTCTAACGGAATATTGATGCTGTTTTATACGTGTGTTAAAATCCTTTCCCGTCTGACCAATGTAAAAGGAATCACATTGTTTACAACCAATTTTATAGATAATGCCTGAATTATTGGTAGGGCTATTATTTACTATGATATTTTTCACAATATTGTTATATGAAAATACTACATTAATATCCAAAAGTTTAAGTACATTAGCAGCAGTGCCTAAAAAGCCCGGGAAAAATGGAAGTACTGAAATATTTTTTGACAAAGTACGAGTGTTATTATTCACACGATAGAAAGTTCGTTTTGCCTTGTTGAGACAATATTCCATAAACGCAGATGGATAACACAGATCATTTCCAACACCGTTGATTTTTTCGAATTCGGCATCGATGTATTCCGGACTGGCGATCCTAAGGGCGCGGAGAAACATTGAAGAAAAAATGGCCCTACCTTTACGGTCTTATTAAAACCCACAAACCTGGCAACCCTATGCGCTCTAGTGTTAGCTCGGTGGGCTCTATTACTTATAAACTCTCCAAATGGCTTGTCAAAGTCTTGTCCCCCATTTTCGGAACTATCTCTGATTCACATGTAAAAAATTCCATGGATCTTACTGAAAAATTGAATAATGCACGTACTGAAACCAACGATAGATTGATCAGTTTTGACGTTTGTTCATTGTTTACAAAAGTGCCGATTGACGATATGCTTGACTTTCTCTCACAAGAATTACATAAGTATGACCTGCCACTACCTTCACACATTGTTTTGGAACTTATTAAGCTTTGCATCAAAGACTGTAAATTCACTTTCAATAACGAGTATTATCAACAAGTTTTTGGGATGGCCATGGGCAACCCCTTGTCGCCCCTCCTCTCCAATATTTATATGGAGTTTTTCGAAATTACATTCCCAGAATCCTGTGGGTTGGCATCTCATGGTTGCGGTACGTCGACGATATTTTGTGTATCTGGCCCATGAATCGTCACCTGGATAACTTCCTCCTTCAGTTAAATGATCAAGTCCCCTCCATTAAATTTACTTTAGAAGTGGAACAAGACAACTCAATCCCGTTTTTGGATGTGCTTGTACATAGGGAAAGTCCAGGTTTTAAGTTTAGTATCTATTGGAAAAAAACAAACAATTTGTTCTACGTACACTTTTACTCGGGACATGACACCCCCGACTAAGAAGGCCATTTTTTCTTCACTGTTTCTCAGCGCCCTTAGGATTGCCAGTCCGGAATACATCGATGCCGAATTAGAAAAAAATCAACGGTATTGGAAGTGATCTGTGTTATCCATCTGCGTTTATGGAATCTTATCTCAACAAGGCAAAACGAACTTTCTATCGTGTGAATAATAACACTCGTACTTTGTCGAAAAATATTTTAGTAATTCAATTTTTCCCGGGCTTTTTATGCATTGCTAATGTACTTAAACTTTTGGATATTAATGTAGTATTTTCATATAACAATATTGTGAAAAATATCAGTAAAAAATAGCCCTACCAATAATTCAGGCATTATCTATAAAATTGGTTGTAAACAATGTGATTCCTTTTACATTGGTCAGACGGGAAAGGATTTGAACACACGTATAAAACAGCATCAATATTCCGTTAGAACAGGACAGTCGTCCAGAGCCCTTTTTGTCCATTTGTCAGAGTTATTCCACTCTATTGATTGGAATAATGCTTCAGTTTTATTTCACTCTAGCAACATTGTTAATAGAAATATTCTTGAGTCTGCCATTATCCAACTTACAAATAACTTCAACATCAGCAAAGGTCTTTTTCAAATCGATCCTGTTGTTTTGAATTCCTTCAGAACAGATTTAGATAAGAAGGGTAGAACGCTAAATCTTTGGTAAACTTGTATGCTACTCTAATAACTTTTATTTTCAATTTATTTTTATATACTGTACATCGAACTTAAACAAGAAGGGCAGAGTGCTAAAACCCGGACAGATTTCCAGTATAAATTTGTATTTTTTTTTTTTTTTATTATCTATAACACTGGTTGAAAACAATTCATTTGATCTTGTGCTAAAAATCGGCAGTTTTTCCTTACAAATTTGTATGCTCCTCCCACAATCCTTTAATGTTTAATTTTTAATTTTTATTTTTATTTCTCCGTTTATTGTATATATATATATATATATATATGTATGTATGTATGTATATATATATGTATATATATATATATATATATATATATATATATATATATATATATATATATATATATATATATGAAAATTATTTCGCGAAAGTAACACGTAAAAAATATTTATGATGAATAAAACCACGAAGGGAAAAGGAAACAAAGTGGTGCTCAAGCGCTTTCGTCTAATGACATCCTCAGGAACACTCAGTGTTCCTGAGGATGTCATTAGACGAAAGCGCTTGAGCACCACTTTGTGTTTCTTTTCCCTTCGTGGTTTTATTCATCATATATATATATGGGAATGAACTCAGAATGGTTACCTGAGTTTTTTATGATACACACAGACCGTGCATGGAACAAGGAACACTTCTGGGATAATTAAATCCACTATAGTCCGAATAATTAATGGTAAATGACAAATACCATAGTTTTTCTTTTTCATGATGCAAGCCCGACGTGGGCAACGGGTCTCTCGCAGAGAGGTCCCATAAATATAGCTTCCCTCACCAGCTATCTGCAAAGCAGACAGGATCCAGCTTTGGGACATGGATCTAGGGTTTAAAGCAGCCTAGCCCCACTACAGAAGAGTTCCTTGTTCCATGCACGGTCTGTGTGTATCATAAAAAACTCAGGGAATCATTCTGAGTTCATTCCCATCATGAAACGGACATGTTATGTGCCTTGAAAAGTGGACGCTCAATTCTGCCAGTTGAGGTTTAAGTTTTGGTTTTGGCTAAAAATATAATAGTTACCCCCTTTTTCTTTGATTTATTCAATCCGACGTGAATGTAACGAGTCTTTTACTTATATTGAGGTTCTAAATGTAGTGGGGCTAGGCTGCTTTAAACCCTAGATCCATGTCCCAAAGCTGGATCCTGTCTGCTTTGCAGATAACTGGTGAGGGAAGCTATATTTATGGGATCTCTTTGCGAGAGACCCGTTGCCCACGTCGGGCTTGCATCATGAAAAAGAAAAACTATGGTATTTGTCATTTACCATTACTTATTCGGACTATAGTGGATTTAATTATCCCAGAAGAGGTCCTTTTTCCATGCACGGTATGTGTGTATCATATATATATATATATGTATTTTTTTCTGTAACCTATATATAGGCTGTAACTCTTTATGTACTTCAGTGTTCCTGAGGATGTCATTAGACGAAAGCGCTTGAGCACCATTCTGTGTTTCCTTTCCTTCGTGGTTTTATTCATCATAAATATTTTTCACGTGTTACTTTCGTGAAATAATTTTCATATATATATATATATATATATATATATATATATATATATATATATATATATATATATACACACCTATATATATAATATATATATACCTATATATATATATATATATAATATATATATATATTATAGAAGTTATAAGCTCCGAAATATCCGAGGATCCACTCTAGGGTAGCCAAAGAAGGAAGCAGTAAAACTCTCATACCATGCTCACACTTATGCAGGTGTAAACCTTTACTCCAAAACAATAGTTTTCACGCCATGCATACATATTACCTCGTGTACTGAAACACACATGAAAATTTGAGGTAGTAAGAAGAAGAAGACAAAAAAGGACAGCGCAAATCACTAAACTACATAATCCAATCTCCACCATGGTTTCTTTTAATTATTTTTTATAATTTATTAAATAGAAGGAGCATCGTTTCATCGAAGCATCATTTCATCGGGGAATTATTCTTGGTTACGCTCTCATTATTTAATTTTAAAAGGTACTTCAAATTTCTATTACAGTACAGATGTACTATATTTAATATCTTAAAAATCCAATAAGTTCGCCTCTCCGCCTTTTCTTTTCTAGTTAATACAGATCAAGTTCTGCTAATCTTTGTTCGTAGTTTTTGTTATGAAGGCTACGCATAAGCTTGGTCGCTCTTCTATGAATTCTTTCAAATGTTTCTATATCTTTCCTCATATATAGAAACCAAAACTGTACGGCGTTCTCTAAATATGATCGAACCAAAGACTTATATGAAGGTAATATGATGTTTTTAGTTGTACTTGAAATTTCGGGATATATAAAACAACACTTTTTTAACTTACTAACTGGCTTCGACGCATTGCTTTGAAAACTTGTCATTTGCAGGTATAACAACTAATTCTCCTCTTTAACTAAACTCGTTATTCCGAGAGCCGATGTGCATTTCTGTGCATTTATGGAAATTAAATTTCCTATGCCATTTATCCGACCAATCAATGATTTTATTAAGGTCACTTTGCAACGCCGCTCTATCAAGTTTTGTATCGCCCCCAAATTTCGAAACTTTAATGATCAAATTAATATCAAGATCATTTACATAAACGATGAACAAGATTGTTACCAACACAGACCCCTAAAGGATATCGCTAGTTACCCTTGTATACGCCGACTCTTATTCGTTTATTACAACTGCCTGTTTTTTGTCTGTTAACCAGTTCTCAATCCATTTCAATATGTTGCCACTAATACCATGCGTATGAATTTTTCCGAGAAATACAGGGTGTCCGAGAATTATCTGTACAATTTTTGGCTGTTATTAAAAGTCAACCATGAAGTGTAGAAATTCCAGTGTTGTCCCATTTTACAGAGAATCTCATTATGTTTTTTCTGATACCAAGTTTTGACAAGTTTTTTAGAAATTCCAGTGTGTCCGAACATTATCTGTACAATTTCATCTTTTAATAAAATTCTTGATAACACACGTAAAATTCTTAAACAAGATTATTTAGAATCTGTATTTTCAAAAGTTTCTTTTATTAAAGTAACGTTGTTACAAACATTCGATATGTGCACCATTAGTGATTCGCAAAACATCCAATCGATACTCCAAATGTTGCCATGTACGCTGCAGCATATCCACATCAATTCGCTCAATAGCAGCTGTGATTCTTGCTTTTAAATCATCAATGTCTGTCACCCGCGTACATTTCTAAAAAACTTGTCAAAACGTGGTATCAGAAAAAACGTAATGAGATTCTCTGTAAAATGGGACAACACTGGAATTTCTACACTTCATGGTTGACTTTTAATAACAGCCAAAAATTGTACAGATAATTCTCGGACACCCTGTAGATTATCCGGAACTGTGTCGAACGCCTTCGCAAAGTCTGAATACACAACATCCACCGAGTAGTATAGTAGAAAAAGTAAGAATGGAGGAGGGGGACGCAGAGTGGAAATAAAAGGGTAAAAGAGAGGAAAAAGGCAAAAGAGTAAAATTTTAATCAGAGCTGTGTAAACAATAGGATTGATAAGTGTAAAGAAAGGTTTGATTGCGTGAACATAATGTTTACGTAGTGAAAGAAAATTAAATATAAAATTAAAAATAAATTTGTGTAATTATAATATATATATATATATATATATATTATATATATATATATATATACACGTGGGTAATTCAATAAGTATCCACACTTACTATTTTCACAATTTTATTTTCACATCTGATAGATTATAAACACATCACTTCTCAATATAGGCTTCCTGTTTCTCAATACACCTAGTCCAGCGATCTACAAGCTCCCTAATGCCATCACAAAAGAATGTTTTTGGCTGTGTGCGTAGTCAGTCATGCACCGCCTCCTTCAGGTCATCATCGCCTTGGAATCGCTGACCTCTCAAAGCGTCTTTTAGTGGTCCAAACAGGTAAAAATCCGAAGGTGCCAGGTCTGAATTGTAGGCTGGATGGTCAAGAACTTCAAATTTAAGTTCTTGAAGGCATTTTCTAGTCTGTGCAGCGGTATGAGGGCGCGCATTGTCGTGTAACAGAATAACATCTTCTAACAATCTCCCTCTCCGTTTTGTGCGAATTGCTTTAACTCATCCCGAAGCATGTCAGAATACGATGCACTTGTTACTGTCGCTCTAGATAATGTTCAAGGATAGGCAGTGGCGGACCTACATTTTTGGGACCCTGAAGCTTGAACTGTTATGGGGGCCCCTTCGCAACCAGCAACAATTACAGGGGCATTTTGAGGCCATATGAAATGGGTATTAGAGCATATTCTAAGGTCAATATTAAGTACTTCAACCCATTGGCTTATGATTCTATCACTAAAATAGCCTTATTTTAATAACAAACACTTAAAAAAACTCCATCGATTTTGTTGAAAAATTCAACCATTAAAAAAAAAGTTGCTTCAGGGCCCCTCCTGGATTAGGGGCCCTGAAGCTTAAGCTTCATTAGTTTCATAGTAGATCCGCCACTGAGGATAGGGCCTCGTGTATCCCAAAACAGTGTTAGCATAACTTTACCTGCTGACGGTTGCGCTTTGAACTTCCTTGTAACGGGAGATGTTGGATGCTTCCATTGCATGCTCTGTCGTTTGTTTTCTGGTTCATAGTGATGGATCCAGGTTTCATCTCCAGTGATAATGCGCTCCAAAAAGTTTTCACCTTCATTATGATACCGCGCCAAAAGACGAGAGCAGACGCCCATACGATTACGCTTGTGCTCTTCGGTCAACTGTTTGGTCACCCATCTTGCACAAACCTTGTGAAAGCCAAGAATGTCATGAACTATCGAATAGGCTGACCCTTGACTGATACCTAATGAAGATGCAATTTCTTTTATTGTTAATCTTCTGTCATCGAAAATTATGGCTCTGGCTTCTTCCTGCTTGCCACCACTGGTTGATGTTGACGGTCGTCCTGAGCGCTGAGCATCTGTGACACATGTCCGATCTTCCTTGAACATTTGAATCCACTCGTACACACTTCGCTGTGGTAACGCATTATTCCCATACTGAGCACATAAACGCGTATGAATTTCAACTCCTTTCACACCTTCTGCCCACAAAAAACGAACCACGGATCTATGTTCTTCCAAAGTACAAATTGAAAGCGGCGCAGCCATGCTCACGACTCGTACGATATGTGACAGCTACGAGTAGCTTAAATAAGCCTATACTGTTGCTAGCCTAAATTAGCCTATATTGTTGCTAGCCTAAATAAGCCTATATATCTCAGTTTGGCTCGTTATTACGAATATATATTACATATACTATATCTAATATACTATTTCAGAAATGAAGCCTTATATATATATATATATATATATATATATATATATATGTAACAGTTTTTTTGCGCACACCTACAGGTCGCTACAATTGGTGTAGAACAATGCGGTTTTCACCATTCGATGCGTCTTTTTATTGTGCAGTGCTCATGCTAAAAAAAATTCCCTAACATAAATCCTGCCCCCCCGTTTTAGGGGTACAGTTCTTCCCATTTCTTCATTTTTAATCATAATTTTGGCACAAAATGGGGGAGGGGTGGGGTAATGGGGAGGGGGTGAGGTTAATGGGGAAACTCAGAAAAATAGATGCGATATATATATATGTAACCAAAAAAAATTAAAGTAAATCCTTTGCAAGGTGCCAGCCCCCTTCCCCCCTTGGGGGTAATGGGGAAAGGGTGGGGTAAATGGGGGAGAGGGGTGGTGGAGGGGGTATTGGGGGAGAAGGGTGGGGTAATGGGGAGGGTGGGGTTAATAGGGAAACTCAGAAAAAATTGGTGGGGTAAATGGGGAGAGGGGTGGGGAGGGGGTATTGGGGGAGAGGGGTGGGGTAATGGGGGAGGGGTGGGGTTAGGGGTGGGGAAACTCAGAAAAAAAAATGATAACCAACATCGATTCCGGTCAGGAAGATCATGCTTATCACAACTAATGGAACACTATAACAATATTATTGATGCAATCGAAACAATGAAAACTATGATTTGGCGGGCCGCAGGGCCCCCAATTACTGTCGGTTCAGTTATTTGGTCAATAAAACTATAGAAATGAACGCAGTCATGAAAATCTTAGGCTTCAAATCCGAGCTCATTGTATTAAGATTTGTGAAGCTTTAGATTTTCATGGCTGCGTTCTTTTCTGTAGTTTTATTGAATGAATAAGTGGTTTGCCAGTAACTGGAAGGCCGCAGGCACCCCAATTACTGAGGCCCAAGGTGAGAGGAATAGGAATGATATCCAGATAAAGGGCTAATGATGTTCAAAATAAAATACGCCGTAGGCCAACAATTCAGCCGAAGCATCGCAGATCTAGCAAAATCGGCGCGTAGCGCCGACCTTTTGCTAGTCTAATATACTATTTCAGAAATGAAACCTTATATATATATATATATATATATAGATAGATAGATATGTATATTGTATATATATGTAACAGTTTTTTTGCGCACACCTACAGGTCGCTACAATTGGTGTAGAACAATGCGATTTTCACCATTCGATGCGTCTTTTTATTGTGCAGTGCACATGCTAAAAAAAATTCCCTAACATAATTCCCTCCCCCCTTTTAGGGGTACAGTTCTTTCCATGCCTGTACACGCATTTTTTTAATTTTTCATTTTTAATCATAATTTTGGCACAAAATAAGTCAATATTTACTAAACATTTAATATCATTCGATTCACAAAAGATTTTTCGATTCACAAAAGATTTTTTATCGATTCAATACAAAAAATACATAATTAAAACGGGCAATTTAAATAAACACGAGTTTAAAGTTAAACGAGCCACACTCGAAATTATTTACCGTGACTTTTGTGCGTTTTATTACTGTGGCTTTTGTACAAATAATTTTACGTATACAAACAATTTGATAGGATATTGATTTATCATTCTATTTTTTAGTTGTCATAGAAATACGTTAATTAAATTATCTGATTAGATGCGCTTTTATAGTTGAAGATCATTTTTAGAAAATTATTTAT
Source organism: Bathynomus jamesi (assembly GCA_023014485.1). Lineage (NCBI taxonomy): Eukaryota > Metazoa > Arthropoda > Malacostraca > Isopoda > Cirolanidae > Bathynomus > Bathynomus jamesi. Next base: position 238,480 of record JAJOZX010002539.1, on the reverse strand, counting down.
TTTCCCCACTTTAAAATATTACAAAATTTCTATTAGGTATCCTAATATCATTATTCCTGTCGCTGTAAGTAAGAAAATAGCAATTATTTTCTATTTTATGAAAATTTCGCACCCCCTAGGCCTACAAAACCAATTTTCCCCTTTTCTTTATCAAAAATTGTTGATTTTCGGAAGTCTTTCGGTTATAAATTTGTACCAGTCTATTGTTTATCTATAATAATAATAATAATAATAATAATAAAAAGACGTGTGTGTGTGTGTGTGTGTGTGTGTGTGTGTGTGTGTGTGTGTGTTCCAGCCATCAGCCATAACTCCAAAATGGAAGCAGTTACAAACATGAAACTTCACAAACATATTGATTAGGTCCCGAGGTTTTGCACGTGGGTGTTAATAAATTAAATAACTAATTTTAAAACATTAAATGACGTCATCAAGATCATTACGAAACCTATGGTAAAATTATTGAATACCCGGTTAGGTTCATTGAATGCCAGGTTAGGTCATCTGTACGCCCTTGACGATTGGTTAGGTTAAGTCGTGATATTTTCGTTGGCTTTAACGAAAATATCATGACTTAACCTAACCAATCGTCAAGGGTGTACAATTAACCTAACCGGGCATTCAATTAACGTACCCGGGCATTCAATTAATCTAATCGGGCATTCAGTTGACCTAACCGGCCATTTAATTAACCTAATCGGGCATCATTACTGTTATAATTTAGCAAAAATGTGTCTGCCTGTCTGTCCGCAGAAAAAGATTTTACGTTTCTGAACCGATTTCGACCAAACTTTGTATGGTGGATGGGGGTGATGAGTAATGAACGAAAATATATGTGTGACCCCCCCCCACGACCACCACCACCAATTACTGGAACCGAGGGCTCCCAGCACCGCGATAAAACTATAGAAAAGAACGCAGCAATGAAAATCTTGAGCTTCACATTGTGTCAATATTTGTGAAGCTTAAGATTTTCATGACTATAGTTTTATTGACCAAATAATTGAACCCCCAGTAATTAGGGGCCTGCGACTCCCCAATTACTGTCGGTTCAATTATTTGGTCAATAAAACTATAGAAAAGAACGCAGTCATGAAAATCTTGAGCTTCACATCCGAGTTCATTGTATCAAGATTTGTGAAGTTTTAGATTTTCATGGCTGCGTTCTTTTCTGTAGTTATATTGACCGAATAATTGGTTCGCCAGTAATTGGAGGGCCACAGGCACCCCAATTACTGAGGCCCAAGGTGAGAAGAATGGGAACGATATCCAGATAAAGGGCTATTGATGTTCAAAATAAAATACGCCGTAGGCCCACAATTCGGTTTGGGTCGAATGTCCAAGCACCGCAGATCTAGCAAAATCGGCGCGTAGCGCCGATCTTTTGCTAGTTATCACTAAAATAAAAAGTGCGGATACTTATTGAAGTACCCTCATGTGTGTATATATATATATATATATATAGGTGTCACAAAAAAACTATATACTCTTTATAGCATCATATTTTATAATTTAAAAAAACCAAACAATATATTGTTATAGCAATTGCCAATGAAAGGTAAATTAGTAATCTAAGTGATCAAAATGTTATAGCGAGTTGTTTGCATATAAAATTTAATTAACTACGCCAAGTGCTCAAAATGTTCTCCGGCGGCATAAATGCACTTTCAATACAACAAAATCGTGTGGTCTGATGAAGCTACCTTCAAGCTGAATGGCACAGTAAATCGACACAGCTGCAGGTACTGGTCACTTGATAATCCACACGTTTATGTGGATAAACATGTTAATTTATCAGGATTAACAGCATGGTGTGGTTTATCATCCAGGGGTTTCGTTGGACCATTTTTTCTTTAATGGGACAGTTACCGGTGCCGCATATCTCGACATGCTGCGGTCAGAAATTATACCTGCAGTTCGGAAGTTGTTTGGAAACGACGACTTTTACTTTCAAGAAGATGGAGCCCCCCCCCCATTATCATTGTGGTGTCAGAAGATACCTCGATGAAACGTTGCCTAACCGTTGGATAGGACGAAGAGGAATCGTTGAGTATCCTCCACGTTCACCGGACTTGACTCCACTTGATTTTTACTTGTGGGGCTACCTGAAGGATGCAGTTTATGGTACAAGACCTGCAACACTCGAACACCTTAAGGATGCAATTAGGGAAAAGTGCGGGACCATCACAGCATCCACATTAGTCCATGCCTGCGAATCAGTTAGTCGACGCATTCAAAAGTGCATTCATGCCGCCGGAGAACATTTTCAGCACTTGGCGTAGTTAATTAAATTTTATATGCAAACAACTCGCTATAACATTTTGATCACTTAGATTACTAATTTACCTTTCATTGGCAATTGCTATAACAATATATTGTTTGGTTTTTTTAAATTATAAAATATATGATGCTATAAAGAGTATATAGTTTTTTTGGGGACACCCTGTATATATATATAAAGCAAAAGGTTGAATGATTCCTAAACTAACGTAACCTATGTATACCTATATATATATATATATATATATATATATATATATATAAATAAAACACAAACTATAAAAAGCGGTTTGGTCGCAGGTTTTGCAACGGACAGCAATGGCGGCGGTGAGCTCAGATTCCTGGTGTCGAACTCTTCTGCAGCATCATTCCTACATTTGTAGGAATTGAAATAAAAAATGTGGGAGATCGACCATAACCCCAATCATATATGTACGTAAGTGTTATACTGTAGACTCTTTTTAATACACGTTAATTTTTCAAAGTATGTATCATAACCTTTTACCAACACCCCGCATCATTTGATGAAACAGATAATTGTTAACCTCTACCAATGCTTCATTTGTAACAATCGTTCTTGGAGATACTTATTTCCATTCAACAACCTCTATAACTCGTAGACAGTGCGGTTCTGTGCACTGTGTACAAAGTGTAAATTATCCTTACTTTTATGTAGACGTAAATTTAAAATAATGACGGATAAATAGAAACAAATCTACACACAAACTTCATTAACGTATCAAAACATTATATTCTTGGTAGTATACTTACAAATAAATAATCATGAGTTAATTATGTTTTTCATATTTTTATAAAACACATTCATCATCAAATTAGAAATAATACATCTACACATATCACTAGTAATAATATGTTTGGCTTTATATAATGTAGGCTTCCCAGAGGAAGCCTACATTCGCTATAGAAACAGACTTAATTCATTAATACACAAGGTTAAAGCTAATTACTATAAACATAAATTCGAAGAATACAAAGGCGATCCAAAACAATACTGGAACCTCATTAGCAAAGCGATTAATAAAAAACTAACAAAACCCTCTGGCCCGAAAATGCTATTAGTAAATAATGAGCCCATAACGGACAAAATAAATATTTTAAATACTTTCAACGATTATTTCAGGGGGCCAACCTTGCTTACAAAATAACACTCACGGCGCGCAAAAATAACACCCACGGTGCGGCCTTTCAATACATACCTAGGCCCTCCGTTACCATACTTTTTTCTTCCTATCCCGACTACAACACACGATCTAATTACAACCATAAAATAATGAAAAAATTTAAATTGCACGCTGAACACAATCCTAAACAGAATTTACAAAGAGTTGCAAACTTAATTGCGCCCAAACTATCAAAGCTCATAAACCTATCCATTCAAAATGGTGTCTTCCCAGACTGCCTATAAAAGGCTAGAGTATACCCTATTAATAAATCGGAAGACAAAACTTCCCCCTCAAACTACAGACCTATTTTCATCTTCCCATCCGTCAGTATACGAAAGAGTAATATATAATTAGGCTGACCATATTTCCTTGAGACAAAAACGGGACATTGGGATGGTTATGAATAATAATTTATGATTGACCAATATTAAAGTATATTTATAGTTTTTATTAAAAACGGGACAAAATTGACATGTTTATTAAAACGACGGGACGGCCAGAAATATAAAACAAACGGTACTGTCCCGTTCAAAACGGTACGTATGGTCAGCCTATATACTATAATGAAATGATAAAATTCATATTCAAATATAAAATCTTACACAAACAATAGTTTGGCTTTATAAGTAAACACACGACAAATGACACGATAACCGCAGCATTAGAGGAACTTTATAGCAATCTCATTGACAAAAAATTCCAATAATCACTCTACTTGATGTAGCTAAGGCCTTAAGCACAGTACCTCAGGATATACTCTTAAAACCCTCGAACACTACGGCTTCAGGTACTACCCTTAAGATGGTTCAACTCATACCTAGCTAACAGAACACAGTTTATAACATAGAACTCTTTTACCTCACAAGCAACATGCACCTCAGAGACTACTCAAAGGAAGCATTCTGGCACCTATCCTGATCCTCCTTTATACAGGGTGTACATAAAGTCAGGATCTATTTTTGTGAAATAATTATTTTTTTCTATTTTTCTTTTCAGAAGCCCTTAGAATGAATACAGAAGAGCGTGTGGCAATAGTAATTTGGCGAATCGAGGGAAAGAAATACAATGACACCAGAGAGAAGTTTAGAAGGAGATTTCATAAGCCGGGACCAATAGACAAGACAATACGAAAATTGGTGAACAAATTTAAACGAACAGGATCTGTAAATGATGAAGCAAGTTCAGGACGACCGTGTATGTCAGATCTTACCGTGAATGTAGTACGCGGAATTATCACGCCACGTACGTCCGTTCGTGCTGCATCACACAGACTCGGCCTTCCGACGTCATCAGTGCACAAAATTCTGAAAGTTAATTTGCAGAAGAAAAGCTATCATTTGCAGGTTTTACATGATTTACATGAGGAAGATTTCCCTCGACTAAGTGCTGTGTGTGCTGATCTCGTAGAACAAATCTGGAGTGATAATTTAATGGACAACATTCTCTTTAGTGATGAAGCCACTTTCCATACGTGTGGAAAAGTAAATCGCCATAACTGTCGAATTTGGGCAGATGAAAGACCGAATGATTTCGTCCAAAATTGGGAAAGAGACTCACCTAAAGTTAATGTCTGGATGGGTTTAACAAAATCTAAGGTTTATGGTCCTTTTTTCTTTGCTGAAGCTACAGTTACGGGCTTATTTATCTGGACATGTTGCAGCAATTCCTTGAACCTCAGCTGATTGGGGATAGGATTGTTAGTACCGTCGTCTATCAACATGATGGTGCTCCTTGTCACTATGCCAAAATTGTTCAGGATTATCTAAATGGACGTTTTCCAAATCACTGGATCGGACGCAGAAGCAACAGACCTTGGCCAGCGAGATCACCAGATTTAATCCCTTTAGATTTCTTTGCATGGGGCTTTATCAAATCGCACGTCTATCAGACGAAGATTACGAGTCTTGAAAACTTACGTACACGTATACGAACTGCTGCAGATAACATAACCCCGCAAATGCTCCAGAATGTGTTTAGAAATGCTGCGGAACGATTTGAGTTGTGCAGGGATACTGATGGGCATCACGTCGAATCCTACTCTTAATTATTTAATAAATGTTACCACGTTATCATTTTATGATTGAATTCCATATAATTTCCAAGTGCTTCACAAAAATAGATCCTGACTTTATGTACACCCTGTATAAACGACTCTCAAAAGTCACTAAATAACTCTTCCTCCTACCAGTATGCAAATCGTAATTCAAACATAACCAAACATAAAGATTCACTACCACTCCAAACGACCAACAATGAACTCCAAAGTGTTTATGTATGGTTTAATGCCAACAAACTATCCTTAAATATTAAAAAACAACTTATATAGTCATCACAAAAAATAAATCGTTGACCCCTTTAAACTTACACACACACACATACAATCCCTGTTCAGATAGTGCACTCAGCCAAACTTCTGGGAATTACCATTCCCTCTCATTCAAAGAGCACAATGAAGATCTATGCAACAAATTAGCCAAGGTCTCATTCATAATTAAGAAAGCAGGTACAACACTCCAAAGGCAGGTTCTTCGACTCATATACTTCACCATGGTGTACACACACCAATAATACTGCATTAGTGCATACGGAAGCCATTGGTGGTAATGCAAAAAATGTTTAATTAAGAAAATCTATAAATCGAACAAGCATAACGAAAGTGCACATCAAATGTTCCACGAGTTAAAAATTCTCAAACTAGGAGAAATCTACAAACTAAACATTGACTCATATTAGTACCAAATCGTCCATAATACCAGAAATCACAAAAAACAAAATATTAATCTCCCAAAACAACACTGTTTTAACACAAGACAATCAGGCACGTACCCCAGAAAACCGAATTATACTCTAAATCAGAGCTTTCCAAACTGTGTCGCGACACATTAGTGTTTTTTGTATTTTGAAAATTTTGATTTTTCTATCAACAAAATCGGCTACAAGATAAACCACCTACTGAAAAATTATCTGATATTTGATATTTGATAACAAAAATTACGGTAATTAATGTGTCGTGAAAATTTTTATGCTTAAATAGTGTGTCGCTAACGTGAAAAGTTTGGAAAGCTCTGCTCTAAATTGTGGAACTCAAGCCTAATCCTCAACTGGTCGAAAACCTTTGGAATTCACTTAATCAAGAGCTAAAACACTCTAAGATACTAAAATTTTTTCAAAGGGAAGTGAGACAAATTGATCAACTCATACAAGCCATAACTCTGTATCCCCTGTCTTATTTCAATAACAAAATTAAACTGCATACGCTTGTTTTTATATTTATTTCTAAATTTCTGTATAGCTAAGCAAAAATAATAATAATAAAAATAACCGGTAAAGAAAAGTTAAATAATAGCAAGGTCAAGGTATCTAACTAAGGTTGTTAAAGTACATAGTCAAGAAGGTATTTAACATTTCGACATTTTAATTATACAGTGTTTATAAAGTCCCTATCTATTTCAGTGAAAATGTAGCAAAAAGGGTAAAATTCAATAACATTATAATAGAAGGCATACATTTAATGAATACTTAAGCATATGATTCTACATGAGCACCATCAGTATCTCTACAGAGTTCGAATCTGTCAGCAGCATTGCGGAACACATTTTGGAGCATGACAGGGGTTATTTTTGTAACTGTTGTTACGATACGAGCAGGTAAATCTTGCAGATCTGTAACCCTCGTTTGATAAACGTTTGATTTGATAAAGCCCCATGCAAAGAAATCCAAGGGCGTTAGGTCAGGCGATCGAGCCGCCCAGGGCATGTTGTCTCCACGTCCGATCCGCCGATTTGGAAATCGTTCATTTAGGTACTCCTGAACACTGTTTGCGTAATGACAAGGTGCTCCATCTCGTTGAAAGACGACGGTGTTTAAAATGCCATCTGAATGAAGCTGGGACATTAACGTGCTCGTATCGTAATAGCAGTTACAAAAATAACCCCCGTCATGCTCCAAATTGTGTTCCGCAATGCTGCTGACAAATTCGAACTCTGTAGAGATACTGATGGTGCTCATGTAGAATCATATGCTGAAGTATTCATTAAATGTATGCCTTCTATTATATTGTTACTGAATTTTACCCTTTTTGCTACGTTTACACTGAAATGGATAGGGACTTTATAAACACCCTGTATAATATTTAATTATATTTCAGCGTCTAATATCCAAATCTTAGCTGAATACCTATATGTACAGTGGCACTCATAATGTTGTTTTATGCAGGAACTGGGCAAGGGCGACCGCCCCCCTCCTATAGGGGAAGAAGAGAGCCAAAATCAAAGTCCAGGATTTTAGAGATGCCTTCCGCAAACTGAAACCTTTATTAAACGCTAGAGTTGATGTCATGCATTACTTTGACACCATCTTCGAACACGCCTATACTGTTACGCAATGACTTTAAGAAACGTAGAGATGAGCAGGGTGAGAATGGGTTTGAAGTTGCTGAATATTTAGAAGACACTTCCTCGAGAAGTACCACTCACCTTGGGATGCTGGACTAGGACGCTACAAACCTTCCCTCGCCTTCACCCTTCATCCTCAAGAATTGCATCTTTATATAAGGTACAACTATCTCCACGATATAGAAGACTTCCTCACCCATCAACATGATCTGTAACCATTTTTCAATTGAAAAAATAATGAAAAGAGAATAAGCATTTAGAACGTGCTATGTGCATGCTGGACTTCAATGTTAATATAGTGATAAATGAACGCGTGCTGAAACAGCCTTTTGAATCTATTCCGTTATTGCTTAAAGATCATGAAAATGTTACACCCAAGTGTGAAGTCGGAGAAAAAATAATCTCAAATGAACTTAAGAGATTGTATATCGAGTATAGATCCCGCATACGTTAAGCGTTTATAGATACTGTAAAATTGGGTGCGTCGTTCAAAGTAATGCGGATGCAACTATTTCCTGCATCATTTGCGAATTCAGCATATTCACAAAGAAATAGTGTCTTGAGAAGTTAATAAATATTGTATGCAAATGTATTATTTCTAATTTTATGATAAATGTATTGTAGAAAAAAATGAAAAGTTTAATTAATTCATGATTATTTGTACGTTTCCTAACCAAGAATATAATGTCTTCATATGTTAATAAATGTTGTGTGTAGATTTCTTCCTATTTATCCGTCATTTATTTTTAATCTATATCAACGTAAAATTTAAAAATACTTTACAATGTGTAGATAGTGCACAGAATCGCACTGTCTGCCAGTTATAGAGGTTGATGAATAGAAACAAGTATCTCCAAGAACAATGTTACAAATGAAGCATTGGTAGAGGTTAACAATTATTTGTTACATCAAATGATGCGTGGTGTTGATAAAAGATTACGATGCATACTTTTAAAACTTAGCTGTGTATTAAAAAGAGTTTACAGTATGACCCTTACGTACATATATGATTGGGGTTATGGCCGATCTCCCACATTTTTTATTTCAACTCCTACAAATGAGGGAAATGATGGCGCAGAAGGGTTCGACTCCCGGAGTCAGAGCTCGCTGCTGCCATCGCCGACCTTTGCAAATCTGCGATCAAGCTACCTTCTTAGGTTATGTTAGGTTAGGTTATGTTATGTTAGGTTATGTTAGGTGAAACCTTTGTTTACACTCAATCCTTTGATTTACACAGCTGTCATTACAATTTTACTCTTTTGCCTATTTCCCCCCTCTTTTACACTTTTGTTTCCCCTCTTTCCCTCTCTTTTATCCTGTTGCTTCCCCTGTTTCCCCCTCATTTATCCTGTTGTTACTCATCTTTCCCCTCTCCCCCCTCTTTTACCCTTTTGTTTCCTTTCTTTCCCCACTTATCCATCTTTCCACCTCTCTCCCTAAAATGTCACGAAAGAATTCGAATAAATTGGTTAGACACGAACGTTATTTACAGAAATCGAAATGACTGTTTCTAATCGGGTTATAACTTTCGAGATGATTAACTATTCTACCAAGTATGAATGATTCTGTAAAACTTTAGACTGGTAAAACTGGTAAAATTTACAATGATATAGGAGAAGACTTTGTCATGCGCTTTAATAAAGCAGTTCCTACTAAAGCAAATTTACGTAAAATGGAGTAAAAAAACATTCACAACCGAATCTGTTTTAGATGCCGAACGATATGGAAGAATGCAGAAATATGTGGACGGCAGTGCTCTTTTAGTGCTTGAATGCAATTATGCGTTGATCACGAGGGCATTCATACATACCAATTGGATGGATAAGCAGCAAGATATCTTTCTATTTAATTTCAGTTTCATTTGTAATATATTTTTGTTTTTAACTTAAATCAAATGTTTGAAAAGTTAAAGCTCATTCTTTTGTCAGCCATTCTACACGACCCGATAGCGACATTTGGCCATCCCTGTAGATTGTGCTTCTGGTATGTCCGATCTTCTATAAACACTTGAACAAAGTAGTCATTTAATACCGTCGCTAGTTGTTTCTGATCACTTATTAAATTTCCCCTGGCATCTAATATTGGCCCAGTGGTCTCCCTAATGGGATTTTTATTGTTAATATATGCATAAAACTTCTAAGGTTCTTGTTTGCATGATTTTGCAAGAGCTATTTGATACTGACATGTTGTTTTTTTTAATTTCGCCCTTAACACGCCTTCTCAATAGAATATACTGATTGAAATTTGAGTGAGAGTTTTTGCGCTTGTGCCTTTCATAGACATACTGTATACCGAACTCTAATAAATAGTGTTATTATTGAAATATACTCTCATTCTTTTTTCGCACCCATTTTCGCAGACACCTCTTAACCTCCTCAACAACCTCACCCTCACTCTGAAACTTTCTTCCACGAATAGCGTCCTTTCTTCACAGAATCACCCCTTTCATGTCCCAGAAGATGGTGGCCATAACGTTTCCTGCAGAGTGAGCCATTTTGAACTTTTTCTTGCGTTGGGAGTCTGCGTGGTGCCACTCCATGGTTTGGCGTTTTGTTTCAGGTTGAAAATTGTGTACCTAAATCTCATCCCCAGTCACAATTCGTGAAAGGAAGTCATCCCCTTCTGTCTCGTATCAAACCGACGACTCAGAAGCAATTTCTTTTCTTTGGACTTTGTGATCTTCAGTCAGTTCGCGAGGAACAAACCGTGAGCACACTTTTGAGTATCGCAGTTGCTGAATTATCGTATTCACACTTCCTTCACTAATTCCTAGCTCCAATGATAGCTCCTTGTATGTGACGCGCCGATTTGATCGAATGATGCTGTTAGCACGTTGCACAGTGTGAGATGTGACAGCCGATGCCGGGCGACCGCTGCGTGGCTCATCATCGAGGCTGGCTCTCCCTCTCTCCGATGATCTCACACGTTTAGACCAGCGTCCAACTGTGCTTCGATCAACAACAGCATCTCCATAAACGTTTTGTAGACGCTTGTGAATATTTCCAACTGTTTCTTTCTCTGCGGTTAAGAACTCGATAACAGCCCTCTATTTACGACGCACGTCACTGTCAGACACCATTTTCGAAAGTGAGTTAACCATCGGTTTTATAGAAGGGCGTTTAAAAGAGGTTTTATACAAAGAGGGGAGGTTCAAACTGGAAAAATTCGGTTACGTGAAGCGCAGAAAGTTCAAACTTACGGCCCAAAAGACATTTCAGCCCCATGGCCTATTATTTAGCTAAGAAAAAAAGGTGGGGCAAAATACATTGAGTGCCCCTAGTATGTACATACATACATATATATATATATTATATATATAATATATATATATATGACATCGGAGGCCGACGCCACATAGCCTATGTTTATATATATATATATATATGCTAGAGCTCCGCCCATTTTGTGTCACTATCTTTTATGACGTGTCTATAATGTCACTATCTTTCAACCAATCCGGAATGCAGAGGCCTCTAGCGGCTTCAGATGACCTCGGAGGCAGATGCCGAATAGCGAATATTCTTACCCAGCCTCATTTATCCCTATCCCCTAAGTCTCATCTAAATGTGGCCAGTGGTTTGGCCGGCCATAAGAAACAAAGAAAGAAAGTTCTCAGGTAGTTCCACAGTTATAATTATTAGTATAGATTAATTGTTCTTTCCGCATCGCCGCGTAAAATTTCAAATTTGAAGTTAGGATAATTGAAATTGCCTACTAAGACCGTTCCCTTTTGCCCAGTAAGATCACTTAACCTATTAAACATTTCCATGTCATGATCTACATTCTGCAAAGGTGGTTTACGTATATACATATTACAGCTACATTAATTTTTAAGTTACTGAAATTCCTTCTCTTTTTTTTAGGCTCTACACTCCGCCGCTGAGTGTACAGCTTCATCATTTATCAGTGTAATAAGTATAACAATAAACTTTTTATTACAATTGAAGATATGAATATCGTTTCATATAAAATTTTACTCACCCATTAAAGTGATTACACTTGAATAACGACTTACTTTACTGACACGAGAGAGAGAGAGAGAGAGAGAGAGAGAGAGAGGCTATGTGGCATTGGCCTCCGAGGTCATATATATGTTACGCCCCGTTAGTGTAATTGCCCAATTCATGAACTGGGCAATATACAGTAATTGCCCATTTCATGAAATGGGCAACTGGCTGACCATTACATGAAATGGGCATTTATATTGCCCAGTTCGTGAAAGGGGCAATCACGTGTATGACCTTTAAAATCTTATACAATTCTACAAAATGGGCAAGCAAAATTCCGCCCATTTCACGAACTGAGCAATATAAATGCCCATTTCATGTAACGGGCAGTAAGTTGCCCATTTGCAACGCCTAAACATTGCCAGCACAAGAAAATGCTGCTGAAACACCTGTACCATCACCGCTGGAGCCAGACCACTCGCTTGTGCATAAACCAGCCGTGCAGCAAGTATTACAAGACAATGTTGCTGAAACACCCGCACTACCACCGCTACAGCGAGACCACTCGCCTGCGCATGAAACAGCCGTGCTGCAAGTAACACCTAAGGACGTATCACAAGACGACGCTGCTGTACTCGCACGGAAAAAAGCTCATGAGGACATAGTGCTACAAGCAGAAAAAATGTTGACGCGAAATAAAAAACGTTGCCAGTGGTCGACGTTGGTTATAATGTAGTAGTTACAGTATCTCAATTTGATCGTAGTAAAGGTGATCCTCGTAATATAATAGGTATAATTCTTGCTAAGGACGACGGTGGCTACACAGTAGGAACAAAAGTCGAAGTAATAAATGATAAACTTTCAAGGAATCAGTTTGAATCTGTTCACTATACTGGTCTTAAATCTAGCGATATTCCCTCAAACAAACTAAGCATTCGCGAAATCGTTAAACTAGAAAGTGTTTGTAGAGGACAAGGGTTCAGGAGGTGCCATTGTAGGAGTAATTGTCTAACTAAACGATGTTTATGTTTGAAAAATAATCTTCGTTGCAACAGCGCCTGTCACAGTCACAAATCCTGTAAGAATGTAGACTAATAATTATCACTTGCCTTATCTCTTTTAAAGGTTTAATTTTTTTAATAAATGATTCAGTCGAAATTTTAATTTTCCTTCAGACAGATGCCCATTTCACGAAATTGGTAAGCAAAATTCCTCCCATTTCACGAACTGGGCAATATAAATACCCATTTCATGTAACCTACGATAAAATTATTGAAGGCCCGGTTAGGTTAATTAAATGCCCGGTTAGGTCAACTGTACGCTCTTTATGATTGGTTAAGTTAAGTCGTGATATTTTTGTTAAAACTAACGAAAATATCACGACTCAACCTAACCAATCGTCAAGGGCGTACAATGGATCACCTGAAGATCATGGCCCTCAGCCTTCTTTAGTTAGCCTTATAAGGCTAACTAACGAAAATATTACGACCAAACCTAACCAATCGTTAGGTCAACTGTACGCCCTTGACGATTGGCTAGGTTAGGTCGTGATATTTTCGTTAGTTAGCCTTATAAAGCTAACTAAAGAAGGATGGGGGCTCTGATCTTCAGGTGATCCCGTACAATTGACCTAAGCGGGTATATATATATATATATATATATATATATATATATATATATATATATATATATATATATATATACGTAGCCTATGTATATATCGAAACCTACGGTAAAATTATTGAATGCCCGGTTTGGTCAACTCTACGCCCTCGACGATTGGTTAGGTTAAGTCGTGATATTTTCGTTAAAACTTACGAAAATATCATGACTTAACCTAACCAATCGTCAAGGGCGTACAATTAACCTAACCGGGAATTCAATTAACCTAACCAGGCATTCAATTAATCTAATAGGTTAGGTTAGGTTAGGTTAATTGAATGCCCGGTTAGGCATTCAATTAACCTAATCTAACCTAACCTATTATGCCAGCAAAAAAAAATAATAATAATAATTAGACTAACACAAACTTAGTTGTAGCTTGTTGAGTAAATTAACCTACTTTTTGTTATTCTTTATACTTTTTTTCTTCTTCTCTCCTCATTTTACTTCTTTTCATCTTTCACCCTTTTCCGGCAGAGAGGGATCTACCTCCCTATGGAGTAGAGAACCGTTCTGCAATCTTTCCTATTCTCTCCGACTATTTTTCTGACTTGTCGGCAGTGGCCGGCGGATGATGATGGTGAGTCTTTTTTCTCTTTTTCTGAATGAATGTTAACCCACGAGTGATAGGTGTTGCTATTTACTTAACTCCTTATTCTCTTCTCTTAACCCCTTACTCTTTCCTTTCTCTCGGGCTAACCTTAGAGTGGATCTTAGGGTCTTTGTTAGCCATAGCTTCTGTAGATCTGTAGATATATACCGTTCAACTTCCACACGGGCAACGCCGGGTCGCTCCGCTAGTAGTCAATATTTTGTGTATATATATATAATATATATGTATATATATTATATATATATATATTATTATATATATTTATAACTGTTTATATATATATATATATATACTGTGTGTGTGTGTGTATATATATATATATTTTTTTTTTTAACTGCAAACAACACAGTATAATTAATGTAAAGAACGATGCTTGTGTAGAAGAGCGTTCCGCACAAGATGAGAAGGGAGAACGAGCAAATGAAAAATGAGGTACCTCCCAGGAATCGAACCCGGGATCATCCAATTGCCGGTCGGATATGCTAACCACTGCACCAAGGACCCCGATTAGTCAGTACTCGTAATTCTCCTACATACATTGTAGGCGTGAAGAGTACAATTACCCAAATATTATACATACAATTATTTGTTAAAATAGTGCTAAAGTATGAAATTTAGACTGTAGAATGATATTTCAGTGATCTGATAAAAAGTTCCAGCAGCTTCAGAATGTAAATAATTGCCTGCATTATTTACAGAAAAGAAGCATTGCCAAAATTTTCAATTCTTTATTAAGTTTCTGGTCATATTTATTGATTTCCTATTTATTTATAGTTTTGCTCGCGATGCTGTTATTCTTCATTTAGAGATAAATCTTGACTTCCAAATTCGGATTCGTGTAACAAATTAATCTTTGAGAGATCACGTGGTATATTTGAAACGCTTTTTCCTTTCGTTCTCAGAAGAAAAATGATCTTGTGGGCTCTGAAAGGTGATAAAAAGATTAGAAGATGAGCTATAAATGTTGAATGAAAGCTTTCCAGCGGAGGAACTTTAAGTCTTTTATTTAAACAAAGAGAAAATAGATTATAGTCTCTTATTTTTTACTTGCTGTTCTCTTTCATTATTGCTCTTCTATACACGCAAGAACCCCATTCCCCTTCACCTGACCTCCTTCCTTCTCCCCCAGCACTCGCTGACGCACATCTGCACGCACACGCACGCACACACACACACACACACACACAGGTGCTCTTCCAATACGTGCTCTACCGTAAAATGTACATTCCAATATGTGCTAACTAACGAAAATATCACGACCTAACCTAACCAATCGTTAGGTCAATTGTACGCCCTTGACGATTGGTTAGGTTAGGTCGTGATATTTTCGTTAGTTAGCACATATTGGAATGTAAATTTTACGGTAGAGCACGTATTGGAAGAGCACACACACACACACACACACACACACACACACACACACACAAACAAATGAATAGACATGTTACATATTACAGGATCCATACATTTTTTCAAGACTTTACTCTGAAATAAATATGTACTGAAAAGACTGATTTCCAGAAAGTGTTACCTTACGTGTCTAAATTTAAAATTCAGTTAATTAAATAGTGTTTTGATGTTTAAAAAAAGTGCTAAATGTGAAGAAAAGAATTCAAATAATTTCAATAAATTTCGAAATAAATATTTTAAAAAACCCACAAAATTTACATACACATTCTTTCGTTTTTATTTTTAAACGCAACAAGGAAACGAATCTCTCTTGAATTACGATTATATTTCACAATAAAAGAAACTCATCTTCCGCTGACTTTTAACTTCATAAAATGAATTTCTATCTGGGAAAAGGTCCACCTGCTCTTGTTCAGAATGTGTATCTAAATTTGGATAAGAGTTAAACTTCGCAATTATGCTTAGTGTATAATTCAAGAAACACTTCACATAATCGTACCCATTTAAAATTTCACGATGTAATACATAAATTTAGATTAAATTATCCTCCGACCTCGCTAAATGCTAATGTTGCCAAGTTTAAATGATTCATCACCATTGTTGACAAGAAAGTTGAAGAGTTGTTGTTGTTGTTGCGTGTTAATTTCATCGCTTTGTATATTAATGTTTATAGGATTAATTTTTAAAGTTCGTTACTTAAATTTGTTTTACATGTACGCATATATTTTCTTAAAATGAATTATACAGCAGGTTGACAAAAGTAAACAGACACCTTCGGTTTTTCTATAAACATAGTTTTTGATTCGATGATAAAAGTCAGGAAGTAATTAATAATAATAATAATGATAACTTTAGTTTTCTCTGCTACATTTATAAAGTATACAAAAGGTATGGAGAGTGACATATAATAACATACACACACACACACACATACATATATATATATATATATATATATATATCTCTATACTATAATAAGAGAGCTGTCCGTCACACTTTCAGAAATTGTGAGAAAAAAATTCAGAAATTGTAAAAAAAAATCAGAAATTGTATTACGGGCGGAAATGTGAAGCTCAAGATTTTCATGACTGTGTTCTTTTCTGTAGTTTAGCAATGGGGGAAGGGTGGGGTGGGGGTAATCGGGGATGGGTGGGGTAATGGGGAGGGGTGGGGGTAATCGGGGACGGGGTTAGCCCCCAAGTTGTATGAATGGGGGTGAGGAGGTTTTGGGAGATACCAGATTCAGAAATGTTGACACAATGTGAAGCTCAAAATTTTCACGGCTGGGTTCTTTTTTGTAGTTTAGCCTGTCTAACCGTCAGCGAAGCGGCTGGAACTGTACTAGTATATATATATATTATATATATATATATATGTGTGTGTGTGTGTGTGTGTGTGTGTATATATGAATAAAACCACGAAGGGAAAAGAAACACAAAGTGGTGCTCAAGCGCTTTCGTCTAATGACATCCTCAGGAACACTGAAGTAAAAGGAGAGTTCAAGACAATATATAGGTTACAGAAATATATATATATATATATATATACTGTATATATATATATATATGTATATATATATATATATATATATATATATAGTATATAGTAAGTAGAAATAAAAATTGTGGGAGGAGCAAACACATTTGTACGGAAAACTAACAATTTTAGCACTTTGCCCGAAATTCAACATAAATTCAAATGGCTTGTTTACAACAAATTTTTTATAGTTATTATCTGAATGATACATAGGACACAAAAGAATAAAGAAATGAAAATAAATATAAATTGGAAGCGAAAATAGATAAAAAAAAAAAAGTACAAACTGATGCCTAAATGATATATAGGTCACAACCGAAATACATAAAGAAATAAACCCGCGGATAAAAACATAAAAAATTGTAAGCGGAGCATACAAATTCAAGTTCAATTGGAAGGTTTACAATCAATTTAATAGATGACCTATATATCTATATATCATTTAGACATCAGTTTGTAATTTTTTTATCTATTTTCGCTCTCAATTAATATTTATTTTCATTTCTTTATTCTTTTGTGATCTATGTATCATTCAGACAATAACTATAAAAACTTGGTTGTAAACAAGCCATTTGAATTTATGTTGAATTTCGGGCAAAGTGCTAAAATTGTTAGTTTTCCGTACAAATGTGTTTGCTCCTCCCACAATTTTTATTTCTATACTTACTATATATATATATATAATATATATATATATATATATATATATATATTATATATTTTTGTAACCTATATATTGTCTTGAACTCTCCTTTTACTTCAGTGTTCCTGAGGATGTCATTAGACGAAAGCGCTTGAGCACCACTTTGTTTTCTTTTCCCTTCGGGGTTTTATTCATCATATATATAAATATATATATATATATATATATATATATATATAATATATGCAATAAAATTACAGAACAACACGTGATCTTTTAATAAGCAAAGAACCACAAGGAAAAGGAAACATGAAATCCGAGCGCTTTCGTGATATATTCCCTGAAAATGCGAATATATCACGAAAGCACTCGGATTTCGTGTTTCCTTTTCCTTTTCCCTGTGGGTCTTTGCTTATTATATATATATATATATATATATATATATATGTGTGATGTAGCGGATGTCATTTTTTTCACATCCGCGGATGCGGATGAGGATGTTTGATTTCGACATCCGCGGATGCGGATGCGGATGTCTACACTTTCGTTATTTTTTAGGATATATTCGAGATTTGTTGTGTTTAACGTATATAATAAGTTATTATATAGAGAGAGCTGTAGCTATAATGTAGTATAATTGATTAATTGTACAATAATTGCTGTACTTTTCTCTGAACATATAAAATAATATCAAGCATCTAACTAATATAGAAATCAATTAGTGAATTCGTCTGCAAATAAATTCGTTATATTTTGTCGAGTTTCAGCCACAATTAGAAACCATAATTGTGTTACCAGGATGCGGGACGTGAACCCAACTCAAATGCATCTCACCGACCTCTTTCCCCAACCTCCACCCTTATAGAAAGATCTTTAATTAGCTTGATAACTATTTATATTAAGTTTAAAGTTTTATTAGGCATATTTATAAATGAGTAATTCAAATAAAGTAAACTAAGATGTTCATCGTTTAATATTCAAACTTAATTATAGGAAGGTTATGCTTAAGGAACATTAATTTTTCTGCCTTTTCTGCTGCCAGTCTTTCTCTCTTTTCATCATATATTAATCCAGCACTGCTAAATAATCTCTCGCTTGGTACGTTTGTTGGAGGACAGGCTAAATGTTTCCTTGCAAGTTTACTCAAGTATGGATAGATATTCTGCGTATTTTTCCACCAACTAATAGGATTGTCACATGCAGCCAGGCGTTTTTCTTGGTGATAGCTCTCGATCATTTTTACTACATCTTTTGACATCGCGTAGGTCTCGTCATTGCTGCTTGACTCAAGAAACTGAGAGAGAGATTCTGTGATAGATTTGCTCGTTGAAGGTGTTGGTTCTGTCACTGAAACTTTTATTCTTTTGGTGGGTGGCGAAGCGACAGATTCAAGAGATTGAAGCACTTCAACTGCTTTGCCAAGTGATGATTTAACTCGTTCTAATGTACTAGGTGAAAATAACTTAGCTTTGTAACGTGGATCTAAGTAGGTTGCAAGAGAGTAACTTCATACAAGAACAGCCTCTCGTCTTGTCGCTTGCATCACTTTTGCGCACAATGAACTAGTTCTATTATTATAGTAGAATTTCATAATTTCCGCTTATTAATGACGTTTTATCTCAACGGTCCACATCCGCACGACATCCGCAGTCCAAAGTGCGGATGCGAGAAAATGTGCGGATGTTCCGCGGATGCGGATGCGGATGTGACCTACATCACTAATATATATATATATATATATATATATATATATATATATATATGATATATTATATTGTGTGTGTGTGTGTGTGTGTGTTATTATATGTCACTCTCCATACCTTTTGTATACCTTATAAATGTAGCAAAGAAAACTAAAGTTATCATTATTATCATTATTATTATTAGTAGTAGTATTAGTATTATGATTATTATTATTAGTAGTAGTAGTATTATGATTATTATTATTATTATTAATTACTTCCTGACTTTTATCATCGAATCAAAACAGAATTGTCGCATTAAAAAAGTGTTGAATTTAAAACATAGTTTTACAATTTTATAATTACTTTGCTGCAGTTTATCTATATAACGTGTCCATACAGAAAAAAGAAAGTTTTGTTTCTGACGTCACAATGATATCACGTTTATAGTCCTTACTTCTAAATGTTATGATATAAAGAGAATTAATATAGAACTGTACATTTAGCGACGCTATACATTGAAAGTGGTGGGACAGCATAAAGATAAAAAAATCCTTCTAGTTACATTAAGCTATTTACATTCTAAATACCAATTCACATTAGAGCAGTGGTTCCCAACCTTTTGGAAGCGATGGCCCACTAGAGCTGATTCGAATAACTCATGGTCCACCTCCCATGTTGCTAAGCTGGTATCATGTTTATATAGGGTTTAATAAGCAAATTTTTGTTAACATGATGTTAAAAGACAAGCAAGTGGGCCATGGCCCACCGGTTGGGAACCAGTGCATTAGAGGATTGCGATTTTTTTTTGTGAAGGTTATACCTACATATAGTGGCTTTCAGTTGTCGTAAGAACTAAACAAAGTTGAAAAGCGTTTCTTCCAATTCCTAATGTGCATATTCTAAAAGACTTGTATGTATACCTTTTTTAATACCACTGAAATGCACTACATGATAACGTGAGTGAAGTGAAGCGACATTGGTTCTGGTAAGAGCTTGAATGGGAGACCAGTGTACTGTACTGTTTTTCGATTCTGTAGCCATCTTTGATTTTGAATTCCGGTTCAGTTGTTGTTCTCTCCAGTCATGCGCCCTTCGACGTTGCAACGGATAGAAAATAATAACTAACATGGATTATTTCATTTTAATATTTTCTGCAAGTGTGTAATCTGAATTTTTCTAACATAATATAATTATTAAGATATTATATTAAACTGAAGGGAGTGTCTGAGAAAAACATATTATAAATAATAAGCAACAAACAAAAGGTGCGGAAAAAGGTTCCTTTCAAATATTTTCTTTGGACGTAATTCACGCAATATGCTTCTAAAATATCTTCCATATAAATATTCATCAACGCTACTTAAATTACTCTATTCCTACAAATTCGGAATATCTACTGTATGTAAATATTTTTGTGTTTTATTATAATTAAATTGGTCCTAACTTTATACATTAATTTATAGATAATTACAAATTATTACAGCTAAAGTATTACTGAATTCTAGATTTAAGGTTGGTACTATTGCTTTAAGGATCATACACAATACACAATACACCACCTTATCGCAATAGAAAAAGAAAAAAAGGAAAAATGTTTTCTTTCTAAATGGTTTTCAGTTACCATGGGAACTAAACATATTGTGAAAGCGGCAAAAAAATTAAGAAATGAGAGGTATGTATTTTATAATTTTCGGAAGGACAAAACTTCTCTCACCGACTATATATATATAATTTTGGGTCACCTGAAGACCAGGGCCCCCAGCCTTCGTTAGTTAGCCTTATAAGGCTAACTAACGAAAATATCACGACCTAACCTAACCAATCGTCAGGGGCGTACAGATGACCTAACGATTGGTTAGGTTAAATCGTGATATTTTTGTTAGTTAGTCTTATAAGGCTAACTAACAAGGCTGGGGGTCCTGATCTTCAGGTGATCCATAATTTTTTATAAATGATATTATGTATACAAGTATTATTGGTACGAGATGTAGAACTTAATTAAGTCAAGTTGTCCTTCGCGATCATAAGATTTTCCGAAAGGTGTGATGACTAATCCTATTATAAAATTTCATTAACGTTTTTGGTTTGTTTCAGTACTTAATGAACGTAATATACTGGCTACTTTGATCTATGTAAGCATTAGTAACAAATGGTTATCACTATCATGAGATAAATGATAACAGTAATTTCAAATTCATGAATTACTTAATATTTCCCCGCTGAAAAATAGTGTGTAATTTTTAGGTCACAAGACTATGTTCACCAGGTCAACAGAAGCATCCATTTTTAAAAATAAGCTTACGTTATTTGATCTAAAAGAATTTTAATAATCATTAAACCTGAAGTAGTGACGAACATGTCACTTGGCGATGCAAAATAAATCGACTTATTTAATTTTCTTGAAACATGTCAAAATGACTAATTGCTCATTTTATTTTCAAATCAGTTGATTAATTTCATTTTAGTTAATTAATAGAGTAAATTTTTTAAAGTGAAATGAATCATATAGTTAATCGCACGTCTCGTAGTGATGGTAGAGTAACTGGTATCATATTCAAGTTAATTGACATGTAAACTATGAACATACTCTAATATAGAAATATGAAAGTGGAAACATGCCCGCTTTCCAAGGTAAATGTCGTAATGGTTTTATCTTATAAATAGATACATCCCTTTTCACTCTTCTAAATAAATAAATTATCCATTTTAACTATAATTAACAAACGATGTTAATATACATAAAAACCATCAAAACTATAAATTCACTTGAAAGCTTTTTAAAGAAATGCGTGAATTATTATACAGGGTGTTCGGAAAGTCACTGCGCACTTATATAATTAATGTTAATTAGTGAAGAACCGACAAAGGTGTTCCAAAATAAAATAAGACGGGTCCAGGCCTGTATTGCTGTTAAAGGACATCACTTTCAACACCTTTTATAAGTTCTGATGGTCCCATCCATAACCTCTATCATATATGCATACTATTGTATGCTATTAAATAAATATAAGTGCACAGTGACTTTCCGAACACACTGTATAAAACAAGCATAATTGCCAAATTACCTTAGTAACCTCAACAATTTAAAATGTTATTTGGTTGCATTTATGCTGTGTATTTTTTTATAATAGAAGCATAACTAAAATGTTTGTACATTTTAAAAATATACATATGGTCAGACTAGTTTTGTGAAATATGTTGGGTAGTCAGATGCATTATATTTTCCCAGCAAGTAATATGGTCGAGCCTTTTCTGAAATTTGGGCTGTTTCCTATTTTTTTGAAAATAAGATATGTAATGTAGACTTTTACGCTGGTTTAAAAAATGTAAGTCTTTTTTTGGAGAAATGAGCGGTTCAAAAGTTAGGTTAGGTTAAGTCAACTGAATACCCGGTGAGGTTCATTGAATGCCCGGTTAGGTCAACTGTACGCCCTTGACGAGTGGTTAGGTTTAGTCGTGATATTTTCGTTAAAACTAACGAAAATATCACGACTAAACCTAACCAATCGTGAAGGGCGTACAGTTGACCTAACCTGGTATTCAGTTGACCTAACCAGGCATTCAATTAACCTAATCGGGCATTCAGTTATTTTTTCTACCCTTCATGCCGGAGCAAGAATATATATATACATAAACTAGAACACCGCGTAACTTTTAAAATAATAATTTCTCCAAAAAAAGACTTACATTTTTTTATATCAGCGTAAACATCTACATTAAATATCTTATTTTCAAAAAAATAGGAAACAGTCCAAATTTCGGTAAAGGCCCATATGGTCATATAATTTGTCAGTAAATCTTAGTTACATATAGTGAATACACTATTAATAAATATAGTGATACCAATAGTTAGATTGTTCGTGTGAAATATTTGATGGTAGTCAGATACACTCCTTCTTATTAAGAAGGAGGTTAGTCAGATGATACGCCAGCAAATTTCAGTTACCGTAAGATGGGGTAACTGGCACTTGCGATGTAGGACAAAAGCCCCCTAGGACAAAAGCCCCCTAGGACATTGGCCTCCAAACAGTCCTGCTTTAGGATCTTTTCCGTTCGGGGGCTAGCAGCGAATTTTAATGAAAATCGGTAGACTAATGTAGTTTTAGTCACTGATTTAAAAAAATAGCTTTCTTTTTTGGAGAAATGAGAAACAAACATGCTAGAGCACTTTAAATAATTAATGTGTTTTTAACGAAAATATCATGACTCAACCTAACCAATCGTCAAGGGCATTCAAGTGACCTAACCGGGCATTCAAGTGACCTAACCGGGCATTCAAACAAAAGTCCCCTAGGAAAAATAATATGAATTTTTTTAATCATTATTTTTATTCTTTATTATTACCATAAAAATGAACATTATAAAAGGAACATCATACTATATCTAGGGAAAATCAAACAAATAAAGCACAATATTAAAAAGTTCATTAAGTGTTAAGGTTCATTTAAAGTTCATTTTACTTCCACCTAATGCTGTGACCTACACCATTCAGAAATTCCTCCAAGGTCTTCCTCTCATTCACATAATCCAGACATAGGTTCTTCAAACGCTGTTGATGCTCCTTTGTGGCACGTTTGACTCGTTTTCTTGGAGGCTCACCACGAGAATCCTTAATCAGGGATGTTGATACAAGAGCCTGATCCTTTCTAATACTTTCAATGGCCTTCCAGATGGTTAGGTGGTCATGTCCCACAAGCTCATGGAAAGCAAAATTCCAACTCTCGCATAGGTTGTTGGTGCGATCCTCCCCATCAATGGTTTCCTGATGGACATTCCATAACTGTGGTGGAAACAAGGGAGGAATTCTTCTCATGCGTACTCGTGGAATTACTTCATCAGGAAGAGCTGGTAGCTGGATGCAACGACAAGTGCCGAACACATAGGTGCTACTGAAATAGTCCACTAGGTCTTCCAGTCCTTCAGCATAAGGTATATTCTCCAGCAGATAATCCATCCCATTGGCCACCTCGTCTACAGGTAGAAAAGCCAGTCTATCCAACATTCCACAAATATGTTTCACTCGATCATCATTCCTGTATGCAGCAATCAGTCCTGTTTGGAACCTCCTTTATTGTTCTTAATGATCTCCATGGTGGTTGAATAGAGACTGATTTTCGACGTCACTCAGAGAATATAACCAATGGTTAACTGACAGACGTGTAGATTCAAACTAACAGCCCATAACCTTAACACCACGGTAGTTGAAGTGGAACTGAAGCTTCAGATTAGATGTGACAGCTGACTTGCCCTACCCAGCAATTTGTCCAGGGGGCTTTTGTCCTAGGGTGCTTTTGTCCGGACCCGGGGCACTTGCAGGGGTAACTGGGCCCTACTAAGTTTAAAGTAAATTTCATTATTATTTTTTCCATATATCTGAGGTACCTATGCATAGGTAGAGGTACCTGCAGTTTATGGAAACAACTCATACTTTTATCTAACGAAATTTACCTTTAACCCAGTAGGGTCAGTTATCCCTGCAGTTGCGTTCCCCAACTTTGTCCGCGTATACCTGATCAAATAAAACGTTAAAACTAACGAAAATATTACGACTTAACCTAAGCAATCGTCAATTTATATTAAATATTATTGTTAATAACCATTATAATAATTTTTGTTTTCTGTACTGGTGTTTTGTCTAATTTCATCTATATAGTTCTTTTATATCTAGTAATTTAGCAGCCTACAGATTATGTTATCTATTTGTTATCTACAGAAGCTAAGGCTAACAAAGACCCTAAGATCCACTCTAAGGGTAGCCCGAGAGAAAGGAAAGAGTAGGGGGTTAAGAGAAGAGAGGAGAATAAGGGGTTAAGTAAGGAGCAACACCTATCATTCGTGGGTTAACATTCATTCAGAAAAAGAGGGAAAAAGTCTCACCATCGTCATCCGCCGGCCACTGCCGACAAGTCAGAAAAATAGTCGGAGAATATAGGAGAGGGGTGAAAAGTGAAAAGAAGTAAAATAAGAACGCTTACAAACCATGCAAACACAGTCTTAACTCACTGTCATACCATGCAAACTACAAACATGCAAGGAAAGAGTTACAGACATGCAAGTAAGGAGATAAGAAAAAAAAAAAAAAGTAGGTAAAGTTAAACAAAAAGTGGGTTAGTTTACGCTACAAGCTACATCTACATTCGTGTTAGTCTATTTTTTTTTTTTTTTTTTTTTTATAATTTTATTGCTGGCATCACACGCTGGCATGTCACAAGCTGGCATCCATCGTCAACAGACTCATCCTCGAGCACCACCACCAGAGCTCATGTTAACTTTCTTTTTTAATTTTAAACAACGCTAATACTTTTAAAATGTCTGTCAAGACGGTTCTTAAACATATTAACGCTGGTAGAATGAACGACTGACGCGGAAAGATTATTCCATTTATCAATTACTTTAAACGTAAAGAAGTTTTTAGCGATATTAGTAATGAAACGTCTGCCACGCAACTTAAATCCGTTATTGCGAGTATTACTATTATCAAAAGTGAACAATTTGTCAAAATTTACGTTATCGATGTTATTAACGATTTTGAAAACTTCAATAAGCTCCCCCCTTAATCTCCTAGTTTCGAGTGAATACAAGTCTAACTCTTTAATCCTATCTTCATAAGGCTTATTGCGCAAAGACGGAATAAGTTTCGTGGCACGACGCTGAACCCTTTCTAACCTATCAATATCCTCAATCAAGTACGGGCACCAAAACTGAACGGCATATTCTAAATGAGGCCTGACTAGGGACTTGTAGAGGGGCAATATAATATCCTTCGATTTAAATTCGAAATTACGCGCTATGAAGCCTAACATCCTATTAGCTTTTGCGCAAGACTCCAGGCACTGGTTCCTAACCTTTAAATCTTTAGTTACGCGTACGCCTAAATCTACTTCCTCGTCAACGCTCGCTAACTCCTTATCATCCATCGTGTACGCGTAATTATTGTTGCGAGAACCTATATGCAAAACTTTACATTTATCTACGTTAAATTGCATCTGCCACTTATCCGTCCACTCCGTAATCCTATCTACATCGTCTTGGATCCTATTTCTATCGTCCTCGTTAACAACCTTACCGCCTATTTTAGTATCGTCCGCGAACTTTGACACGTTACTAGTCAATCCTACATCTATGTCGTTAATGTAAATTACGAATAACAATGGGCCTAACACTGAACCCTGTGGGACACCGCTACCTACATCTAACCACCCCGATTCACTACCATTAACTACGACCCTCTGCCTCCTAGCACGAAGCCATTCTTCTAACCAGTTAGCTACCTGACCGCGTATACCGTGCGCTTTAACCTTCGCAATTAGTCTCCTATGCGGAACTGTATCGAACGCCTTTTTAAAATCTAAATAAATAACGTCAGCTGCCCTATGCCTATCGTATTCGCGCACTGTTTCGTTATAAAATTCTAACAAATTAGTTAAACAAGACCTATGGCGTCGAAACCCGTGCTGACTACTATTAATCAAACCCCTACTTTGTAAGTGATCGATAATACGATCCCTAACTACGGATTCCAAAAGTTTACCGACAATTGACGTTAAGCTAATGGGCCTATAATTGCTAGCTACCGCGCGGTCGCCTTTTTTAAAAATAGGCGTGACGTTAGCTAATTTGAAGTCTTCAGGAATAATCCCCGTTTCGAGTGACTGATTAAAAATCTTCGCTAAGGGGCCTACGATAACGTCTTTCAAATCTTTCAAATGTCTAGGATAAAAAGCGTCAGGGCCTGGAGCCTTGCTAACTCTTAGCCTATCGATATAATGCGCAATCTCAGCCTCGTAAACAGTTATTTCATCTAAAATAGTCTCGCTACTAAATGGAACGATATCGTCAACGTCGGGGACATTATTTACGTCCTCTACGGTAAAAACTGTCGCAAAAAAGTTATTGAAAATACCGCCATCGCCTGAGCGTCAGAAGCCAAAGCGCCATTTACATCCACTAGAGGGCCTATGTTATCCTTTACCGGCTTACGATTATTTACGTATTCAAAAAACTTTTTTGGATTATGTTTACTATCCGCAGCTATAACTCTCTAAATTACGCTTAGCATTCCTAACTGATCTTTTAACCTGACGTCTAAGCTCGATATATCTATTAAAGTTAGCTACCTGGCCATTGCGCTTGTTAAGTCTATACGCTCTATTACGCTCGTTTATGAACTCGCCTACTTCCCTAGTCCACCACTTCGGCCTACCACGATTTCTAACGCGCTTGGGCCTACGAGGAATAAACTCCCTTTCAATATTCCTAAAACTTTCTTTAAACGCCACCCAACGCAAATTTGTATCATTAACCATAAATAAGTTATCCCAATCCACTACTCTCATCCTATCAGCAAAACTATCAAAATTAGCCCTACGAAAATCAGGGACTTCTATTACGTTACTATCCTGTGTGTTTTCTATCAATAACTTAAACCTAAGAATTTGATGATCGCTACATCCTAAACTCTCGCCTACTTCTAAACCTTCGACTATATTCTCGCCGTTCGTCATCACCAAATCTAAGATATTATCACCGCGCGTTGGTTCGGTAACTATCTGTCGTAAAAAGTTATCGTCCATAAACTCAACCAGTCTCAAACCCTCTTCGTTACCCGTAAAATTCTCGTAATTAACATTAGGGCAGTTAAAGTCTCCGACAATTATACTATTCCGATTGTCAATAAAATTACCAAGAAGTGAGTAAAATCTAGTATCTATATCGAGGGGTTGAACGGGAGGTCTATAAACAACGACAAAATTAAAACTAATACTACGCCCCCTAACTTCAACACAGATCGCATTAATTGCTGCCGGAAAATCTAACTTAACCTCGACAGCCCTAAGGGAATTACGAATGTACAGCAAAACGCCGCCTCCAAATCTATGTAACCTATCATTAGTAAAGATTTTAAAACCGGTATATCAAGTTCCCCCAACAAGTCCCGAGTCACGGTATTTAACCAAGTTTCAGTGATAGCAACTATATCATAGTTGCCGGAATAAATTACCGCCTTAAATTCATTTAATTTATTTCTTTTTTTTTTTTTTTTTTTTTTTTTTTTTTTTTTTTTTTTTTTTTTTTTTTTTTTTTTTTTTTTTTTTTTTTTTTTTTTTTTTAATACTACGCGTTGCAATAAAAGAGTTTAAGTTATTTTTTACAGGGCCCGCGTTTTTAAACTATTTATCACGTCGGGCCCGCGTTTTAAACTATTTATCACGTCGGGCCCGCGTTTCCCGGACCCACAACGTTTAAAGAAGGCTTCGACCTATACAGCTTTCGCACGTTTTCGTCTATTAACCTACCTAGCCTAGCATTACCTATTTCATTAAAATGCACCCCATCTTTTATTAAAAGGCTAGGATCATTGAATTCGGACCACAGCTTTACGAAGGGTACACTTTCCTCAGCACAAATCTCTTCTAATTTGTTATTCAAAAATATTGTTTTAGACGTAATTCTAAGACCCAAACCGTGCCTAGGGGTAATACCTAGAACTAAAGACCTATCTGACCTCGCCTTCAGGGACCTAATTAACCCCCTATATCTCTCCAAAAGGTCAGGCACTCTCGTATCGGGCCTATACGAGTCGTTGCCTCCTACCATCGTCACCAACATTGAGTGACGGGAAGCAACGTCAACCCTATCCACTTCGTCTCTAACTCTGTCAACCCTGGCCCCGGGAGACAGACCCTCCTCCTATTGGTTGGATTCCGTTTAACGAACTCTTCGTCCATGTGGCGCACTAAAGAGTCCCCAATTAAAATAGTTTCCCCCTCATTCACATCCCTTTCCAAATGGGCGAAAGGGTTCGAAACCTCGATAGGGGGGGATTCCTAATCACCTAATGTACGCGGCTAGCTCCACCCTTAACCTCTCTAAATCCCTCGCTATCTACTACTCTCGGACTAACCTTAACGTCTTCCTCGACTCTATCTAACCTTCCGACAAGCTACCTAAACTAGAAACTAAGTTACGCACCTCACCCTTCAAATTACTAACGTCTTCAACGTTAGTATTGGTTCGGTTTCCGTCAACCGTAGCCCTATCCCTGCCCTCATCAAGCGTTGCAAGTCTATCCGCTACCTCACGTACACTGCGTTTTATGTCCAATAATTCCTCCATGAACTCGCAAAAGAAACAAACTGATCTATCGGTAATCGCCACTGGACCGCCGTTATAATCCTTAAATTCCGAATACCACCGGTTAACCCTACACCTAACACACGACGCTTTCTGCGACGGCATCGCGGAGTTAAAAATTTAAACCGTCACAGGTATAAGTTAAATTAAGCCGGCACGCTATGAAAACTTCTAAATCGCTAAAAACCACTAATATTCAATCTATATACTTCTTTTATATTTAATAATTTAGCAGCCTACAGATTATGTTATCAATTGAAAAAATCTTTAGAGGGCTTTAAGGCCTTTAATTTGAGGTGCCGATTGTGAATTTTTTGCTTGTCTATTTAACTCATTTACTTTGTAATCTCTGTCTATTTTCTTTTCCTCCTTGATAATGTGAATATATCACGAAAGAGCTCGGGCTTTGTGTTTCCTTTTCCCTGTGGTTGTTTGCTTATATATATATATATATATATATATATATATATATATATAAATTGACGATTGGTTAGGTTAAGTCGTAATATTTTCGTTAGTTTCAACGTTTTATTTGATGGATTCATTTAAAAAATGTCTCCTAAAGATCCTAGTGTAGTTTACGTTCTCCAACTTTGACCTAGTGTAGTTTGTGTCCCCTTTTGCGTCATGGGGACGTAAACAACACTTACTCCCATTTAACTAATAAGATGATGAGTTCAACGCAAAAAGAATTACAGATAATTTTAGTACGTTTCTTTTTATATAGGAAGGAGGAGGCTAAGAGCGATAGCCCGCAAAAGTGACCCCCCCAACAGAAGACGGAGAGAGCCAAAAACGAGGTCTCTAAGGCTCAATGATGCCTTTTTTTTTACATATAAATTTTGAAAAGGTTGTGTAGTGTGTAAGATTCATCTATGTGTAGTGAGGGATAGAGGGAGAAGTGTGTGGTTAAAAGCGTCAATCAACTAATAATTTTGCAATATTTTCCTCTAAACTTAGGGTAAATGACAAGGAGCATAGTAATTTAACTAACCTTTATAGAGCGACAAGGAAAGTGACTTAAAATTTTTCTCTGCGCGATATTCAGAGAGAGAATACATGAAATAAATGCATTTACAAAGTATATTACGGGATCTTTTCGGTTTGACGGCCTGTAATATTCTTTAACATTACTTGTTTTGGTTCTTTTGCATTATCCTCCCAACACTAATTTTTTTATATAATGTTGGTTTGGTTTTGGTTATGGTACTTTATTTTCCTTCCATTATAAAAATATTAGGTTAGGTTAGGTTAGGTTAGGTTAGGTTACGTTACGTTACGTTACGTTACGGTAAAAACAGCCCGCCGCAGGCGTTAGCCGTTATAAAAAAAAATGGTGCTCTTCCAATATGTGCTCTACCGCGAAACTGTGATCTACCATATTCCAATACGTGCTCTACCGTGAAACTAGCCTTATAAGGCTAACTAACGAAAATATCATGACAACCTAACCAATCGTTAGGTCAACTATACGCCCTTGACGATTGGTTAGGTTAAGTCGTGATATTTTCGTTAGTTAGCCTTATAAGGCTAACTAACGTACCTGCTGCTAATCCGAATAATCTAAGGTAGATCACGTATTGGAATGTAAATTTTAAGGTAGAGCACATATTGGAAGAGCACCAAAAAAATTAGTGTTGGGAGGATAATGCAAAAGTACCCTTGTTTTTTATTGTCCAGTTTTAATCGAAGATTTCAAAAATAACATTCATGTTTTAGAGAAACAAATAGTGAGGCAGTTATACATTTTAGTTTAGAGAATATCATATACGCTTTAAGATTCCAAAATCCCTGAAAGTTTTAGGTCAACTGTACGCTCATGACGATTGGTTAGGTTAAGTCATGATATTTTCGTTTGTTTTGACAGTAAACTAACGAAAATATCATGACTTAACCTAACCAATCGTCAAGGGCGTACAGTTGACCTAACCTGACATTCTGTTAACTTAACTGGGCATTCAGTTAACTCAGGGTTTCTCAACGGGGGCGAAAATGAAATTCTTGGGGGGCGAAAGTGGGCGAAAATTTGACTGAAGGGGGGCGAAAATTTATTTAGGCAACGATTAAAATTAAATTATTTTCGAATTGCTCATCAATGGTTGAAACACTATTCGGAGTATGTATTGTGCCGTCGATGTCGTTAAAGGGAATTGACCAATGAGAAGAGCAGTGGGGCGGGGTCGTCATTCAAAGCATTCTATAGCGGCTTAGTGACGGTTACGCATACGGTGCGTCAGTTCTTACCTAATTAGAAGCGTCGGCGGGTGTTATTTTTTGTTATTATCTATTATCATTGATTTTTCTTTTAGTGCTTTAGTGCTTCTTAATTTTCGCGTTTGTCCCTTGTTTCGAGTACGGAGACAATGACCTCGTTGTCACGTTTCTACAGGGTGTCCCAAAAGTCTCCATACATAGGGAAAATTAGCACTTTTTAGCAAAATGTAACTTTATTTACAAAACATTCTCTACATGATTGCATTTCTTTGTAAACACACACGGATGCGTCTCTCCCACTCATGGTGAACTCGTGTTAACACATTTGGTGTAAGTTTGGCAACAGTGTCGTGTGTGATGTGCTTGCTATGTTTCCTGTTGAAGTTCATTGCAACCTTGCGACAGCTTCCCGATCCAGCCATGAGAATGATTGCAATACGTTCTTCTTTTGACAAAGGCATTCTTAAAGAGTATCTGAAAAAAAAAAAAAATTAGCTATCTATTGAGACTTTTGGGAGACATTTTGCAACAAAGTGCTAATTTTCCCTATGTATGGAGACTTTTGGGACTCCCTGTAGTCACTCAATTTAATCACTCAATTAGTGCTTCTTAAGAATAAAATAGAGTTTCGAATGTTCGCTTTCTTATCTGATAAAAATTCATAAATAAGGAGTGCTAACACGTATAAATGTGATTTTCCTTTGAAAACGCTGCAAGGTTTAAGGCGGAGGATGCCAGTTTGGCCTACTTCTCGGGAATGAGGCTACCTGAACTTAAAATTAGGCTTGCGCTACTAAAATGATAACGTGATTATTATTTTTAGTGCGCTTTTAGTGCTTTTTAGCTGCCAAACTAGTGCCTTTTAAATTTTTTAATTAAAAAAGTAGCCTGATGATTCACATGATTGTGATGAAATGACATCTTGTATAACTAGCATCATAGCAAAATTAAAAGTACAATTATTAGGCCTATTACACCTAGTTTGCTAGTCTGAGTTGGAGATTGAGTCAGAAGGACAAAAAATTGAGTAGTTGAGGTTGGAGGTTTTGTGTACTAACTCCACAGCCTTGCTAATGACACATCTAAACCGTTTTTTTTCAAATTTCAGATATTTTTTAAATACTTTATCGTTGTCAATTTTTTATTGTAATTACATAATGCACAAGACCCCTTAGTAATGTCAAGTGGAGCAAAGAAAAAGTGTCGCCAATACCTTGGTGAATACCTATCTTACGGTTTTATTGAAAGCCCTCTCGATCCAAAAAAGCCTGTGTGTCTTTTATGTAATAGTACTCTTTCGAATGAAGCTTTAAAACCTTCAAGACTTCTTGACCATTTCAAAAGGAAGCATCCAGATAAAGCTAATAAAACCGTTGACTATTTCAAAAAATTGAAAACCAATTTTGAGCAGCACCCTAACTTACTTACACATTTTGTAAAAAAAGATACCAAATTAGATGAAGCCACTGTTGCGTCATATGAGATTGCAAAAATTGTTGCAAAAAACAGCTGTCCTCATACAATTACTGAGAAAATCATAAAGCCTCTATTAGAAACTGTTATTTCAAATGTGATCATGAAGATCCTTCAGGTATCTTAAAAAGTTTACCATTAAGCAACGATTCAATTCGAAGACGAATTGATGAAATGTCAGTGAATATTGAAGAACAACTAGTTGAAAGATTGAAAAAAACTAATTTCTCAATTCAGGTTGATGAATCCACAGTTGTTGATAACAAGGCTCTTCTCATGGCGTATGTACGTTATTTTAATGATGATTGTAAATTGAAAGAAGATATATTATTTGTGAAATACCTAGAAACTGACACTACTGGGGAATCTATTTTTATTGCTTTAAGATCCTGGTTTGATGAAAATAAAGTTCCATTAGAAAATTTGATATCGATTGCAACTGATGGTGCTACCTCAATGGTCGGAAGGCATAAAGGCCTCGTAGCACATTTGAAAAAAATATGTCCTGGAATCATTGCAATACACTGCATTGTTCACAGACATAATCTTGTAGCAAAAAATATGAGTCCAATTCTACATTATTCATTTGGTATAGTTATTAAAACTATCAATAAAATAAAATCACATAGCAAATATGATCGCCTATTCAGGAAGTTTTGTTCTGATCATGATGAACAGTATGTAAGACTTCTTTTACTTACGGAAGTCAGATGGCTCTCCAAAGGAAATTGCTTAGCAAGATTTATAAACCTTTTTGATACCATAGTTAACTTTCTAGAAAGTGAAGGGGACAGAGATATTGCTAAAGAAATAAGAAAACATAAAAATAACATATATTATATGGCTTGGATATTTCGAAAGCTTAATGAGGTATCACTTCAACTTCAAGGAAAATTTATTACATTGATTGATTATAAAAGTATTGAAAGCATTTACTGAAAAATTGGAAATTTTTCAAGATAATTTACTTAAAAAAATGTTTCACAGCATGCCTGAGCTGGCAGAAATTTGTTCTTCACTTACCAAAATGGATCTTGAAACGTATTCTGGACACTTATGTTCGTTAAAAAGTGACATGAACAAAAGATTCTCTGATTTATTTTCCTTTGAAGTAAAACCATGGATGTTAGACCCATTTAATTGTGATGTTAGTTCAGCTGAAGAAATTCAAGAAGAATTAATTGAATTACGATGCAATGATAACTCAAAATACATGTATGATAAAGTAGGAAAGACTGAATTCTGGTCATTAAAAGACTGTAAAACACTATACCCAAGGTTATGGACCGAAATGGCCAAAATAATTGTCTGTTTTCCAACATCATATATGGTTGAAACTGGGTTTAGTTCAGTGAATAAATTACTAACAAAGGAAAGAAACAGATTGGATGTATGCAGAAGAGGTGACATTAGAATTAAACTCAGCGACATTGAACCGAACATTGCATATTTAGTAGAAAAACACCAATCTCAAGGATCTCATTAAATAAAATAGTAAGTTTGAAAGTTTTTTATTTCACTTTTTTTTTGTGTGTAGGGGGGCGATTTGAAAATAGAGTGGGCAAAAAATTTTTTCAAGGGGGCGATGGTTAAAAAAAGGTTGAGAACCACTGAGTTAACCTAACCAGTTGGTAGAGTCTAGAACAGGGGTGGGGAACGTGGCACGCCAACGACTTTTTTCCGGCACGCGATTCCCTGGGCTCACCTTAAAAAAAATTAAATAAATAAATATCCAAATTCTTCGCTGAGTTTTATATTTTAACTTAATGTTTTCTGCTAAAAAATGGTAAAGATTAACTTCTGTTTAATATATTATGTACGTAAAATAACATTTTATTTTCTCTGTAATTTTTATGTATTATTCATAAGGGATTAAGAATCAATAAAAGAATATTTTTAATTTTATTTTCTTTCATTGTGCTTTAGCCAAGTAAAACGATTATGAGATTGGGCACTGTAATGTATTGGGAAAACTTGAAAAAACTTATGGCTGATTGATCTGATATATAAAAAACAAAAAAAAATCAGAATAATTATTTACTCTTTTGCTGATGTTAAAAATTGCGTTTTTAAATTGTGTGGCTGTATATGGCAGCTATAATTACACTTAAAGGCTAATAAAAAATATCCACGCTATCAACAGGGTAGAACGACCTTCAAGTAAAAATTCCGTCACTAAATTTTACATTTATTCAATCTTATATGACTTACAATAATCACACTTACAATATTCTTTGATTTTACCGCTCCAGTGTAATTTTTGATTATTTGAAAAGGTTCTCCCAATACTTAAAAGGCACCAAATAATAATATGTTCCCCAAAATTTCGGTTGGCACGTGAGAAAATTTTGCATCAAAGATTTGACGATTTTGGCACGCTCACTTAAAAAGGTTGCCCACCCCTGGTCTAGAATTTGACGGTCCCGTAGCCATGACTCGTTTTTTTTCCGCCGGCCGTCAAACCAAAAAGATCCCAATACAGTTTAAAAATATATATTTTAAATTTGTTAAATTGCATATAACTGCCTCACTATTTGTTTCTCTAAAACATGAATATTATTTTTGAAATCTTCGATTAAAAGTCGACAATAAAAAACAAGTAATGTTAAAAAGTACTACAGGCCGTCAAACCGAAAAGATCCAAAAATAATTAAGGATCTCATACATCGTTACAATGAGGTACATATGTGTTTGTGTACTCACATTCTAAATACTTCTTACAAATTCACTTAGAGAAATCAAGGATAATCTCTTGGAGCGCTCCATTTTTCAGTATTAAACATACTCATAAAACATATACCATTTGAAACCTCACATTTTTCTGAGTCTAAAAATGTAGTAGTCCAAAAGTATCAATAGCAAATAAAAAGTAACTACATTTAATTAATTGTTTGACGCGTGACGTCATTAACTACATTATAAAGGTTGGCTAAGTTATAAATCTTCAGTCTGTGTTGTAAGATGGTATTTTTGGCAATTGTTACGCTAACCTAACCTAACATGAATATGTTGTTACATTATCATTTGTATAATTTAGGTCTCGGGGGTACGGGGGCGGAGCCCCATTAAAGATCACGCATCACAAATTGATCGGTATAGGGTTTTATATTTAAACCGAGTTACTTTTTATTTGCTATTGATACTTTTGGATTACTACATTTTTAGACTCAGAAAAATGTGAGCTATCAAATGGTATATGTTTTATGAGTGTATGTTTAATATTGAAAAATGGAGTGCTCCTAGAGATTTACCGAAATCAACTTTTGGTCGTGTGTCCTCTTATCTCACTTACAGTACACATGTATCGTTTTGTCATCAAGGTAAATATAAGTAACATGTGACCTCTATTTACATACGACGCAGTCATCATCGTAAGAAAGGTCTAAGGAAGGATGAATGTATTCGTAAAGGGGAAATATAGATAGATAGATAGATAGATAGATACAGTAAATACTTGATGAGTCAGACTTCGATGAGTCGGAATTCGGGATGAGTCGGAATTCGGGATGAGTCGGAATTCGGGATGAGTCGGAATTCGGGATGAGTCGGAATTCGGGATGAGTCGGAATTCGGGATGAGTCGGAATTCGGGATGAGTCGGAATTCGGGATGAGTCGGAATTCGGGATGAGTCGGAATTCGGGATGAGTCGGACTCTGTTCTCTGTCAAGTGTTATTATTCTTTTGTTTATTTTACTGAGAGAAGTGTTTTATTTCCTATGTCAAGTGCCATTATTATTTTGTTTCTTTTACTAAGTGAAGTGTTTTTTTAATACTGTATTGTACGAAAAGGTAAACAGTAAAATTTTTTTGTTTCGCGCTCAAAATAATTCCAGCAACGGTAAGTGAAACAAAGTTTTATTGTTTTTAATGTTTATTTTGGTTATTTTGAACATTGTATTAGACTCTCACTAATCAAACTTAAAAGGTTAGAGAGTATTTATGCCTCTTTTGGGGTAAATAGGGGGGGGTAATTATGGTAATTCGCGATGAGTCGGACTTTTTAATGAGTCGGACTGGCTAGAGCCCTATATAGAGTAGTCCGACTTATCGAGTATTTACTGTAGATAGGTAGCTACATTTCTAGAAAGACAGTAAACGTTGAAACTAAAACCTCTTCTTCTAGAATTGGTAAGCAGATTTGATTAGTTTACACTGTATCAAAATAAAAGTTAAAATTAAAATAAAATAATTAAGATAAAATAAAGGATAATACAAATCTAACAAATAAATAAAAGTTATAAATTGATAAAGATAAAATATATAATAAAAGTAAAAATAAAAGAATAAAAATTAAGAAATATTATAAAATTAAAATTTAAAATATGAAACATATCGTGTTCCTTCCAACTTACTTGCAGTGGTTCAGTTATTCATAGTGCCACTAAAGTACTCTCTTCCCGAGAGAGAGAGTTACAAGGAGTTACAAGGAAAGGTAGTACCTCAAAAGGCCTTGCGGCCCATACCGAGGAAGTACCAATGGCAACGGGTGCCAGGGAAAAATTCTGTCACCCTCAAATAGTGTGCAAGATTCGGTCTAACCTTTTCTTGAACAGATCCACAGAAGAACTGTTCACAACTTCTGAAGGTAGCCTGTTCCACGTGTCAGATCTTATACGTAAAGTAATTCCCACACACACTAGTCGTAAACCGTTTCAAATCCAACTTCCAACCATTGTTGCGAGTTGGGTTATCATTTAAACTAAACATGTTTCTAAAATCGACATTGTTGAACCCGCGTAAGAGCTTGAAAACCTCGATGAGTTGATCGCGCAGCCTCCGAGTTTTCAGCGAAAACAAATTCAGGGGGCGTAAGCGTCGATTGTAGCCCATATGCCTAACGGAAGGTATTAACTTTGTGGCCCTCGCCTGCACTCGCTCCAACCTCTCAATATCTTTCCTGAGGGTGGGCGACCAGAACTGTACAGCACACTCCAGGTGCGGCCGAACCAGAAAATTGTACAGAGAGAGCACAATCTCCTTGTTCCGAAATCGAAATTGCCTCCTGATATAACCCAACAACTTCTGGGCTTTCTTTTCCACCTCCACGCACTGTTTGGTAACCTTAAGATCGCTGCTAATTAGCACACCCACGTCCTTTTCCAAATCAGTCGCCTCGATATTACTCACCAACATGGAGTAGTCCGACTTGGGATTGACGGAGCCAATGTGCATCACATTACATTTTCCCAAGTTAAACGGCATTTGCCATTTTTCGGACCACTCTCCTATCCTACGTAAGTCCGCACGTAGTTGCCCGATCGCCTCTGGCGTCCCAACATTTGCCCCAAGCTTGGTGTCATCAGCGAATTTGGCGATCCGACTGACGATGCCAGCGTCGATATCATTTATGTAAGTGATAAACAACAGTGGCCCCAAAACGGAACCCTGAGGAACCCCGCTGGTGATCGAGGCCCAACTCGAACTAGCCCGTTTAATTACAACCCTCTGCTGCCTATTCTTCAGCCAGTTTTCAATCCATCTACCTACATTCCCACCAATACCCAGCGCGCGCACTTTGGCCATTAGCTGGGGGTGAGGTACCTTATCAAAGGCTTTCTCAAAGTCGCGATAAAGTATATCAATCGCCCTACTCTTATTATACTCACTCAACATGACGTGGAGAAACGAGCAAGTTGGTGAGACACGACCGATGCCATCTAAACCCATGTTGGGAGTCCCCAAGCAGCTTGTAGGAATCCAAATGGTCAACGATCCTATCTGCTATTATCCCCTCTAATAATTTACCTACAACGGAAGTGAGACTAATGGGACGATAGTTTCCTGGACTTTCGTGATCCCCTTTCTTAAAGATAGGGGTCACGTTGGCTTCCCTCCAGTCACCAGGCACGTGGTCCGTCTCCAACGATTTGTTGAAGACTAGCGCACTTCCCGCAACACTCTGGGGAAGAACTGGTCTGGCCAAGGAGCCTTAAACGCGCTCAGTTTGTCTATTCTATCGGCAACGACTGTCGCGGTACACCGAACACTATCCAGGCCAGCACCTTCGTGCCTGACGCCTGGCTCGGGGATGAGGCAGTGTCCTCCCTGATGAACACTCCAGCAAAGTACTCATTCATCACATTAGCAATGTCCGCGTCGGAGGTCCGCAGCGCGCCGCTGGGGTCCTTCTAATCGGTTTTCTACTATTAACATAACTGAAGAACTCCTTAGGGTTCCCCTTGCAGAGGCTTGCCACCCGGAGTTCTTCGTTACGTTTGGCTAGCCTAACCTTCGCCTTCACTTCTCTGCACAGGCGGACATACGCCTCAGTGTTCTCATGGGAACGATTGGCCTTCGCCCTCCTATACGCAGCTTTCCTATTTCGGATAGCCGAAACGATGTCACGACTGAACCACTTAGGCTGCGTTGAAGCAGGGGTGACCGGTTTTGAGGGTATGGCAGCAGACTGGCAATAGTGCTGCTGTATAAACTAACATCATAATATATTTGTACTGATCGTATATCAAGTACTTGGTATCGTCACAAAAACCTCGAATATATGATTTTTATGCAAAATATTTACAGCTCTAATTATTGAAGTTTCGGGCTAACAAAGACCCTGTGGCACACTCAAGGCTAGCTCAAAGAGGATTAAGAGAGAGGAAAAGGTCACACTCTTCGTGCTTACACTTATGTACGTGCAAAGCTACCATGCAGAAATCGAAATAAAGCTCTTCTTCTCTTCGCGCGGGTCACTGCCACCAAAGTGGTGAAATGCAATTAAAGGAAAGAGGTTGAAACAGGAATTGAAAACGAAAATCAGATCTTCCACACCCTGCCCGCACTCATCACGTGCACCCAGTTACTCGAGAAAAAGAAGCGAAAAAATAAAAATAAAAAATAGTCATAGCAGAAACGCTACTCTACCTCACTTAATCCATGCCATTCATTTTTTAGGGTATTTTTTGTTCATTAAGAAAAAAATTACATTTGCAAGTGTGTGAGCGTGTTTTCTGTAACTGAATGTCTGCCGTGTGTGTATGTGTATAGGGAAAATTAAGTGTAGAAGGAAATGTTTAAACAAATTCCCGCAGGGTTACGTTGAATACTGTTTTCGAAATCGTCATCTAATAGATTCTTAAATTATGTGGGGACAGTTAAACTCTGAGTGTATTCAGAACTTTGAGTAGCCTATTTTAAAACATATTTACACTTTGGCTTCAAACAACCTCTGGGAATTCCAGATATTAACTTGCTTGTACCCTTTCCAACCTTTAAATATCCTTCCTAAGGAACGGAGACCAAAACTGCACACAATGCTCGAATTCAAGTCTAACTAGTGAATTGTAAAGAGACATTATAATCGCCTTGTTTCTAAATTG
Source organism: Bathynomus jamesi (assembly GCA_023014485.1). Taxonomy (NCBI): domain Eukaryota; kingdom Metazoa; phylum Arthropoda; class Malacostraca; order Isopoda; family Cirolanidae; genus Bathynomus; species Bathynomus jamesi. The sequence continues at coordinate 197,982 of JAJOZX010002539.1, read as the reverse complement.
GAAATGTCTTTTAATATAACCTAGTATTTTTAAGGCCCTCTTTTCGACTTTTGCACGGTTGACGGTTTGAGATCAATACTGATATAAACTCTTCCTCTTGATCAGTCTCAGTCAAGTTCTTCCCCAAGAGAGAGTAATCAGTCTTCGGGTTCTTGTAACCAGTGTGCATTACCTTACATTTGTCCAAGTTGAATGGCATCTACCAAGTAGCAGACCATTCGCCCAATCTATCAAGATACAGTAATTTTAAAGCATTCTTACACACTCCTGATTACCAATACCTGATTATAGGCTTATTAGTCTAACTGCTGTTATAGGGAAAATTTTAGAATCACCTATTCGAGATCGTATTGTTGAACATCTTGAAATGAACAACTAAACAAAACGAAATGAATCGATTGCTTCAGCGATTTTGTTTATTCTCCAATGTAACACTTGGTAATGTTGGTAAAAGTCCATAAAAAAAAAAAATTTGTCTGACAACTTGGGAATTCTCCTCCAGATATACAATAATTACAGCACCACAGTAGCGGGACATCGATTCCAACAAGACGCAGCAACATTCAACAGATTCATTTCATCAAAGTGAATAAAATTTTCACATTTTTCAGAATTTTAATAACTTTATCAACAGTTTTCCACAGATGTTTCAATCTTGGTGGTGTGTTTGGGGTAATTGTCTGCTTTATAGGATCCAGTGAGTGTCAAACATTCGCTGGACAGCAAAAATCTGTTTTTCTCCGATATTTTAGCGTATGGGAAGTGATTTTTTTTTTATGCAGGAAGGAGGGGCCAAGGGCGAGAAATGTTTAGTGGAGAACAGAGAAGTGTGTTTTTGAGAGCATGCTAGACTGATCACAGGGTAGATGAGACATGGAAAAAGGGACGGGAATTTCAGCGCTCCCTGTCTCCTGCCTAACGTACACCCCGGAATACTTCCCTGGTCGATTAGTGTCTACAGTCTCCTCCTCTGATATTTGATATTCTCTTTCATATTCTATATCCTATATTCTACATTTGATATTCTATATTCCACGAATCGGTGTTTGACCTGAAGCAAAAAAGAAGACTACGGGAAAATTACTGAATGCCTGGTTGAGTTAATTGAATGCCCGGTTAGGTCAACTGTACACCCTTGACGATTGGTTAAGTCGTAATATTTTCGTTAGTTTTAATGAAAATATCACAACTTAACGATACATAAAATCCCTTCTTACACAGATTCCTTGATATATTATATATATATATATATATATATATATATTATATATATATATAAATATAAATATAAATATATATATAAATATAAATATTATATATTATATATATAATATATATATATATATATATATATATGAGTATTGATGATTTGAGGTGGAGTTGTCCTTCTCTCTTATGTGTACTTCATGTCCGATCATGAATTTACGACGTTGCGATACTTCATTGGTATTTCATGTGCAATCTGATCTCTCTGAACGTGGCCAAAATACTAATATAATACTAATATATATACTGTATATATATATATATATATATATATGTATATATATATATATATATATATATATATATATATATATATATATATATATGTTAACCCCTTCGTCTATGGCCTTGGGCGGTTCGAAGTTGATGGGGGTTCTGGTTAGGTGGCAGCAACGGATTTGTTACTCTGCAGTAGCTGGTACCGTATAGGGAATCGCAGTAGTTTCTTCTATACTACACTCCGATTTCTTCTTGTCGTAGATCGGAGGATTCTGTGAGGCTGACTAAATTCTCTGAAGGTTCACCGATTCTTCTTATAAAGTATCGAGAAATTATTTTTCTCTATTTAAGACTAAGTTCTCTGAAGAGAGCAAGGCTCGAAGGAGAAGACAAAGCTATGCTCTTACTGTAGTTTACTGCTAAAATGTTATAGGTAATGCTCAGCCTCTAAGTCAGATCAGTTAAAATCGGAATGAACATTGGAGAAATTTTACGGGCTTATATACTGAAAGTTTTCATGACATCATTATTTTTTAATGCTGATCTGTTTTTTTTATTCTCAATAGGCTGATTTATTTTGCAAAATATTCAAAGACAAAAATATATTTTAGCTGTAGCAATGTCTAGACTGCTAAGCAAAAGGAAGCCATATTTTTATTTTAAACCGCATATTGACAGCTCGGATGTTTTCATGATCTGCCTGGTTAATTAAAAACGGATATTGAACTATATCTTTCATCACGAATTACAATCAAACACGCACTTGAGCAAAAATTAAATGCTTAAGATTCAAAATTAAACGTTAAGCAGGACATGACTTCATCTTTTACAACAAAGAGAGAATGTATTACAGGAAATGAACATTGCAGGATTTAACTCGATTACATTATTAACCCTCTATGGACAACTGTTACAAATTTCTAACCTTTCATATACACACATTTATAACTTAACCCTACAGAAAATTCTGTCCATAGAGGGTTAAGCTAAATCTAAAAAAATTATTAAGTACTTCAAAAAGTAATAATTCACCAATTATTCAGAGGAAATAAAATAGAAAACAAATCAAAAATTTATCCAAACTCATGTTATGCGACTTTGAACTCTATATGTAAAAATGAATATATGAATACAAGAATTACATGAATGCAGGAATTATTCATTGCTCATTTTTACATATACATATATATCGAAATTTTTAATTTTCGTTCCAAAGCTATAAACTGGGAAGGTGTTGCATCCAGCATTGAAATAATAGATTGGGAAACCCTCTTCAAGGTCAAGACAACGGAAGAGATGCTAATGACCTTAGACGAGAAGACGCTGGAAATTGTGGAAAGATATGTCCCAAAAATACAACAAAGAGGAAAGACAAGCAGGTTTGAGAGACAAAAGAGGTTATTGTTCCGAAAGAGAAAAAGAGTGACTGTAAAATTAAGTAACTGTAAAGATAACAACATCAGAAAAATATTAAATGATAAACTGCAGAGTATCGATTGCGTCATACAGGAACTCAGTGAGAAAAATACAAAAAAAGAAGACGACGCTACAGAAGCGATAAAGGTTAACTCAAAGTACTTCTATAGTTTTGCAAAAAGGAAGTCGAAAAGCCATACAACTATCGGACCTTTGAAAAACGAAGACAGTGTTTTATCTGATGACCTTACAGAAGTATCTGAAATATTAAGAGCTCAGTACGAATCATCTTTCAGTATCCCAAAAACTAACAGACTGATATGCGATAGAAACGCGTTTTTTGAAGAAGAACTACAAAAGGGGAAAGTATAACGGACTTCAAGGTTCCGGCTGAGCATACACGAAGTCTCTCATCAAGTAAGGCTCTCTACAATTTCATCACTGCTGCATCACTGCGGCAGGATTTTCCGCTGTCCCCCTTTTCAACAAATCTCAACCAGCCCTCAACATTCATCCTCTCGCCGATGAGGCCAGTCCGCCTTCAGATTCATTTACTTCGAAGCCAAGGTCCGTAAACCTTCTAGTAGGTCATAAGCCCATTTGGCCTACCCTTCTGTCTTCGTGTTAAGTAACTCCCGCGTAGCCTACGTAACTTCAGTGTACCTTCAGCCTAGCGAATAGGCTATCTTCAAAGTGTCCCCAACCAACCGGCAAACTAACATTCCCATTAAGACTAGAGTAGATCTGTTCAATTATGTTACCGTATTCAATTATCTTACCGTATTTGTATCCGCTTGTTTATTTGCTTATTTATGTATTTTATTTTACTTGCCTAATCTGTTTACGGTACCGACACTCTATTTTCATTACCTCAGTTATTATTCGCTTAATTACTTATTATTGTGTGTTCACTGTCGTATATCTCATTAGCCTACCTAAATTAATGTTTCTTGTCATTATTGTATTCACTTAACTTTTGTACTGTATAAACCATTTCTCATTGCTAATTACCATTCATTGTAATATAGCACAATTAATGTATACATAATTGTTAATCCACTCTGGAAAAATAATTCATTTATTTTTCTAATTAAACACAAAACTATAAAGTCATTTCTCTCTCCTTATTATATAGTGCTTGTTTGGGCTGTGCCCAACCTGCTGACCCGTATTTGTTTCAATTTAATTAATTAATTATAGTTAGCCTACTTTCTGGGGCACTATAAATTGGTGACTGGTCGGCTACTATATATATTTTTAAACCCCACGAATCTAAAGTAATAAGTAAAAATTAGAAAGTAAAAACAAAAAGATGGCAAATCTTTTCTGTTAACTGATCAATCTCTTTCGACTGGAGACTAAACATTAACGTAACTGTGTTACGTATATATACAGTATATTATATACAGTGTATATATATATATATATATTATATATATTATATATATATATATATACACGGTGAACCAAAAGTAGGTGGACAGTAGGTTGAATACGGTTTGTGTTATTTATATTATAACTATGGTGTTCATTATAACTATGGTGTTTGTGTTATATTATATTAAATATTATAACTAAATTTATTTAAATTTTATTTTGTATTATAGTATACAAAAAATTAAATATGTATTCTCAAAATAAACGTTATCATTTACTGTCCACCTACATTTGGTTCACCCTATATATATATATAATATATATATATGAAAATTATTTCACGAAAGTAACACGTGAAAAATATTTATGATGAATAAAACCACGAAGGAAAGGAAACACAAAATGGTGCTCAAGCGCTTTCCTGAGGATGTCATTAGACGAAAGCGCTTGAGCACCATTTTGTGTTTCCTTTCCTTCGTGGTTTTATTCATCATATATATATAATATATGTGTGTGTGTGTGTGTGTGTGTGTGGTTTCAGCTACCATACTTTGCCGCGATACAGCTTAGAATGAACACCAAACTCATTGCGAAACAGACGTACGTCTAACGACCCAAGCGGTGATGTTTTACTTTCAGACCTATGTTTACTGAAAATCATTTTATATCATGAAAAAAGGAAGGATGAAATAGACTGTAATAACGGCGACAGTAAATAGGTTATGATAAATAAATTAGTCTATTAAATTAGGTTAGATGTCTCCATCCACATTTGAAAATGTGCGTCAGATGTGAAAAAATTAATGACAAAAATTAATTTTATATTAAAAAGCTTAATGTTCAAATAAATTAAAATAGTGAGATCATCTGAAGATCAGGGTCCCCAGCCTTCTTTAGTTAGCTTTATAAGGCTAACTAACGAAAATATCACGACTTAACCTAACCAATCGTCAAGGGCGTACAGTTGACCTAACGATTGGTTAGCCTTATAAGGCTAACTAAAGAAGGCTGAGGGCCCTGATCTTCAGGTGCTCCAAATATTGTTCTGCACCGTTTAAGTGTACAGGGTGTCCCAAAAGTCTAGGAAGACTATTTCATAATACTGTCTCTTCTTTTCAGGCTGCCGTAACCCGAACGGTCCCAGCGTAAATTCCACAAATTTCCCCCGCGCTCGCGAAGGTGTCGCAATTACAAACAATTTGAAGGTTCTATCCTTAAATGCTTGTAGCCTACGAAATAAAATAAACGAATTTTTTTCTTTAATTGCTTGTAAAGACTATGATATAATTGCGATAAATGAATCGTGGCTTAGCACTGAAACACGTGACTTTGTAGGGGAGTATCAAATTAAAGGTTATAGACTTTTTGTTAAAAACAGAATTGGTAGGCGAGGAGGCGGTGTTATGTTGTATATCAAAGATAATATTGCGAACGTTATAGAAGTAAAGCACTCAATTCCAGAACCGATAGATTCGACTATAGCAGAACTTAAATTGAACGATTTCAAACTTCTTGTTGCGGTTATATATAGGCCCCCAAATCAAACAGCTGATACGGACGAAGCGTTATATCGTGAACTAAAGAGAATAATCGGTAGTGAGCAGGCTTTAGTTATGGGTGACTTTAATTGCGCCAACGTGAATTACGATACAATGCAGGGAGACGCGGAAGGTAATCGTTTAGTTAATTTTCTCGAGGATAGCTTTCTTATTCAAATGGTTGGGGAACCTACGAGGTTCGACAGTATTTTAGATTTAGTAATAACTACGGATGATAGGCTAATTACTGATCTTCAAGTAATAAAACCGTTGAGCAATAGCTATCACAATATGGTAGAGTTTGTCCTCTCAGTAAGTCACTCGAAACCAACTAACTCGACTAAAATTCCTAACTTCCAGCACGCAGACTTTAGTATATTTCGAAATAAATTTTCACACGTCAATTGGGAAAACGTAATGGGGAACTCCAACGCAAAACTAATGTGGGAATCGTTCGTAACGGTATTTAGGACTATAAATGAGGAATGGTACCGTACAAAATTAAGCGTGCGAAAGTAAACAACAAGCCCTTGTGGTTTACTTCTACAGTAGGAGACATTATAAAGAGTAGAGATAGGGCTTATAGGCTATCTGTTGTTACGAAACAACTACATATCTCTAAGGCGTGAAGCTAAAAGTGTAATAAAAAAGTAAAAACGCGAATTTGAAATCTCCATAGCTCGTGACGGTAAAGAAAACCCCAAGCGATTCTTTCAATACGTCAATAATAGAAATCCAGTAAAAAGTGTCTTGGGGCATTTGAAAAATGTAAACGGAGATCTAGTTTTGGAAAACAAGGAAATGGCTACCTTGCTAAACGAATTTTTTACGTCAGTTTTTACTATAGAAGCTGTAACGAATATCCCTACGGTCATAGACATAATACCTTTTGATAATGGTAATATTTTGGATAATATCGTGGTTAGTGAAGGGAAGTAATGCTCTATATTGATAAAATGAAAACGCGTAAATCACCGGGGACGGATTCCATATATCCCATACAACTAAAAGAATTAAAAGATAGCATTGTAGTGCCGCTAACAAAGATTTTTAATGCGTCTATTTCTGAGGGGTCCGTACCAGATAATTTCAAGTTAGCAAACGTAACACCTATCTTTAAGAAAGGCGATAAAGGTGCGGCGGGAAATTATAGGCCAATCAGTTTAACGTCTGTTGTAGGTAAGCTACTGGAATCAATAATTAGGGATCGTGCAGTCGAACACTTAGAAGTGCATAAACTAGTTAGAAACACGCAGCACGGTTTTAGGCGAAACAAATCATGCTTAACTAATCTTTTAGAATTTTTCCAAAGCGTCGTTGACGTTTACGATAGACATCGGGCGGTTGATGTAGTGTATCTAGATTTTCAAAAAGCGTTTGACACCGTGCCGCACAAAAGACTCATTGATAAAACTAAGGCTCATGGAATCAGGGGTGTAGTAATAAATTGGCTAGAAGAGTGGTTGCGAGGTAGGAAACAGAGGGTGGTCGTTGATGGAGCGGAGTCGTGTTGGGCTAATGTAGCGAGTGGCGTTCCTCAGAGTTCTGTGTTGGGCCCCTTGCTTTTTCTTATATATATTAACGATTTAGATGTCGGCCTAGTCAGTACAGTTTCAAAGTTTGCGGATAACACGAAGCTGGGTGGTAGGGCGATTAATGACGAAGATAGAGGTAAAATCCAAGAAGATCTGAATAAAATCGTTGATCGGTCAGTCACATGGCAAATGAGATTTAACGTTGATAAGTGCAAAATTTTGCATATAGGTTCGCGTAACGGTAATTTTGCGTATAGTATGTCAGGGAAAGATTTAACAAGCGTAGAGCAGGAAAAAGATTTAGGAGTTTTAGTCACTGGTGATTTAAAAGTAGCAAAACAAAGTACAGCAGCGGTCAATAAGGCGAACAAAGTGTTAGGTTTTATAGCTCGAAATTTTGAGTACAAATCGCGCGATATTATAGTTCCTCTTTATAAATCATTAGTTAGACCCCATTTGGAGTACGCGGTCCAATTTTGGAATCCGTATATGCGCAAAGATATAGACAAAATCGAAAGAGTTCAAAGACGAGCAACTAAGATGATTCCGTCGCTTAGGTCAAAGTCGTACGAAGATAGGCTTAAGGAGTTAAAATTGACAACACTCGAGACTAGGAGGTTAAGGGGTGATCTAATCCAGGTTTTCAAAATTATGAATGGGTTCGATAACGTAGATAGAGATAGCTTTTTCGAAATATCTCAATATAATAGGACTAGAAATAACGGGTGTAAGTTGACAATTAGAAGGTTCGAGACAGCAGTTGCGAAAAACTTTTTTACGCATAGAATAGTAAATAGCTGGAATAGTTTGCCGGTAGAAGTAATTAGTAGCACGTCTATAAACATGTTTAAAAATCGATTAGACGCATATGTTGATAGAAAGGGTATAGTTTAAGGTAGTAAAATTAAGGCTTTCTGGGGATAGATCCCACAGCTCAACACAAGTGTTGTGGGATATAGGGAGGCAGCGTCTTCGGTTAGGGGATACTCTCTGTCCTTACACACCCTATTTAAAGAGATTCCTCTGCCGAGCGGTGCCCCCCGTAGTACTGTGAGGTATTGAAAAACTCATGATCTTCACTTGCCCCACAAACACCTTTAAATGGGAGACCCAAAATGGGTGCACACACATTTCTACATTACTGTACAGTCTTTACAGCCACACCTACACTTTTCCTCCTAAGTGTATATATTGTAATGTATATGGTTGTAAATTTTGACTTGGTCCGCTTTCGATATGGACCGTGACTTGATGGATACCGTAATGAAATTGACTGGATTCTTTGGATCTGATATATTTGCATGTCCGTTATAAATAGATATAGAGTGTAACATATTTGTGGATAGTAGTCTATTATGACTTGATCCTCTGGATCCAGAGATTCTATCTTTAGTTTTAAATCGATAATTAATTAGTTTTAAATTGATAATTATTTAGTTTCGTAAAAATTGGTCGTTGCCATTTTACCGGCAGTTTTTACATAAATTTCTTATGTTCTTGTGGTTCGGAACCCACGTAAAATTGTAGGTCCCCTCCGCTACCACGGAGGACATACACAATACACGATTACGAACACAGTTAGGTAGACCAGCCATGAGTGGATCCTAGGTTCGTTGTTGGTCTGAAACATTGTAACATTATAACATTATAACATAGGGAAAATTAGCACTTTTTAGCAAAATGTAACTTTATTTCAAATATTCTCTACATGATTGCCATTTCTTTGTAAACACTCACGGATGCGTCTCTCCCACTCATGGTGAGCTCGTGTTAACACATTTGGTGTTATGGACGTAATTGCACTTCGAATGCGTTCCTTTAGGCGATCCATGTTCTGTATCTTTTCCTGGTACATTACGTCCATAACACCAACTGTGTTAACACGAGTTCACCATGAGTGGGAGAGACGCATCCGTGTGTGTTTACAAAGAAATGGCAATCATGTAGAGAATGTTTTGTAAATAAAGTTACATTTTGCTAAAAAGTGCTAATTTTCCCTATGTATGGAGACTTTTGGGACACCCTGTATAATAAAGAGAGAGGCGAACGTATTCTTTAAAAGCCGTAATACGCAGTGAAATTACACAGTCAAAAATTGTCGGCTGTCTACTGTAAAATGGGGAGTTAAAAGAAGTAAATGTACTCTAAATATAAAGTATTTAAAAAATATAAGAGTACTTTCTAGGTAGAAAGTACATTGTATGTAACGTACACCGAATTTTCGGTGCTGGTTAAGTATGCGGTCTACCATATGAGTTTTGACAGAATATTTTCGTTAAAACTAACGAAAATATCACGACTTAACCTAACCAATTATCAAGGGCGTACAGTTGATCTATTAGTAAATAGTAAATACTATTCCAGAAACAAACAATGTTATAATTAATAATAGATCAACTATACGCCCTTGATAATTGGTTAGGTTAAGTCGTGATATTTTCGTTAGTTTTAACGAAAATATACTGTCAAAACTCAGATGGTAGACCGCATACTTAACCAGCACCGAATTTTCTGTATACTTCAATCTGGAAGTGTACTTTTTGTATTTTTCGTTTAGTTCCAGAGGAAGCCACTTTTTAAGAGAACCGTTTCATCTACTCTCAATTTAATGTTGACCTAATATCTGAGTAATCCTGAATACTTTATTTATTATTATTTATTTATTTTTGGCAGAGTACATTTAGTCCTCTTCACTTTCCTTTCTAAAGTAGACACAGCAAAGTTTTTTACGTATAAATCCAATTGTATACATCTGAATAAACCATATATTATCAGAGTAAATCTGATTCTTCGCATCGGAATGTAGTGAGGACTTTTATCAGCCTTGGGAAAGCTCAGAACCATTATTATTAGTGGGAAATGTTTGGGTTATAATTACTCCATTCGGCTACAACACGATAAAAGTTAACTTTTATCCTCTAGTAACCGAAGGGTAAACGTCGTGTCTTCGAGTCAGAAAACACGAGTTCGAATCGTGGTGAAGGAGAAAATTTGCATTACATACTGTATATATATATAATATATACACGTGTGTGTGTGTGTGTATGTGTATATATATATATATATATATATATGTGTGTGTGTGTGTGTGTGTGTGTGTGTGTGTGCACCTACAAAGAAAAATGAAAAAGCAATTTCAAGGCCTTTCGTGTAGTGAACAGTAAATCTCGCCAGAGAATGAACGGAAAAGGCAAGAAGCCAAAAATATATATCTCTACACAGCGTAAACAAAATAGTTAGGAGGGATTAGCAAAAAAATCAACAAGTACTAATTAAAGATATTTAATTCTCCAGAAGTTTAACTTTGAAATGTATCATGCTATGATCGTTATTGTTTACATAAACTTTCTCCGACACCTACATTCTGAACTAAACACAACACCACACTAATCAGCATTTACATCCCACCAGATAGTTCACCTCAGGTGCCAGCCAATTACAATCCACAGTTACACAATCTGGCCTCTCACTAATGTCATCTTAGGAGGAGACTTCAACGCTAAAGACACTAGTTGGTACCTGCACAACCAAAGCAACACCAGAGGCGCCAACATAGCCACACAACTAAACAGCCTCTTCATTCTTAACAATACAGAAGAACATACACACACACACCACATCAAGCAGGATACTTAAACTCCTCCCCAGACATAACGTTCTGTTCCCTCTCACTAGCAACACATACACACTGGAGAACAGAAAAACAACTGTCATCAGACCACCTGCCCATCATCATTAAAACATGTTCTACACTCTGCCCCAACAGCCTTAGGCACACTTACAGAAATTACAAGAAAGCTGATTGGGAACAGTTCAAAATACAGACTGAGGAACAATTCACCACATTAAACAGCACACCCATCATAAACATCAATACAACACTCAAGCCATTTAATCAGATCATCAATAATGCAAACAAATACATACCCGACGGCAAAATTAGGAAATACAACCTAAATTACACTAGAGAAATAGCCCACCTCATGAGGCAACGAAACAACTTCAAACATAACACACAAACACCACACACAGAAACCATAAAACAGTAGATACAACAGCTCAACAGAGAACTAAACAACAAACTCAAAGAAAAACAAACAGAAACATTTAGGGAATTCATAACAACACTAAACCATTCCACAGATATATCCAGGCTATAAAAGACTATAAACAGCATTACCCACTCTAACAGCGGCATTCGCACCTCACACGAGGCTATCTGTCGCAGCCAAAATAATATCCCAACATATACACAACAAGCTAACATTCTAGTCAATCACTACGCAAAGATAAGTCACTTAAACAGAGACAAAATCCAGAAACACGCAGACAGACAAACAGCCAGACACAAGAAAACCTACAGACTCGAGACAACCAGTACACCCTTCAATACAGACCAGACCACCAAGATCATCAAAAACGTTAAGAATTCGAAGGCTACTGGACCAGCCAACATATCCAACATACACCTTAAACACTTGGGCCCACAGGGAATACTAGCTCTCACAAATATCAGCACATATTCATACCAACACTGTATTATTTCTGACATATGGAAACAAGGTAAAATTATTACACTACTCAAACCAAACAAAAACCCAACAGAACCATCTTCCTATAAACCCATTACTTTACATGCACACCTTCCAAAGTAACAGAAAGACTAATCTTATAAATCACCAACCCACACATACCACTATCGCCTACTCAACATGGATTCAGACCTCACCACTCAATCACGACATTACTCACTAAACTCACACTGCACATCATGGATGGCATCAACTCCAGACGACCAGCTCAACGTACACTATTAACAACAATAGACATGAGTAAAGCATTTGATGCAATCCTACGCTTCCCTCTCATAAACAAAATACTCAACATAAACATGCACAATAACACTAAAAGATGGCTGAGCAACTATCTTTCAGGAAGATACTCACATGTCACATTTAATGGCAAGTCATCCAAAACCAAGCTTTTTCCAAACGGGATCCCTCAAGGCTCTGTTCTCTCACCAACACTCTTCAACTTATACATGCATGACATTCCAACACCCATAGATAACAAGCTTACCTTATCATCATATGCAAATGACATCACTCTAACATCCACCCACAACAACATCGACGCCCTACAAATAACCTACAAACATGCATAAACAGTATACAAGACTGGCTCGCACACAATAGACTCAAAGTAGCGCCCACAAAATCAACCATCACATTGCTTACAAGCAATACAAAAGAACACCAGATAACTCCACAGCTTACACTAAACAACACCAACATTTCACACACTCACAGGACCAAAATACTTGGGGTCACATACAACACATCATTATCTTTTGCAAACCACATTCAGGACATTAAAAACAAATGTACTATCTATCTATCTATGACTTAACACGCTTAGTGCACTTACAGGCACAAACTTTGGACACCAGCAGGAAACAACATCACTCATATACAAACAATATATTCGCTCAGTTATGGACTACGCTAGCCCAAGCTGGGCACCCATTTTCTCAAACACACACATAAACACCTTACAAACAATAAAAAACAACGCACTTCGTATCATTACAGGATGCACTCACAACACCAATAGAACACCTGCACACAGAAATAAAAATACTGAAAGTTAGGAAACATTTAGACATGAGGGGAACACAATTCATGGCAGCAGCGACAACTAACCCACAACATCCTTGCCACTACATGTACAATCATGCACCGACACCTCGCACCATTAAGGTAACACCAGAGAGACAAATACTCCATTCCATACCACGCCCCACAGACATCACACAGTACAGAAAACACACACACACACACACACACCTAACCCACAAAGCACTGACACGACTCGGTCCGAATGCGGTCCTAGGTGCGAAGCTGCCACCCATTCACAGGTCAGAGATCAGCCTGAGCAGATCGGATCGAGTTAACTTAGCACGATTCCGATGTGGATATCACCCCAACTTACAGACATAAACACAGACTAGATAACTCCACAGACGACACTTGCCACCTGTGCCAGGACACACTACAAACAATTGAACACATTATGAAAGATTGTACCACTCTAGCACAACATAAAACACAACACAACATCACTAGTGCGCTGAACCTCTGGTCCTCTCCGGAGAGGGCGATCGGTTACCTGCGTGCCGCCGGCTTGCTCGATCAGGGTGGGCTGATCGGCTAAACAAAAACAATAACAACAACTAAATTTTCACTTGCTGTTAAACCAAAGTCTTAAATATTTTGACTGCTGATCGCTTCTGATATTTTTTGAAAAAAAAATTAACTTCTAAAGAATCTATCAAACTTTTACCCTCAGCATCGTTGTTTAAGGTAATGAAATTAATATTCGAGCAGTTAAAGTCCATGATTATAATAATTGATTCCTTGAGTTACTATTTTCCTTAAAATATTATACAATTCGACGTCTAATTCTACACCTTGTGAAGATGGTCTATATACGTACAACCCCAAAATTAAAGATTAAGTTATGCTCGCTAATTTCTACAAATTCTAAAATAGCAAACATTAACCGCCTTTTGAAATGACCGAAGATAATTTCTGCAATAAAAAAAGAACACCATCCCTTGTCTATCTTTTGTATCTTTATCATATTTTAGCACTCCCAATTAATATTATGATATCTATACATATGGTTAAAAAATGCATTAGAATTAAAAATTCTTGTTCAAAATAAAGACCTCTGAAAAAACATCTTGGTATCTGCATTCATATAATTCTTAAATAATTTCAATAACAGTTCGGTAACGTATAAAATGGACCATATCTTGTTAAAATGCCTTTTGCCTTTAACAGAAACTTGATGGGATTTCTCGAGAGTCAAAACCTCCGAATAGACACTTTCAATTTCAGGGATACTACTTGGGTACACAGTACAGGATTGTCAGTCCTTTTTAGGGAAATCGCGGTATATTTATTTTAGCTAGCTAGAGAATTTTTAGTTTCATACAGAAGTAATTATATTCACCTTTGCAATAAATGTTGTAGGAGGCACTGGTCTAGTTTAGTTTCAGAGAACTGGGGTTTCTGAGATATTGGGAAGCTTGATGAGAACTCTCGGGAGTCAAAACCTCTGAACAGACATATTCATCTTCACGGAAATCACTTCGCTGGAGTAAAATTTTAGTTTTAAATAGTGTGTAAGAGAATTTCGTAAAAAAAATAAGCATATGTACACTGTCGGGGAATTCTTAAATTGGGGGATGTTGGACAGCTGGAGGTGCCTCTGAATCAGTGCTCCATTATCTAAGTACTTTCTATGCCGAGAGCGCAATATAAATTACAATATGATAAATCTTTCTTGAAAGTAGGGTTAATTATTTTCTTGATGTGCAGTACACTTTTGTGGGAATTCTTAAATTGGTGTGTTCTGTTAGGGTGGAGGTGCCTCTCGTTCAGTGCTCCCTTCTCAAGGTAATTCCAGTGCGAAAGATGACAATGTAAATAATAGATTTTAAAAGAAAGTCTTTGGCACGATGGCTTCGGTACTCAACGGAGAATTGATGCAACAATAAAATTATGACTTCTTGTACATAATAAATAAAATAATCCTCAATAAAATGCATGGTGTAGGACAGATGAAGTAGTTTGGTGTTTCATGCTATCCTTTATTTTCCATTGTCCTCTAATGCGTAACTGGGTGTACGAGATAAATATATGCATGGTGTGAATGAACTATGAAGCTATTCACTTCATTATATTTCATCTTACTTTCCAATAAATTTTTTTTCACAACTATTTTCTGTCAGCAGTGACTGACGGATGAGGGAGCGTCTTGTCTGTTCTATAATTTACTATTACTATTATTCCTGAGTGAAAATATTGCGCATGTGCGAGTGTAAGTTTTCAGTAATCTTTATTTTTATTTGCTTTTTTATTTTTTATTTTTTTCTCTACTTCATTCTTTGGCTAGCTCAGAGTGGATCTTAGGGAATTTGTTAGCCTGCAACTCTGTAACTATACAGGGTGTTTCACAACCGGTCTGCCATACTTTGGAGGTTGATTTTGGGGGTGATATCGAGTAAAAAAGTTAATACAACATAGGTGCTATTTCCAACCGTTGCGGAGCTACGGACGTTTCAAGATGTGCAAACAACAAATCCCTACTTGTGGGTAATTTGATAGATGGCAGCACTGATGGTAGTTTCGGTTAACGAAGTTACCACTACTAATCCTCAGTTTTTTCTTTCAGTTGGTTCTGATCTGTGGTACGAGACACTGTGTTGCGCTAAGATGAACAATCAAAATGAATGGACAGTTCACACCGCTGAATACGCTGATATCCATTTCATTTATGGATTCTGTGATGGTAACAACAGAGCGGTAGTTGAGGAATATCGAAGACGTTTTCCGAACCGCCGAATACCGAACAGACTAGTGTTTAGTGACACACACACCAGAGATTAAGGGAAACAGGAACAATTGTTCCACGTAACCAAGAACATGTAGCACGACGGCCCGTTGCTGTGGAGGAGCACATATTGGACCTAGTACAACGTATCCCAACTACCAGTGTTCGAAGGATTTCTAGACGAATTGGTGGATCCGTATCTTGTGTATGGCGAATCATACATGATGAGGGTTTGTATCCCTATCATTTGCAACGTGTGCAAGCTCTTCAACTGGATGATTACGATAAACGTGTTCAATTTTGCCAGTGGATGGTTATGCATCGCCAAATTCTTAATTGCATACTGTTTAGTGATGAAGCACAATTCATTCCGGATTGAGTTAAAATGGACGAAATTCCCACTTCTGGTTCGATGATAATCCCCATGGTATCGTTGAAGGAAACTTTGAACATCGATTCTCGGTGAATATTTGGTGCGGTGTAATTGGAGATCAGCTGATTGGACCGTTCGTTTTGGAACAACGATTAACTGCTAATATTTATCTGAACTTCCTGACGAACGAATTGCCGCTTTTGATGGAGGACGTGCCCTTGGAAACAAGGTGCAGGATGTTCTTTTAGCACGATTGGGCGCCACCACATTTTTGTCGTCATGTTACGGATTACTTGAATCAGCGGTACGGTACGGGAATCGATGGATTGGTCGTGCTGGTCCAATATCGTGGCTCCCGAGATCTCCGGACCTAACCCCGTTAGGTTTCTTTTATGGGGCCTTATGAAAGAGATGGTCTACAAGACCAAAGTACAAACGAGAGAGGAACTCTTGCGTCGGATTATGAATGCCGCTGCTTACACACGAGAACACCCCGAAATGATTGAATGGGCAGTGGACTCTTGTTTGGAACGAGCAAGGCTGGGCATTGAAAAACGAGGGGGATATTTTGAACATTTATAAGGTGTATCTCATAAAATGTAGCAATAAATAAATCAGATTAACACTCGTTTATTTTTTTCCATGCACCTTAAAACGTCCGTAGCTCCGTAACGGTTGGAAATAGCACTGATGTTGTATTAACTTTTTTACTCGATATCACCCAAAAGTTTTTCATACATTTACTTCCAAAATTATTTCATACTTTGTGTGTAGACTCTTTGCTTGAATGACTTCAATGGTTTGGTTTGGGTATTTTTCTACAAGGTTTCGACATCGCTCCAACTCAAACCATAAATTCTTAATTGAATTGAGATTTGGGCTTTAACGAAGGCACTCGAAAAGCTATAAATTCTTTTGTTAAAGTCATTTTATGATGCTCTTACTTTTATGTTTTGGATCATTATCTTCTTGCAGTACCCACTTGCGACCCATTCGCAACTCCCGAACTGAAGGCAATATATTTTCTTCTAAAATTTCCTGACATTTCTTTGAATTCAACATTCCATTGATGACAACAAGCTTTCCTGGACCAGAAGCACTAAAGCAGCGGTGTCCAATAGAAATTCCATGCTAGCCACACTTATGGTTTTCTATTCTTCGTATTCGCCACATCATTAAAAAGGATTAAAAAACATATTACAAACGACATTTCAAATTATTTATTATTAATATTAAAGATAAATATTACAAAAAAATATTAATAATATCTCCACAACGCAATAGCCTATTCGCCACATGTGGCGAGTGGTGAACATATTGGACACCGCTGCACTAAAGCATCTCCAAAGACGCAAACTACCACCACCATGTTTAACCATATAAAGGATGTTTTTTACCTCGAATGCAGTATTTGATTTTCGCCAAACATACCTTTGCTCGTTGTTCCCGAATAATTCAAGTTTGGTCTCGTCTGTCCACAGAACTTTCTTCTCGAATGAAAATCCATCATTTTGATGATCCTTGGTGTACTTTACAAGCGCTTTGTGCGCTTTTCGTAGCGGAGATTTTCTTCGTGCAACTCTTCCTTGCAGACTATTCTTTCTCAATGTACGACGTACAGTAGAGTGATAGCAAAGCCTTTCCATTTCTTTATAACTGCAGCAACCGTTGTAAATATAATTGAAAGGTCTTCTCCTAGCTTCCTATAACTGGTTTCAGACTGTGTGCAGCAATAACAGATCTCTTAAGATCTGTAGAGAGCTCTTTGCCACGACGGCCCATTGTCATCCGTCTTCCCCGAAGATTCACAGAAAAATTTCTAAATTGGTTCAGAATTACCAACAGTCTGTAATCAATAAACAGCCAACTATTCATAACAACTACAAATTCTTCGAGCCGAAGGTGGACACACAATGTATTAAATCATTTTATAAATAAATGTATGAAAATTTTTGCATTCTAACTTTTCTTCATTTTTCTTAAATTCTTTTATGTTTTACATTATATGTCTGAGTTTAACTAATTTTTTTAATTTGTTAAATTTCTCCAAACGAACGGTAAACTTTTCATAACTATCCTATGCATAGTACAAAAGATAAGGACGAATATAACTGAAATATTTCTCTGTTCTAATAATTATGCGACTCTCTCTCTCTCTCTCTCTCTCTCTCTCTCTCTCTCTCTCTCTACAGTATATATATATAATTCTATCTACAGTGTATATATTCAATATATATATTTTTTTTTGTTTCAAAGTATGACCGCTCATGGCCACCAAAAGAAAGGTGGACAGCAGAGCGAACACAGGACGAAGACTAGGGAACAGCTAACGGAAATGAACAATAGACGGGGAGGAGGAGGAGGGGGAAAAAAAAAAAGCAGAAAGATCATAGCGGAGTCACAGCCGGTAAAGAAGTCGGGAGCGAAAGAGGAAGGAGAACAACCCGGTTACAGAAAAGTAGGGACCTTCAGATAGAATAGCGCCAAGCCTATCACAAGGCCCGACGCTCTCCAAAAAGGGAAAATACTCTGCGCGCAGCGCAGAGTAAAGCGGACACTCCACCAGGAGGTGGGCAACTGTAAGTGAAACGTTACAATTGGGACATCGGGGCACCCGATCCCCGGCCATCAAATAGCCATGGGTCAGGTGGGTGTGGCCAATACGGAGGCGGGCCAGAGCCACCTCCTTATGGCGCGACCGATGGAAGGAAGAGGCCCAACATCCCAATTTGGGTTTAATCTTGCAGAGTTTGTTATTTGTAGCGCCATCCCAGCGACTCTGCCACCGGGAGCGCAAAAACCTACGGAAGCCAGGGATATAATCGGAAAAGGGGAGGGACACGGGTGAAACCTGTAGTCGGCACGCGGAACGGGCAGCTCGATCGGCAGCCTCATTTCCAGCCACGTTAACATGTGCAGGGACCCAGCAAAATACCACCTCCTTGCCACCAAAAGCGACAAGGATATGGCACAGTAGCTGGATTCGTCGGACCAGTGGGTGGACAGGGTCAAAACACTCCAGGCCATCCAGGGCACTGCGGGAATCCGAATAGATGACAAACGACCCATCCGGATGCTCCCGCACCACCTCCAGAGCGCTCAGAATGGCATAGAGCTCCGCCGTGAAAACGGAAGCCTCATCAGGGAGACGGGTACATCGGGGAGCAAGGGCAGACGACTGGGGAACAGCCGCAGCCCCAACGCCCCCCGACGACCTCGAGCCATCTGTGAAGACCGCAACACATGCAGAGTGACACGCTGCATGCTGAAGGAACAGAGACCGAAGCAAGGCAGAGTCAGAATCGGCCCTGCGAACGGGGCGCAACGCCCTACAGCACGCAACAGGGGTGCTCTCCCAAGGTGAAACACCCCTGAAAGAGACCGGTATAACGGATGGAGGAGTGCCCATACTATCGAGGAGGGAGGTCACCGTGTCGGTGAAATACCAACCCCCATCCCGGCAGAACGCCCTTTCAACCACCTGGAACAGAGGAGAGTTGGGAAGAATCCGGAGATAGTGCTTGGCAATGAGGAACGACCTCCGATCCTCCAAGGGAGGGATGTCGCACTCAACCTGCAGACTACCAACCGGAGAGGAGCGGAAGGCGCCAGATGACATGCACAGTCCTCTAGAGAGGACCGGATCCAGTATCCGAAGGGCCGTACGGGAGGCGGAACCATACACCACACTCCCATAGTCTAATTTTGACTGTACCAGGGACAAGTAGTATGCGACAGATGTCCCAGCAAATCCAGGGTACGTCTTGCAGACTCGCGCAGCCGGCGAAGGTGGGGAACCCAGCTCAAATGGCTGTCGAAAACCATACCCAGGAAACGTACTGATTGAACGAGGGCCAGAGGCTGACCACCGAGTGTAAGGTTAAAGGCCGGGACGGCGCCGGATCCCCGTCTCCTCGACGGAAGGAAGGCCACACACGAAGTCTTCGGGGAAGACAGCGTAAGGACCACGGACGACGCCCAGCGTTCAACCCGATTGACCGCGAGTTGGACTTGCCTCTCCACGACGGGGGGACTCGTCCCCGCGGCATAGACAGCCAGATCGTCGGCATAGATGGAACAGCGCACCGAGGGCGGAAGGGCTCCCGGTAGCGCAGACATGACCAGATTGAAGCAGGAGACGCTCAAGACACCCCTGGGGAACCCCCTCCTCCTGAACATACAGGTCAGATAGGGCCGCCCCATTGCGGACACGGAAAGTGCGACGGCAGAGGAAAATACGAAGAAATGTGGGCAAAAAGCCCACAAAACCAAGAGACTTCAAACGGTCCATGACAACTCCCCGACGGGTCGTGTCATAGGCCTTTTGGACGTCGAAAAAGACGGCCAGAACAAGATTCCGACGGGAAAAGGCCTCCCGTACATCATGACCAAGGAGGAGAAGGGGGTCCAGAGTACCCCGAAATCGACGAAAGCCATACTGGGTCGGGGGGTATAACCCAAGCGACTCCAGTGTAAAGGAAAGTCGGACGGCCACCATCTTTTCAAGGAGCTTGCATAAGCAGCTCGTCAAGGCAATAGGCCGATAGCCCGCCACCTCCGCCGGATCCTTCCCCGGCTTAGGTATCGGGACCACAATCGCCTCCCTCCAACGGGAAGGGAACGACCCCTCAACCCACACCCGGTTGAAAAGATCCAGCAAGAAGTGTAGGGCCATCGGGTGCAGATTCCAAATAAAGTCATACGGAATGTCATCAGGGCCAGGGGCGGAAGAACGACGGGTTGCCAAGGCAGCCCGAAGTTCCCGCATCGTAAAGGACGGTTATAGGGCTCGTTCCCAGGCGGGGAACGTAACATCCGACAAAGGACGATCCGCAGCTGAAGGCGAACGGGAAACCGCAGCAAAAGCACCGGCCAGCCGATCGGCCACAGCAGCAGGATCCGAAAGGAAGCCGTCCCCGTCCCGAAGGACAGGGCGACTAGCAGGGACCGGCTTCCCCTCGATACTACGTACCTTCCGCCACACAGCAGCAGAAGGGGTAGACGAGGAAATGCCGGACACAAAAGCACGCCAAGAGGCCCGACGGGCCAACTTGAGAGTCCGGCGGGCGAAAGCCTTCGCCCGCCGCATCTCAATCAAGTGGTCCGCGCGCCGGGTGCGGTGGAAGCGGCGCGTTGCCCTCTTCCTCTCACACCGCCTGGTGACATGCTGGAGTCCACCACGGGACGCTACGCGTCCGCGGGTTACCGGAAGATCGAGGAATACAGTCCTCCGCGACGCCCATCACCACCCGCTCGAAGAACTCCAAGCTCTCATCCACAGAGCCAAAGCTCAACACCGAACGGGCAATGACGGAACGAGCTCTGAAGGATGGCCAGTCAGCCCGCGCAAGGCACCACCTCGGTCGAGACGAGACACCCGGCTGCGGTCCGACCGGCTCAAGACAGACTGGGTAATGATCACTGCCATAAGAGTCCCCCAACACCTTCCACGAAAAATCGAGTAAGGCATCGAGGGACACCAAGGAGAGATCAATACAGGTAGATGAACCCGTGGGTTCGTGGAAGTAGGTAGGTTCACCGGAATTGAGGCACGCGAAGGAAAGTTCCTCCATTAAGGAGAGCAACATACCAGCAACATTAGTCGACCGGACATCTCCCCAAGCCGGGTCGCGACTGTTAAAGTCCCCGAGGAGGAGAAACGGTCGAGGCAGTTGCAACACCAACTCGCGAACCGCGTCGCGAGAAGGAGGGTCATGAGGAGGAATATAAATCGAGCAGGCAGTGTACTGGCGATCTAAAAAGAGCCGCACAGCCACAGCCTGCAAGGAAGTACGAAGAGGCACACCTCGCGATGGTAATGAATGATGTACATAAATCGCCGCACCCCGCCGGCGTGTGTGCTCATCCGGGGTGCAAGGGAAACCAACATAGCCAGAGAGACGAGGGAGCCCCGCGCAGCCAGGATAGTCTCCTGGAGACAAACACAGGAAGGCCGCTCGCTCTCCAGCAGGGAGGCAAGGTTCTCCCAGTTAGCTAAAAGCCCCCTACAGTTCCAATGCAAAATGGAACTGTAAGGGGAAGTGGCATTATAAGAGCAAGAAAGCAGAGAAATAGCCACGGACCAAGCTGAGCAGCAAACTCAACGGTCCGTAACCAGGGACGGAATCGGCTTCCCCGACTCACCCCGAACGGGGGGGGGGCCACCGACCCCGCAGCTGCTTCACCCGTAGTAGAACGAGGTGGAAAGTGGAACAGGGAGTTCAGAGGGGGGCTCCCCTGGGGGGAGAGACGACGAGACGGGCCCAGCCGAAACCCCCGACTCCCCACCAGAGGGGGGCCGGGTAGAACCAGATGTTCGAGGGCTCGTCACACCAGACAAGTGCTGACGGTGGGGGAGGAAAGGTCCACCACAGGTGGGAGAGGTAGATCCAGGAGAGAGACCCGACCACTCTCAGCAGGAGCCGAAGGGAGAGAGACTCCATGAAGAAGGGCCAGGCTCCTCTCGACCGGGTCCACCATGGGAACCGAGTCAGTAATCGAGGGTGTTATGGGGCGGTGTACCTCAACCGACACCTGATCCCGAGCGGATCAGGGGCTGCGCGCCGCTTCCCCTCCGGTGAAGAAGGGGAAGCAGGGCGAGCAGCAGTCATGATCGGGTCTGGAGGACTCCGACTCCGACCACGGCGACGCTTCCTCCTCCCCCTCGGGGCATCACCTTCCCCACCCAGGAGATGAGTAGGCAAGGATCCAGACCCCAAGGCCGGAAAGGGAGAAGGGTAGGCGCCGGGGGTAGCACGGGAGGGGCCCGAGGACCCGCCAGGGCCAAGAGCCGCAGCATAGGACAATCCCCGCCGCGGCTCCCGGTCACGGACCCTATCGCGCGCCTCCCGCGCACTAAGGAATTCGGTAGTCCTTAAGGAACGCACCTCGAATTCAAACTTGAAAACGGGGCAGTCCCGAGAAGAGGAAGGGTGGGCCCCCTAACAGTTCGAGCACCACGGGGGCTTCGAGCACGGGGACATGCCCACCGCAGCGGACACATAGCTCACCCTCACGGCGGGACGCAGAACTAACATGGCCGAACCGGTTGCAGCCAAAGCAGCGAACCGGGTCAGGCACATACGGTCGCACCGAAAACTCACACGACCGGCGATCACCCACGCCCCAGAACACCTGGGCCGGAGGCACAAGGGAGTCAAAGGTCAGGAGCAGACGAGCGGACGGGGTAAGAGCACCATCCCGGCGCGACGAAAAGCGGAAGACCTTCGTTACCCCCTGGGGGTCAAGATCCTCCTGCAACTCGCCAACCGGGATTGACAACAAACGGGAAGCGAAAATAGTGCCCTGACAGCTATTCAATTGCGGATGGGGAGTCACAGAAACTCTGCAACCCAAAACATCCTGCAACTGTAGAAGGGACTCAGTCACCCCCGAAGAACGGGACTTCAAAAGAAGAGACCCATCCCTCAGAGGGCGGATATCATAACGACAGGGAACCCCCACCGTCTTAAGACGCTGAAACACCCGTTTCGAGTTGCCCGGAAGGGAGCCAGCTGAAAGGCGAAGAACAAGGAACCTGTCCACCGGACAGAAATTGACAGCAGGGACAGGTCCATGTGTAACGGTAACCGAGAGTGGGCGAGAGAACGAGGGCCGGGAAGACCCCGCCCTACGGCCACCACGAGTCCGGCCACGAGAGCCAGACGCTGCAGAGGACGAGAGGGGGCCATACGGTTTTAAGGTCAATCCAGCAGAGGCAGAGGCCGCTGAACGACCAGAAGTAGAAGTCTTATCCAAATCCAAGGGCGGGCCAGAGTCGTCAACAGGAGGAGATTGAAGTTTTGAAATTGAACCCATAAACAATAGCTTTACAAAAAAAGACAGCCTTGGACCCAAGGCAATGCACCATCCGCCGCTGCGTCCTTCAAGGCGCAGGCCCAACGTCCCGGGTAGCCCGCCCCCCAACCTGACTGTCGTTTTAAAAACAGCAGATTGGCTCTACGGAGATTTGTCAGTTAAGGGCCTAGCAAAGACCCAATCCAGACGCAGCAGCGGTCCGTGCGCACGTACCGTCCCCAGAGCATGGGGGATACTACAATTGACAGAGGTTCAACACCAAGTCAAGACAAAAACATTCCAGGAGAGACGAAAAAAAAGGGGAGCAAAAAGAAAAAGAAAGAAAAAAGAAAAAAAAACGCAACTAGGTAACTCTTCGCCCACACCCTGCGATGAGTTGAGGAAACCCCAACAACCCACGAGGTGTACGAGCCCCCTCGGCCCGGCAAGCCGGAGTACCTAATCGAGGGGGATATATATATATATATATATATATATATCGTAAAGAACGACGCCCGTATAGGAGAACATTCCGCACAAGATTCGCATAATTATTCGAACAGAGAAATATTTGGTTATATTCGTTATATTTCAGTTATAGTGTGTGTGTGTGTGTGTGTATGTGTGTGTGTCGTGCGAGCTGTTCTCGCACTGTTTTCATGGGGATTTTCAATGAGGGTCATAAATCTCCGATGGTCCCATTCCTGGAAGATATCGCAGGTTGAGTCGAATTCGTAAAGAATGCGACGAATTTATCTTTTCGAACAGCACGTTAAGTGTATTTGACCATTCATTTTAGCTTAAGTTATTGTGGGCAATCTACTGGTTACGTGGTTCAACTCCACAGCAGAAATACATTAACATTTATGTGTATGTAAATATAATGCAGATTGTAACAAAAACACTGCGAGCCACTTCGAAATTTTAATTTGTAAATAAACTGAATGAATTATTAAAATAAAAATTTGAGTTTGGAATTCAAATTGAATTTTCATTAGAAGTGAATTATTTAACTTTTTCTAAAACACGTATGACTTATTTACACAGTAAATGGTTAAAGCAGGTTATATGTTACCGACTTACAATATAGATTATAATTAGGGATTATTTATAGGTTTTATACTGCAACAGGGACAACTGGCACTTAACAAAATAATCTGAAGGGGAAACAGTGTCACAGGTTTTCACAGGGGCTGTTTACATTAACGGCAGTAGCAGAACAAAGAACCTCTCGAAGAACCTCTCTCGATCTTTCATAGCCTCGGGAGGCGAATGAACAAGTGGGTTGAGGTCTACCTAATTTAAAAACGACTTTTGCACCTATGCGCCTATAAAAATGTATTTCGTCAAACTAGGGTGGAGAATTAAACGATTTCAAACCTTACTTGGAATGGGGTTAAGAAGAATTTTTGGGGAATAACCAATTAAAAATTAGGTACTTGTAGGTTACCCCCCCCACCCCCCCACCAATTCTGACAAAATATTTTTGTTAAAACTAACGAAAATATCACGACTTAACCTAACCAATTATCACTGGTCAACAAAGATTTTTCATCAGAGTAAAATTTGTGGTGGCTGGATAGCATTGTTCACGCTGATTCCAAAACTGCATTTAGAATTTTTCTAGCACGTATAGTTTTCAAGATGAAGGCAAATATATAACTACACAGATTTAACCATTTTAAATAGGCAAAATACTAATATTTTAACATTTGATTGTGTTTATTTTATTGTGTTTTTTTAGTTTATTCATCTTATTGATTTCAATTATCTTAATTATACATCTTATGTATTTCAGGTGTGAGCTTTTACGTCTAGCAGCATTGTGATTCAGGCAACAACGCCGTGCTTTGTGTGTCAAAAGATCAGTCTAGTCCAAGAACTTGTTGTGTCAAGTTGGTGTACATTTTTTTTGAATTTATAGTTTGCTCAGGTCAGTCAACATGCCTCGACAATGTAAGAATGACCCCTGAAAGCAGTTCTTTTGCATAATGGTAATATAATGCCATCCATCCCCATTGCCCATTCCGTCCATCTAAAAGAGACATATGACAATATGGATATACTACTGAAGGCAATCAAATACGACAGTCATCAATGGAATGTTTGTGGAGATCTAAAAGTTATAGGAATGCTTATGGGTATGCAGTCAGGATTCACAAAATTTTGTTGTTTCCTTTGCCTGTGGGACAGTCGCGCCACTATAGAACATTACACCAAAAGTGACTGGCCACTTAGGTATACATATGTCCCAGGGATAAGCAATGTCCAGTCTGTCCCTTTAGTGGATCCCCAAAAGATCTATCTGCCACCTCTTCACATTAAACTTGGTTTAATGAAGAATTTAGTTAAAGCAATGGGTAAAGTCAATTCTGAAGGGTTCCAATACCTTTCAAGGAAATTTCCGAAGGTTACTGCAGCAAAATTGAAGGAAGGAATTTTTGTTGGGCCACAAATAAAGGAGGTTTTGAATGACACTGAATTTGAAAAAGTCCTAAGTCCGCTGGAATTGAAGGCTTGGCTGGTGTTCAAATGGATATGTGAAAACTTTCTTGGAAGCAACAAGTCACCTGCGTATAAGGATGGAGTCAAGAACCTCCTTGATGCTTCAAAGAAATGGAGTGTCGAATGTCGTTAAAATTCACTTCCTGCATTCCCACTTAGATTTCTTTCCTGAAAACCTTGGTGCAGTGAGTGACGAGCAAGGAGAGCGCTTCCATCAAGATATTCAGATGATGGAGAAGCGCTACCAAGGATATTGGAATGAAAGCATGATGGCGGACCATTGTTGGATGCTGTATCGTGACAATCCAGGCCAAATTTACAAAAGGAAATCACACTCACAGCGCTTTTAATAAAATAATGTATATATTCTTTATTTATAAGTACATTGAATAAAGTATATGATGTATTTGTTGTTTAGCATTCCTAAGTGTGATCTATACATCCATAAATTTTCTTATAAGCAATATCAAAAACTTAAAAATATCAAAACCAGTGTATCTATATAACTCTACGTGCTAGAAAAAAGTAAAACCAGATTCGGAATCAGCGCGAAACATGCATTAAGAAAAGTGTGATCATGTTTGTGATGAGAAAAAAGTTTCATTTTGTTGGCCAGTGTTATCAAGGGCGTATAGTTGATCTATTACTAAATAGTAAATACTATTCCAGAAACAAACAATGTTATAATTAATAATAGATCAACTGTACGCCCTTGATAATTGGGGGTCCCGACAAAAGCCCCCTAGGACGAAAGCCCCTCAGTTAAAGTGCAAAGTAGGACAAAAGCCCCTCAGTTAAAGTGCAAAATAGGACAAAAACCTCCATTTTTTATATTATTGTTCGTGTGCTATGAAGTAATCCTAAACAAATATTATAATCTTTGTCTATGTTGATTCATTCTAGTTGATCACTGTTTTGTCACCTAAATGGTTAGGTTAGGTTAGGAACGTGCCACAAAGGAGCATCAACAGCGTTTGAAGAACCTGTGTCTGGACTATGTGAATGAGAGGAAGACCTTGGAGGAATTTCTGAATGGTGTAGGTCACAGCATTAGGTGGAAGTAAAATGAACTTTAAATGAACCTTAACACTTAATGAACTTTTTAATATTGTGCTTTATTTGTTTGATTTTCCCTAGATATGGTATGATGTTCCTTTTATAATGTTCATTTTTATGGTTGTGTAAATAATTTTGTGCTCCTGTAAAATAGTGAGCTATAAATTTATAATGCAAGTGTTAATGTGTGCTACTGTATAATACTTATAAAGCTGACTTTGCCTAGATAAGGCATGATGATCCTTTTATAATGTAATTTTTTATGGTTGTGTAAATATTAGCGTTAATGTGTGCTACTGTATAATACTTATAATGCCTTCCTTATTGCAGTCTTATGATATAATAAATGTAATATTTTACACGTCAAAGAAGTGTTCATAAACTGTAAATAATAAAGAATAAAAATAATGATTAAAAAAATTCTTATTATTATTTTTCCTAGGGGGCTTTTGTCCTAGGGGGCTTTTGTCCTACATATGATAATTGGTTAGGTTAAGTCGTGATATTTTCGTTAGTTTTAATGAAAATATTCTGTCAAAATTGGTGGGGGGGAGATAACCTACAAGTACCAAAAATGAAATAGAATATTATAGACCAGGACCAGGAGCGGATTAATTGTACTTGGGGCCTGAGGTCAATTTTATTTTGGGGTCCCTTTTCTATAGATTTTTATTAACAATACATGTACATGTACAGTACATAGTAAATTTACACGAATTATATGTACGGTGATTAGGCTAATTGAGAAACAAACTTAAAAGAACCTTAACACAGTGCATTTTGCCGTTTACTAAAACAAAACAGTATTAAGCAAACTTTACTTTCGGGCCTATGAAACATAAAATAAAACAGGGAATTTGTTAGTTTGTGTACTCTGTCATATTTAATCAAAGAAGTTTGCAAAATCTCGAATTATATCATCTAAACTTAGTTGATTAGGGGCACCCCTCAAGTATGGGGGCCTCAGGCTTCAGCCTCAATTGCTTCAATGATAACACAGGCCTGCGAATGAGAACTTTGTAAGAGTTGTTTTCTTACTAATAACTGATTTTATATAATTCAACTACGCTGATTTCGAATAAGGTGTCCATTTTTTCTATCACGTAAAGATTTTCTGCAAACTGGAAGGGAAAAAACATCATAAATAAATATTACTTATTTCAATTTGCATTAGGTACCTATTTCGCTTTGTTATACTAATTACAAATGCAAACAACTTTAAAAAGAAAGAAGACTATTAACGTCAATTATATATTCATCTTTATTTGTCCTGAGTTTTCTTGCGAGATCTATGCCTTTTAGTTTCGAATGTACGCGCTGTTCCTTTTCTTTTATGTAATAATTCTGGAGTATCCCGTTTCAACATCCAGCAGTAATCAGCCATCGTGCTGATGTCCCACCTTCCCTGATATCTCTACTCCATTTCTTTGATGTCTTGGTGAAACCAAACATTTATAAGCGTTTATAAGCAGTTGTTTTCAATCAAAATTTAATGAAAAGTATGTACATATGTAATATGAAATATGACATTTTGTGAAAAATGTATAGTGATGGCGAAAAATGAATATTATTTTCGAAATCAGCGTGCGAAAATTACTATATATGATAAAATATTTCGGACAACGAAACCATCGCAGGCCTGTGAATCCGTCACTGACTAGGACTATTTTCTAGTGGCTTTGCAGAAAACTACGATCGAAAGCTGGCAGAGTGTCGGCATTTTTTGTAAATTTAGGGTTTCTTGGGAATGTATCGATTTATAGAAAATTAAATCAAATAAGGGATTCTATGGTTGAGGAGAGCAGTTTCGATGAAACTAATGAAAGATGACAGAATGGTTACCTAGATAAGGTTGAAATTTATACCATGGGAAGAGCAAAATAAGGAAAGACAAATTATATAATGTAATCAATCGGTCTACAAAAGGGGTAGTTGCAAAGGAAGTGTTTAATAATTCATTATACAAATCTACGTATTTATTCAGAAATACATTCTTTCATGATGCTGAATTAGTGGCGTAATGTCGAGTACAGAAGGCATTGACTTCGAGTGGTGCAGCTAGGATATACACATAAGTGGGGGAAAGAATTATGTAATATGAGGTGACCACATAATTATGTGACAGTCACATGAAAAGGGAAAATCTGTCATTGTTCCGAAATGACGTCAATGCTAATTAAAGTTATACGAAAGGAATACATATTCGTCATGGACAAACTCATTTTTTGTAACGCATGTAATTTATGACCATGTGATTATATATATACTGATGGTGATCATTTACAACGTAAATTATGAACGAGTGGACAACTGAGAAAATTTGTAATACCCTCCAAACAATGGTCGTTT
Source organism: Bathynomus jamesi (assembly GCA_023014485.1). Lineage (NCBI taxonomy): Eukaryota > Metazoa > Arthropoda > Malacostraca > Isopoda > Cirolanidae > Bathynomus > Bathynomus jamesi. The sequence continues at coordinate 168,151 of JAJOZX010002539.1, read as the reverse complement.
ATCAAACGACTTTAGAACATTTAGAGACGTTTTGAATCAATGAAAGAATGGAAATTCTTTATTGATAGCAATAAATATTACAATATTGTGATTGTTACATTAACACAGCAATCGTCAAGTGGATTATCGATATTTATTTTTATTTTATTTAACGTTAAGCTTCAGGTTTTACTTGATTCTCAGATTAATTAAAAGATAAAATATACATTCATTAATTATTTAGAATACAGAAATGAAATTATAGTTGAATACGAGGGATCTTTTTCGTTTGGTGCCCACCACCAGAATTAAAATTAATTATTACCATTATATGTATGTTTTTACGCTGATTTCAAAAATATATTTTGTTTCCAATAAATGAAGAATAAAAACGTTACAGCCCTTTAACGTTTCAATTTCGTACATTTAACTTGCCTATTCTTAAAACATTTGACGATAATTTGCGTCGAAAATTGGACGTAGGCTATAGGCCATCTTATTCTTAGTTCGCTCATAGACCTAGGCTATATAGTTATATACATTCGTGACACTTTTGAAGCATAAAAGGAACAGAATGGAAGACTGGAATATTACAAAATTAATTACAAACTAACGAAAAGATCACAACTTAACCTAACCAATCGTCAAGGGCGTACAGTTGACTTAACCGGGCATTCAGTTAACCTGAATTCTATCTGCTTTGCAGATAGCTGGTGAGGGAAGCTCTATTTTTGGGTCCTCTTTGCTTGTGACCCGTTGCCCACGTCGGGCTAACATCATGAAAAAGAAAAATTATAGTGTTTGTCATTTACCACTACTTATTCGGACTATAGTGGATTTAATTTTCCCAGAAGAGTTCCTTGTTTCATGCAGGGTCTGTATGTATCATGAAAGAGCCTCAGGGGACCATTCTGAGTTCAATCCCATATATCATGTAACCTATTTTACATAATAAACATCATGTAATCTACGAAGGCCACTCAATATATTTTTCCCCACCTTTTTTTTTTTCTTTCCAAGTTTCCTTGTATGATAAATTCCAGAAATGTTTTACACATGTACTTCCATACCATTTTTACAAGTTCGTATTTTTCCACATACTCTCCATCCTTTTCTACGTCTTTCCTCCACCTCGAAACAAGGGCTTTTATTCCTTGCTGGTAAAACCTCCTCAACAACCTCATCCTCACTCTGAAACTTTCTTCCACGAATAGCATCCTTCATTGGCCCAAACAAATGGAAGTCTGAAGGTGCCAGATCCGGGCTGTATGGAGGGTGGGGTAACACAGTCAAGCGCATTTTTGTGATGGCTTCGCTTGTTTGGAAACTGTTGTGTGATCTTGCGTTATCGTGCAAACGAAGGACGTCTTCCAGTTTTCTCTCCGGTCAAACTCGCTTTATACGTCTCTGAAGTCTCTGTAGGGTAGCAATATATGCCTCTGAGTTGATTGTTTGTACCCACCCAGAAGATGGTGACCGTAACCTTTCCTGCAGAGGGAGCCACTCCATGGATTGGCGTTTTGTTTCAGGTTCAAAGTGGTGTACCCAAGTCTCATCCCCAGTCACAATTCGTGAAAGGAAGTCATCCCCTTCTGTCTCGTATCGAATCAACGACTCAGAAGCAATTTCTTTTCTTTGGGCTTTGTGATCTTCAGTCAGTTCGCGAGAAACAAACCGTGAACACACTTTTGAGTATCCCAGTTGCTGAATTATCGTATTCACACTTCCTTCACTTATTCCTAGCTCCAGTGATAGCTCCTTGTATGTGACGCGCCGATTTGATCGAATGATGCTGTTAGCACGTTGCACAGTGTGAGATGTCAGAGCAGATGCCGGGAGACCGCTGCGTGGCTCATCATCGAGGCTGGCTCTCCCTCTCTCCGATGATCTCATACGTTTAGACCAGCGTCCAACTGTGCTTCGATCAACAACAGCATCTTCGTAAACGTTTTTTAGACGTTTGTGAATATTTCCAACTGTTTCTTTCTCTGCGGTTAAGATTGTTGTTGCTGTTGTTGGTTAGCCGATCAGCCCACCCTGATTGAGCAAGCCATCGGCATGCAGGTAACTGATCGCCCTCTCCGGAGTGGACCAGAGGTTCAGTGCACTAGTGATGATGTGTTCAATTGTTTGTGGTGTGTCCTGGCACAGGTGGCAGGTGTCCTCTGTAGAGTTGTCTAGTCTGTGTTTATATGTCTGTAAGTTGGGGTGATGTCCACATCGGAATCGTGCTAAGTTAACTCGATCCAATCTGCTCAGGCTGGTCAATGGGTGGCGGCTTCGCACCTAGAACCGCATTTGGACCGAGTTGTGTCAGTGCTATGTGGGTTAGATGTGTGTGTATGTGTTTTCTGTACTGGGTGATGTCTGTGGGGCGTGGTATGGAAAGGAGTATTTGGTTATAATGTCTCTCTGGTGTTACCTTAATGGTGCGAGGTGTCGGTGCATGATTGTACATGTAGTGGCAAGGGTGTTGTGGGTTAGTTGTTGCTGCTGCCATGAATTGTGTTCCCCTGATGTCTAAATGTTTCCTAACTTTCAGTATTTTTGTTTCTGTGTGAAGGTGTTCTATTTGTGTTGTTTGAGTGCATCCTGTAATGATACGAAGTGCGTTGTTTTGTATTGTATGTAAGGTGTTTGTGTGTGTGTTTGAGAACTCGATAACAGCTTTCTGTTTACGATGCACATCACTGTCAGACGCCATTTTTCGAAACTGCGTTAACCATCGGTTTTATAGAAGGGCGCTTAAAAGCGGTTTTATACAAGGAGGGGAGGTTCAAACTTACGGCCCATATGACATTTCAGCCCCATGGCCTATTATTTAGCTAAGAAAAACGGGTGGTGCAAAATATATTGAGTGCCTCTAGTATTTTGCATTTTTATTGCCCTATTATGCAAAATGTTCGCACTTCTAAAAAAGAACGTTATTTTCGTAATCAGAGGGTCAAAATGCAATACTGGTGCTATTTTGAAAAGAATCTCGTACGGAAAAGACCCAATATGAGAAATGAATTATGAAATACAGCATATATTCAATATTATAAGGTGTTATTACAGATATGATATGATTTGCGAATACCTAAAAAAGTACCAAACCCCCATAGGAAAAGAAGAGAGCCAAAATCAAGGTTCAGGGGTTCGGAGATGCCTAGACACTCTACGTTTAAAAGAGTGGAGGTTATAGACAGGATGAAAGATGTATTGAGGAAGATTGTTCCAGAATTGACCATTTGAGTAAATGAAACATTCAAAATACCGAGTAAACCTTACGTTAGAGAGTTGGACAGAAAAGAAATAAGAAAGTGTCGAAAGTCTGGTGCTCCGTGCTCTTCTTAAAGGAGGAGCCATGTATTTAGAAAGTTCAGAAGAGCAGTGTTCGTTATAATAGCGAGAGTAAAGAGAGGGTGAGGCAAAACTGCAGCGAAGAGAGAGGGATTGAAGATAATCAGTAAGAGACGGGGAATTTATGAGATGAAAAGCCTTTGATTCCACCCGGTCAAGTACGGCTGTGTGTGTGTGTTGAGCCACCCAATACATGAGAAGCATACTCCATACAGGGGCGGACAAGATCCATGTACAGAGCCAGCAACTGAGCAGGGGTGAAGAAACTGCGGAACTTAGAAGCTGTTTGGGAAAGAGAGTAGCCTACATGTGATCTTTACAGGGAATATCGCAAGAAAAGGAAACGGCAAGAATGTTAAGAGAAGAGGAAGGATTGAGTTGCGTGTTATTGAAGGAAAGGGGATATTCGTGTAGAAGATTGTGACGAGTAGACAGATGGAGGAACTGAGTTTTTGAGGCAATGAAAGCTATAAGGTTTTCTCTGCCCTAATCAGAGATGGCAGAAATATCAGAGGTCAAATGTACCATAGCCGTCCTACGCCAATCATGGAGTGACTGTTGAGAGGGACGCACGCTTTGGGAAGTGGGTGGAGAAGTGAAGAGTGGAATCATCAGCACAGGAGTGAATAGGACAGGAAGAGCGACTTAAATGATCATTGATAAATAAAAGGAAAACAGGGGGTGACCGGACAGGACCCTGAAAAACAGCACTGTGAATAGCTTATGGGAAGAAAAGGGGCCAACTACAACCGCAGCTATAGATCGACCAGAAAGGAAATTAGAGATGAAGGCACAGATAGAAGGATACAAACCTAAGGAGGGAAGTTTGGAATTAAAGATTTGTGGCAGACTCTATCAAAACGTAAATAGTTAAATACGTGAAATGAGACAAGCAATACAGAATCTACATTATGTTTTAAAGATTTATACAAAAAATACAAAGAACACCAAACAGCAACAGACCGGTTGGTTCTACGAGTCTTTTTGTTTAAGGAGGATGGTTAAAAGAGGGAAGGAAATTTAAAGAAAAATGAAATTTCAAAGCAAAGTAAAGAAGGGAGGTTGGAAGAAAGGAGAGAAATTTAGAGATACTGTACGTGAAAATTTTGAAGCAAAGAGGAGAGAATCCGAATGAAATTTGTACAATACTTTTGTGCGCTAACAAATGATTCTAACTAGGAGTTTTAAAGCAAGATAAGAATCTAGTCTCTTTTTAAAAGACTCGTCCGAATTACACTGAACTACGCTGGCCGCCAGTGGCCGGCAACCCATACTACAAATTAATTATACTATTGAAGAAGAAATGCTTAGCTTTATTACAGTAAAAATGTTAACCCACTAAATTCAGACATTACCATGACTTCTCTTTGCACTTCTGAAGGTGGAATAGTTTTCGGCATCGAAGTTATCAAAACTTTTAATCATTTTAAACATCTGAATTAAATCTCTTCGAATCCACTTTTCTACAAGTGAGAATAAATTTAACGTTCCTAAACAGGCAGCGTATGATTTGTTTCTAAGAGTGGGAACTTTTTTTTTGTCACATGAAAAAAATTGGGTAGATCTTGTAGGTTTTTACCACTGAGTTAAAAAAAATGACCTCAAAATTTGTCTATCACCCAACAATATTGAGAGAATCGAAAATGAATTTGGACTAATTTATAGACGTAATTGCAATATCAAAGTAGAAAATGCATATTGAACTCACCTAAAATGTTCACTGAAGTTGAAATCAAGTGAGTAACTAACAAATGAAAGTCAACAGTGACGTACAGCAATTTATAAGCAGAGGAGGAGCAAGGGGCAGACCCTACCCACTTCCTATGCTGACTCAAATTTTAAGTAATGTAAATTCGTGTGTCACTCTAAAACTGCGGGTGATAGAAAAATTCTATTTTCATTTCCATAATCAAGGTAAAAAATTACATTCAGTTCAAGTAAAAATATACCTGTGACAAAAACTTTCTTGACCAGTGTTATTTGTTTCTTTAAATTTAAAATATGCGTTCCTTTTTAACTTTAAAAACTACTTTTAATTTCAACATTCCGCCATTTAGGTTTAACAGACAATCTTTTTATACGTAATGGAATGTTATTCGATTCTAAATGTTTAAAATAATTATAAAACGAATTCTATGAACCATTAATATCATCTCGAAATAAAGTCTCATCCCAATTATGGAGCGAAAGTTTCAATTTTATGTCACGAAGTTTAACTCCTTTAAAATCCAAAACGTATTCCAAACTATCCGAATTATAAACATTAACTTTAATTTCAATTGTTATTTGTCAATGATCACCGGTGGAGAAATAGTCTCCAACAGAAATACTATCATTTTAGTCTAGGTCTGTACTTAAAACAAAGTCTAGAGTATTGAGATCTCCATTGAGATCCTTCATCATTTGAAAACATGAATTTTCGAGAAAACTCTCGTACAATCGACGACCGGAATGGAATTGTAAAGGACCACTCAACTCACTGCATGGCAAATTAAAGATCTCTCATAATTATCGCATCATGTTCGCTACTTGCATAAAAAATTAGTTCTTGAAGTCTATTATTGCTAACAGTCTGAGAGGGAGGCCTATGCAGTATAATAAACCTATAATTAATTTCTTTCGTGAGTTGTCTTAAATCTCAACAAACGTCGCATTTACAGTGTCAATTTCTGCAAGCTTTTTAATTATGTGTTTTAAGTGTGACTGGACGTCAAATACAGTACCTTCGCCCTTTCTTTCTGTTTAATCATTGTTAAATATCTCATAACTAGGAATATGATATTCTCCAAGAAAATCTCTACGCTGTATTTAACCAGGTTTCAGTAATTATTACAACCTCAAATTTTTGGTGAAGGGCAATACCTAATAGTTCATCGAATATAAATCTTAAACTTCGAGCGTTAATATAAATTACATTTATAAAAATTTGAGTACCGCCGTAGAATTTCGAGGTTCTTCGTGGAGGCAGTCGCTCAGTGTAATGAAAATTTATGTTAGAGTCCGCATCATCCGCTTGTATTTCTCTATTAGCTCCTCTGACTTGGAAATTTTAACATCGTTAGTCCCAACATGCAACATAAATATCGTATTTTAATCAGCATCCTCACCAAAATCGTGTAAGGAGTCCGTGATGTGGTCAACACGGGCTCCATAATAGCAGTCCCATCTCCTCAGAGTTGGGTTCCTGCCACAGAAGTCCTGTAATTGCCTCGAATAATAGAATCACCAACTAACGTAATCTCTTGCGTATCCTTCTGCTCTGGCTCTAAAACTAAAAATCTATTAGTTGTAGCTACTTTTAAGCAAAATTTATTCTGTTTAGGTCCGGGATCCGTCGTAGACTCTTCGTGAGATATCTGCCCTGTGTAAGAACTCGCACCCAAACTCCCTGAAACAAAATCTTGCAGTGAGTTAAACTTGGCTGTCAAAGCACTAAATTTCTCCCTGAACGCAGTCGCCTCTCCCCTACTTCCTCGAAGTTTATCTCTCGCCGAAATTACCTCGTTTCGTAGTTCTTCCTGGTTTATGCAAAATCTGCAAACTAAAAGGTAAGAAGATAGAACGTTAAAAAAGTACTGGTCATGGCTAGAAAATTTTTCCCACGAAAATTTAATTTCGCAATCTACAGGTAGGCAGAAGAGTCTGGATTGGTGACCTAAAGATAATAAACAAGTCCAGAAATACCAAAAGGAGGAATTTCCACACAGATACACATGCATATTTTTTTGAGCAGGTAGTTGAAAAGTCTAGGTAAGGGATTAGCAGCGACAAACAACAACCACGTGGTGGATGTATTTAAAGGCTCGAAATTTCATGTGTAATAATTATTAAGTATGGAAATAACAGAAATAATAATAATAAACGAATAAACACCAACAAAAGATTCTAAATTTTCTGTGTAATAATTAATTATATACAGGGTGTCCCAGAATTAACTATCTATTTCAATGAAATCGGACAAATTTTTTAAAAACACACTTTTATTTATGTTTATCATGTTTAATACGTGTTAAAAATGTATAAATTTCTAAATTTTGTTCATAATTTTATTTTCATAATTTTTTCATTATCTGGTCCAATGAAAGACCGTCTGAAGTCATAGAATGGCAAAGAGACTCTCCAAAAGTTAACGTGTGGCTTGGAATGACCAAATCCAAAATTTATGGCCCATTCTTCTTTGCGGAAGCAACTGTAACAGGTACTGTCTACCTTGATATGCTTCAGCAGTTTCTCGAACCACAGCTTCTTGATGATGGCATTCTTGATAATGTTGTGTTTCAACAAGATGGAGCACCATGTCATTATGCTCTAATTGTTCGAGAATACCTCAACAGACGCCTTCCGAATCGGTGGATTGGACGTGGAGGACCTCGACCTTGGCCTCCGCGTTCTCCGGATTTGACACCCCTGGATTTCTTTGCATGGGTTTCATAAAAACAAAGGTTTATCGCCAAAAGATCAATGCTTCTTGTTGAAACACAACATTATCAAGAATGCCATCATCAAGAAGCTGTGGTTCGAGAAACTGCTGAAGCATATCAAGGTAGACGGTACCTGTTACAGTTGCTTCCGCAAAGAAGAATGAGCCATAAATTTTGGATTTGGTCATTCCAAGCCACACGTTAACTTTTGGAGAGTCTCTTTGCCATTCTATGACTTCAGACGGTCTTTCATTGGACCAGATAACGAAAAAATTATGAAAATAAAATTATGAAAAAAATTTAGAAATTTATACATTTTTAACACATATTAAACATGATAAACATAAATGAAAGTGTGTTTTTAAAAAATTTGTCCGATTTCATTGAAATAGTTAATTCTGGGACACCCTCGATATAAATAAATAAATAGAGTAGAAATACTGTAACAACAATAAACAGTAACAAATTGTGTACTTACTGTACATGCAACGATAAATGATAAATCCCACAATAAACACTGCAATGATTAAAATATTAATATAAAATAATTTCAGTCACTAATGAGCAAAATATTAATAAAATGACAAATTAGACAAATAAAGCACTTCAATAAATGAGATACACACCAAAAAGATCGACTTTCACATCGCTTTCCAGAGCTCTGAATCAGCGTCCGTTCTGATCAAAGGCCAAACGAAGGAGGAGTTTATTAGTAATAGTTTATTAAAAGAGATTTCAATTTGTTTTTAAACACTCTTACATTAGTAGTACTTTTAATAGTAATGTTAAAAGCATTCCACAGTTTTAGTCTTTTTCTAAACTTCTATGAACGTCTATTAAACGTACCTTTGTTTAGTGGTTAGATTTAACCATATGGGCCTGTTAACTTCAGTGATACTCCCTGCCAATGTTAAAATTTGGATTTCAATTTTATTTAGATCAAAATTTATGAATTACACCCCAAATTAAGACCAGCTCTTCGTGAATAGTTTACCTTGATTTTTCATAAAGAATTTATAATTGATTCATGTAATTTCCCATTTTTTATATTTTTTATATTTTCTTCAAGAAAGGTAAGGGATTTAGTGTATTTTATTATAGAAATAGACCTAAATGAACCCAAAACTTACTTAGGCTGTTATTTAAATTCTAAAAAGAATGTGTCATTTATAACTATAACAGAGAACAGAACATAATATCCTGTATTAAATGAAAAATCTGTAGAGCATATAGTCTTTACTTAATATTATTTAGTGTTTCAGACTTTCATGAAGGGCATGGCGGTAGATTCAACCTTCACCATTTTTGGATGTGTTGAAAGTTGCATTTTCAACGTTTAACTGGAAAATATTTTTGTTCCGTAATAATTGCCATCAGATATCTTTCTGGTCAATTTTGATGTGCTCTGAAAGAATCTGATATCCGTTTTTTGTGCAAATGAGCAGATGTCGAAATATTTTCAGTTTTCGTATTTGAAGAATTGCAAATTTAGAAAAGAAACAGAGGTCAAATTTCTTCACAATACATCATAATTAACCACAAAAATATTTACTGTTGATGGCACAACGTAACCTAACCACACGTAACCTAACTCTCTAAACCTAAACCTCTAACCTAACCTAACTTAACCTATCCTATCCTAACCTAACCATATCTATGCAATACATACATAAATTATTTGTAGTCTAGGTGGTGGCGCTCAGGCTGGAACTCTTTCCGTTGTTCGTAATGTACGTTGGCTTAAGCTTTATAATTACGAGCAGAGAACCTGCCCTTCGTGCGAGAAACAAAAATATCACGCTTACGGGTTGGATATTTTCGGTAGTTCCTGCAGAAGGCTGTTATAACCCCCTCGGGTAATGCACAGTTACTGTAGTCAAAAATGATATTATAATATATTTTTTTTATCTTTTGTTTTTAACGAAAATATCACGACTTAGCCTATCCAATCGTTAAGGTTAAATTTAAAGTTTTTTAATTTATTTTTTACTGTACCGTCAAAAATAATATATATATATATATATATATATATATATATAATACCTCGTTAACTTCGTTGTAGTTCCGTGCGTTGGTCTCTCTTCACACGAAGGTCAAGCTGGTGGCCTCGCCTCTCAGCTTGGCTTCGTGGAGGAGCTAGTTGCTCTCTTGCGCCCTCCAACGCACATAGCCAGGTACACCCGGCTCATCTGGTACCGTCCTGAGCCAGGAATCTAGACTTCTTTTGAAGACTTCAACTTTGACCCCTGTAACGTTTCTGAGGTCCTATGGAAGCTGGTTAAAAAGTCTTGGCCCCCTGACAACCAAGCTATTTTTCTTCAGTGTTGAAGAAGTCCCTTGTCAGGACTTTAATTTAGGAACACTACACATTCTGCCTTTCCTATTTTTCAGCGTTGTTTGGGTGGTAATTGGGTTTAGTTTGAGGTTTGGTTCCAGTTTTTTTATCATTTCCCTTATATAGATTATGGTGTACCTCTCTCTTCTTTTCAGGGAGTACAGATTTAGTTTGCGTAGTCGTTCTCAGTAGCTGAACTCTTTGCAGCTATCAATCATAGTTGCGAAATGTCTCTGCGTTTCTTCTAGTTTATTAGTTTCTTTATTTCCATATGGGGACGTCAGGTCTGACCAGTATTCAAGTTTTGGTATGATCAATGTTTTCAGTAGGGGGATCATTACTGTCCTGTCCCTTCTTTTAAACGTTCTTAGTACCTGTCCCGCGACTCTATTTGCTTTGTTTATCGCTATCTGATTTTGTGTTTCGAATTTCGCCTTATCGGTCATTATTACCACCAAATCGATCGCTTTCATGCTTCTCTGAATTTCCTGTCTATCTGGAGCATAATATGCAGACTGTTTAAGTTCCTCATTTCTATTATATCGCAAGAGCTGAAATTTCTCGGTGTTAAATGTCATGTTGTGTTCTGACCATTTGCATATATTGTTCGTGTCCCTCTGCGAGGCCTCCACTTCTTTTGCATCGCTGATTTTTCTGTTGATCTTTGTATCGTCTGCAAAGGATGTTACTATACTGTTGCTGTTTACTTCACTGTCTATTTCCGCTAGAATGATAATGAATAGGAGTGAGGCCAGTACTGTCCCTTGTGGTATCGGGCTGCGTACTTCTGATTCTGATGATGATACACCTTGAATTATGACGACCTGTAGATGTTTTCTGAGGAAGTTATAGATTCATTTTCCCATTTTGCCTGTTATTCCCATATGTTTAATTTTATGTGCTATTATACCATGATCACATTTGTCGAAAGTTTTAGCAAATCCATGTATATAACATCGTAATTTTCAGTGCCTTCCAGTGCATCTACGATATTTTTGTAGTGCTTTATAAGTTGTGATAGGCATGATCTTCCTGATCGGAATCTATGCTGATTTTCGTGGAATCTTTCCAGTGTCTTCCAGAAGCCATAGATTTTCTCTCTAACTATTCTTTCAAATACGTTGGTGAGGTGGGACGTTAATGACACTGGTCTATAATTCTTTGCTTTGGATCTATCCCCTCTTTAATATATAAGTACAATTTTTGCTGTTTCTAAGATGCTTAGTATTTCCCCAGTGGTCTAGGGATCTTCTCCATATCCAGTATAAGAGTGTTGCTATTTAATTTTTACTTCCGTTAATCAATAATGCGTTCCATTTGTCCGGACCTGTAGCTGAATACGATTTTCCTTTGTCCAACCAATACCTCTCGCTACATCTTCTGGAGTAAAATAAAAATCTGTTATACACTCTACTTGCAATTTTTCTTCAAAGAATGCATCTATGTCAAGTATCGCTTTATCACTTTTTGGGGTACTGAAAACTGATTCATACTTGACTCTCAATGTCTCAGATATTTCTTTTAGATCGTCCCTTAGTTCAATATTTGTTTCCTGAAGGGCCCGATACTGGCGCGCGTTTTTGTTTTTCTTTTCGCATAGCTATAGAAGTATTTTGGATTTTCCTTTATTGCTTCTGCCGCCTTTTCCTCTTCCCTCTCTGTATGGCCCTTAATCAGTGTTTGTATTTCCTTATCGATACTCTTCATTTTTCTTTTATTACTTTCCTGGCACTGTTATCTCCGCAATTAGCTAACTCCGCCGCTACTTTCTTTCTTTTGCGGAATATTCTTCTTTTTTTCCTCTCGAACCAGATCTTCTTTCTGTTACTGTGCTTTCGAAGCAGATTTTTCTAAAATTCTCAGCATTTTTTTTCCCATGGTTGTTAGCAGTTCTTCAATTATTTTATTCTCTAAAACTGTCCTCCACTCTCTTTGGGTCATGTGTGGTCTGATTCCTTCCCCAATTATAGTCTTGGAGTTTAAGTTAAAAGTCCCAAATTTGCTTCTTTCTTCAGTATGTGTATTGTCTTTTAATGTTGTCGCCGTATTTGTTGATATCTCGATTACGTTATAGTCTGAGGTAATAGTTGGGGTTATTTTTATATCAGCAATCAAGTTTGTGTTACTCGTGAATACCAGATCTAGGCAGTTATTTTTTCTGATATTTTCTGTTATCTCCTATGTCAGCATAAACTCATTTGTGAGAGCCATCAATAGTTTGCTTGCTCCTCGTCTTCTCTTGTGGCCTCCTTGTCCTGGTATATATATATATATATATATATATATATATATATATATATATATTCCTATACACCTTTTTGTATTTTATAAATAGGGAAATCCAAAGAACTGTTTGATTTACTTATTACCACCTCTCTCATATGACCTTCATGTACATATATAGCACAGCCACCTTTACGTCTCGCTGTTCTATCAGCTCTTTGTAAGTTGAAGCCCTCTATATTTATCTCTTTCTTATGAATACAATGTTCGCAGTTTTCACAATTTCCTTGGAAATCTTTAAGATAAGTTTGAGAGTCATGGGATGTCGGGCCTTGTTTCATCCATAAATCCTTTGAGGTACAGTTGCCCGCATACGTAATGTTCCTCAACTCACAGGCGACTCCGTACATGTGGAAACGCCGCAGTATTAGTTAACGTACCCCAACTGGGGTAAGATGGAGTGAAGGCGGGGTACAACCGAGTCCAACAACATTTAACACAGACATATATATCTAAAGGACAACTGAATGTGCAGTCATTGATATACAGGTAATTATAATGTAATGTTTGTGTTCATAAAGATAAACAATGAATATGATCGTGAACAGTGTTGAACTCGATGTAGTTTACTCGTTTATACAGTAATAAGGTTCCATTATGATTGCTGCAAATCTATATGAACAGCTACTACAATAGAACTTTTTATATACTAGTGAATGCGAAATGTCCGCATGCAGGAAATTTTTCCGCTTTTCGCGTAGGCTATAGTTTACGCGAAAATTTCCAGCAGGCGAAAATTTGACAATTTAAACTAATCTTTGGAAGATAGTAAGAAAATAAAACTTAAATCATTGAAATACTTTATTTGAAGAGTAAATTCAGTATATTGTAATAAAACACTTTAAAGTAAAAGCAGTAAAAACATTTTAAATTATACTGTATTATTACTGTATAACAAGAATGTCATGAATGCCGCTAATTTCCCAACAATCTGTAAGATTATAACTAGCAACTGTTGCCTGCGAAATTAGGATGCCGCGAACTCGTCCAAGGATATGAAAGAGCGAAAATTTGCTGACGCGAAATTAACCTGGTTTACAGTATATATACTTATAAACTCATACAGTATTATACTAATGTTTGTGAAATGACGTTGATAGGCCAAACCGAGGTGTTGACGTGGTTACTGGCATGATATATGTTCATACCTTATTTCTACACCGTATGACGAACACCGACTCTGAAAATGAATCCAGCCCAAGATAAGATTGCACAGCGAGGCCGGATAATTGGTATGAAGGAAGCAGGCCTCTCTGTAGCTGATATAGCCATGGAACTGGGCATTTCGAAGCCTACTGTTCGACGATGGGTGAGGAGGTGGCAGGAGACTGGGAATCTGCTAGATCGTCCGAAGTATGGGGAACCAAGAAAGACCACCACAGAAGAAGAATAATCAACGAAGTGCAGAACGATCCTCTCAACAATGAAGTCGCCACCCGGGAGACACTACATATGGCGTGTCAGTGGACATCGCAAAGGGACGGTTGCATGGAGCAGGATATCACCACCGTACTCCTGCCAAAAAAGAGAGGATTAAGGACCGACATCGTCAGGGAGGCTCTCCTTTGCTCGCCAGCATACAAATGATGATCTCGAACACTGGAGCAGAGTTATCTTCTCTGATGAGAAGACGTTTGCGTCTACAACTCACGGCCGTCTTCGGTGTTGGCGACAGGACAACACGAGATATGCCGCCAAAATATTTACGAAGTGGCGTGGAATGGGCATATGACAGCGAATGTGTGTGGATGAATGCATTTGCAAGGACTAGGAGAGGTGACTGAGATCTACGGGAGGTTTACGGCAGATCAATATACTGTATAGAGATCATGGAGGAGGTAGTGCTGCTTTCTGTACGCGCGTATACCTTGCCCTATCCTGAGCAGATTATTTTTATGCAGGTATGTTGTGTTTGTGTGTTATAGAATATTATACCATTACTAGAGTAAGATTTATGTATTACACGCATTTATATGTCCAATTTCGACATTTACATGGGACGAATAATAGTCATAGAATTTTCTTTAGCTCTTCCAGTAATATGACAACACTTTAGGATTTTATTCTGGATAACTGTAGACTGTATTATTTGTATAACGGCATACAATTACATTTAGCTGAGAGAAACCCCAAATACATAGGGGTTAAAACCTATCTCGAATAGTGGGTTACTGATGAAGCGTATGGATGAGACATAATTCTACTTTTAATATTTAAAATCCATTTGCAGGATAATTCTCCCATCCACACCACCAGGATTGTTAGAAAGTGGTTCGAGGAGCAGCGAAATCTAGAACTATTGGACTGGCCTTGTAAGGGGTGTGACCTCAACCCGATTTAGAACGTGTGGGGGAATGTGATGAACACGTGGGAGCCTGGGCAGGAACGGAGCAGCCGCCAGCTGCTGAATCACACTATAGCTGAGGGGGAGATATTCCGAAGGAACCCACACATTATACATAACCATGTTGCATCTATGCCACACAGATTACAAGATGTAATAGACAATAATAAGGGATGGCCCAAATACTAACAATGAACCGAGTATAGCTGTGCCATTTTTGTTAATCTATGACAAATTGTGAGCATTTTGTATGACTATCATTTTGTATGATAAACTATTTAGTAAAACATTCTCAACCATTGTATATTTTTGTAATAAAGAATTGGGGTTTTATTGTATATGTGTATATATATATATATATATATATTCCTTGTTAAGATCTAATAATATCTAATAGTGAAATCTTGAAAAGACTATTAATATAATAGGCATCAACCACAAACCGGTGGTGATATCCTGCTTCATGCAACCATTACCTTACGGTTTCCTCTGACACGCCCATATGTAGTGTCTCTCCTAGATGGGGAGAGCAAGTAACCATGTCAACACCACGATTTGGCCCATCAACGTCATTTCACAAATATTAATATAATATTCTATGAATTTATAAGTATATATAAATATATTTATGCTGGTATAACCGTGGATTATTCTTATGTGATTTTGATAATCAGTTACTGTTATTCAGATCGAAACTGTTAACAAGTTCTTTGTGTTACAATCGATAAGCCATTTCCCACTAACTCTCTCTGTCCCTCTACCTCGCTCTCTCTCACACTGTCTCAATCTTTTTCTTGCTGAATGTCAATACATATGTATATGTCCGTGTAGATTCGTAAGTTAGTAAAGGTTTAAGGCTGCACACGGACCCTACAAACAGCTTTATTAGTATTGTTACATAATGATTTAATATACGCGAGACTAGTGGGTCGGGAAGGGGCATGAAGGAGTTTGGAGGATCTACAGTTCTACAGAAGCTAAGGCTAACAAAGATCCTAAGATCCACTCTAAGGTTAGCCCGAGAGAAAGGAAAGAGGAGGGGGTTAAAAGAGGAGAATAAGGGGTTAAGTAAGTAGCAAAACCTATCATTCGTGGGTTAACATTCACTCAGAAAAAGAAAAAGAAAGGCTCCCCATCATCATCTCTTCGGAAAAATGGTCGAAGAGAATAGGAAAGGGGTGACAGATGTAAAGAAGTAAAATAAGAACGCTTACAAACCATGCAAACACAGTCTTAACTCACTGGCATAACATGCAAACTACAGACATGCAAGTAAAGAGAATTACAGACATGCAAGTAAGGAGAGGATAAGAAAAAAAAAGGTAGGTAGAGTATAACAAAAAGTGGGTTAGTTTACGCTACGAGCTACATCTACGTTCGTGTTAGTCCAATTTTTTTTTTTAATAATTTTATTGTTGGCATCACACGCTGGCATGTCACAAGCTGCATTAATCGTCAACAGACTCATCCTCGACCACCACCCCCAGAGCTCCTGTTGGTAACTGTTTTTTTATTTTAAACAACGTTAATACAGGGTGTCCCATAAGTCCGGCATCATAGGAGAAATTCATATTTTTCTATTTCTACAGGCCATGATGTCTGTGAGCAAGGAAGAACGAATCCAGATAATTCTACTCATAGGAAATCGGAGTCAAAGAGAGGCCGCTGCTGAATTTAACAGACTGCATCCAGACCGCGAGCCAATAACACAGAGTTGTGTTAGCAGACTTGTTGCAAAGTTTAAGGAAACAGGATCCATAGAAGATAAACCACGCAGTGGACCTTCAAGGAGGTCCACTGACGATGATACAGCGACTGCTATCCTGGCTCATTTTAACAGAAGTCTCAATAAGTCTCTTCGGCAATTGTCCGCCGAGACAGGAGTGTCGAAAAGTAGCATCCATCGCATTCTTCAGGCTCACAAATGGCATCCATATAAACTTCAGATCCTACAGAAAATAAGCGAAGATGATCCCGACCGGCGGATGGAATTTTGTGAATGGGCTACGGAACAATATGCTCGGGATGCCAATTTCCCGTCCACCATTCTGTTCAGTGACGAGGCTGTTTTTTATGGAAATGGTGAGGTAAATCGACAGAACACCCGCTACTGGTCTCAAAACAACCCTCACTGGTATACCTCTTCCAAGGAACAAGGTGCATCTCGGGTGATGGTATGGTGTGGTGGGAAGCGCATTATTGGGGCATGTAACACCATTACTCCTGAAATCATTCACCGTGTGCTTGCTGACTCGGTATCACGTCTGAATTTGTGTATTGAAAACAATGGTGGACATATTGAGCACGTTCGGTAAAAAAAGCTTTTGTTTTGCCTTTTTTATTATTTTTCCTATGATGCTGGACTTATGGGACACCCTGTATTTTTAAAATGCCTATCTAAACGGTTCTTAAACATATTAACGCTGGTAGAGTTAACGACTGACGCGGGAAGATTATTCCATTTATCAATTACTTTAAACGTAAAGAAGTTTTTAGCGATATTATTAATGAAACGTCTGCCACGCAACTTAAATCCGTTATTACGAGTATTGCTATTATCGAAAGTGAACAGTTTGTCAAAATTTACGTTATCGACTTTATTAACGATTTTGAAAACTTCAATAAGCTCCCCCTTAATCTCCTAGTTTCGAGTGAATGCAAGTCTAACTCTTTAACCCTATCTTCATAAGGCTTGTTGCGCAATGACGGAATTAGTTTCGTGGGGCGACGTTGAACCCTTTCTAACCTATCAATATCCTCACGCAAATACGGACACCAAAACTGAACGGCATATTCTAAATGAGGCCTGACTAGGGACTTGTAAAGGGCAATATAAAGTTCTTCGATTTAAATTCGAAATTACGCGCTATGAAGCCTAACATCCTATTAGCTTTTGCGCAAGACTCCAGGCACTTGTTCCTAACTTTTAAATCCTAAGTTAGATACGCGTACGCCTAAATCTACTTCCTCGTCAACGCTTGCTAACTCTCTATCATCCATCGTGTACGTGTAATTATTGTTACGAGAACCTATATGCAAAACTTTACATTTGTCTACGTTAAATTGCATCTGCCACTTATCCGTCCACTCCATAATCCTATTTACATCGTCTTGAAGCCTATTTCTATCGTCCTCGTTAATAACCTTACTGCCTATTTTAGTATCGTCCGCGAATTTTGACACGTTACTAGTCAGTCCTACATCTATGTCGTTAATGTAGACTACGAATAGCAATGGGCCTAACACTGAACCCTGTGGGACACCTCTACCTACATCCAACCACCCCGATTCACTACCATTGACGACGACCCTCTGTCTCCTAGCACGAAGCCATTCCTCTAACCAGTTAGCAACCTGACCGCGTATACCGTGCGCTTTAACCTTCGCAATTAATCTTCTATGCGGAACTGTATCGAACGCTTTATTAAAATCTAATTAAAATCTAGGATGAGCATAAGGATGGTTGTGTAATGTCTATTTTTGGTTCAAATTCACTAGTATATAAAAAGTTGTATTGTGGTATATGTTCATATAGACTTGTAGTAATCATAATGGAACCTTATTACTGTGTAACACTAGTAAACATGGAGTTCAACGCTGTTCACGATCACATTAATCGTTTATCTTTATGAACACAGATATTACATTATAATTAGGGGCCGTTCAAAAATTACGTAACGCTATTTTTGCTAAAACTTGACACCCCAGATCCCCCATGAACGTTCTGTAACGCTAGACCAGGCACCCCCTAAAATTTTATGTAACAGTTGCCCCACCCGACACATTACGGAACGTTACAGAAGGGGGTGTCAGGTTTTAGCAAAAATAACGTTACGTAATTTTTGAGCGGCGCCTTGCCTGTATGTCAATGTTATATGTTGTTGGACTCGGTTGTACCTCTCCACCCCACCTTTCCCCAGTTGGGGTAACTTGACTATCGCTGCGGCGTTGCCACATGTACGGAGTCGCCTGTGAGGCGAGGAACATTACATATGCGAGCAACTGTACACAGGGCCCGCATAAGGGGCGAGCCAACGTGGCACTGGCTCAGGGCGCCGAAGTTTAGGGGGGGGGGCCAAAAATCGAAAGAGCAACAGAAAAAAAAGACAAAATATCGCTATCAATCAACAAGAAACAAGTGAACAGTTTAATAAAGGAATTCTACATAGAAAATTAGGGCGCGAGAGGTGAGGGAGGTGATGAAGGAGAGAGGTGTAAACAATGGCCAGCTGTTTCTCAATCACGCTGCTTCTCACAACACCTTTACGTTTTCTTTCTCGTCGTCTACACAACGATGGGACATACTTTGATGAAATGTAAAAGGCTTGACATTGAAGGGACTTAGCGAAACCAGATGGGCCAGTCGCATAGATGCGTTGAAACCGATGAGACATCAACTTAAGGAAATTATACAGGCATTAACAGTTTTTGGAACGAAGAAATTAATGTAACATCAACAACAGCTGCAAGAAACAGATCGGAGGCGAGTGCTCTATTACAAAAAATTGGAAGTTTCAAATTTATCTGCTGTCTCATTGTTTGGTACGACATTTTGAGCCAAATAAACATCACAAGTAAAGCCCTTCAAGAGGTCAATTTGAATATGTCGCAAGCTGTCTCCCTGCTTTCAAAATCAATCGAATACCTTAAAAATTACAGAACAGATGATAAATTTAAATGCGTTCTAGACGATGCAAAAAAGTTGGCAATCGAATTGGAAATTAAACCTGAATTTGAGGAAACAAGAATTCGCCTCCGAAAAATAATGTTTGATTATGAACACGAAGACGAAGTTGGAACGACAGAGAAGGAAAATTTTAGTATCAACTCTTTCAACAACATTTTAGACAACGCAATCCAGTCATTGAAAGACAGGTTTGAGTTGATCGTAAAGCATAATGATCAATTCCAATTTTTATACAATTTGAATAATGCCACAGAAATGAGTGACAACAAGCTGCTTAAGAATTGTATGGATTTAGAAATTCTGCCTACAGATGGTGATCAGAAAGACATCTTCGGTATCGATTTATACGAAGAATTAAAATATTTGCGAAACTATTTCGAAGGCAGTTATTCTCCAACGAAAATCTTGCAATTCATGTGCTCAAAAAATTTGACGGCATCATTGCCAAATCTTTTTGTGGCGCTGAGAATTCTTGTAACATTGCCAGTATCAGTGACCAGCGCAGAACGGAGCTTTTCAAAGGTGAAATTAATCAAAATTTATCTCCGTTCCACGATGAAATAAGATCGGTTGGATAGGTTGGCAACCTTATTAATTGAACATGCCATCACCAAGGATTTAGATCTGAATGAAATAATCCAAAGATTTGCAGCTGCTAAAGCCCGAAAAGGTAAACTTTGAAGCCGAAATTTTAACGACTATGTATGTTATTAATGCTACTTGGTTAATGGTTATTGAATTCAAATTAATAAAATATATATTTTTTTTAATTTTAATAAAATGTACTGAATGAAATAAACAATAAAATTATATTAAAAAAATTGTTAATTTTAACTAAAAAACCTTTATATAAAAAATGGGATAGGGGCGGGCGCCAAAGGAAAATTGGCTCAGAGCGCCACAACCATTTGAGCCGGCCCTGACTGTACATATTTTTTCTAACATTAAATTAACCAACTGGTAAGGTTAATTGAATGCCCAGTTAGGTTAGCTGTTCGTCCTTGCCGATTCGTTAGGTTAAGTCGTGATATTTTCGTTAGTTTAACGAAACTATCATGACTTGACCTAACCAATCGTCAAGGGCAGACACACCTCATATAGCCAGGTACGCCCGGTTCATCGTGGATTGTTCTGAGCCAGGCGTCTAATCTTCTTTTGAAGATATCCACCGCCACACCAATCATGTTCCTTAGGTCTTTGGGCAGCTGACTAAACAGTTTTGGTCCTCTCACAACAAAACTATTTTCGGAGCAAGTATAGTTTATGTCCGCCTGACGCAAAAGGGGACACAAACTACAGTAGATCAAAGTTGGGGAACATAAACTACACTACGATCTTCAGGAGACATTTTTTAAATGAATCCATCAAATAAAACGTTAAAACTAACGAAAACATTACGATTTAACCGAACCAATCGTCATATATATATATATATATATATATATATATATATATATATATATATATACAGGGCCGGATCTAGAAGTTGCGAGGCCCTAGGCAGATCTAGAAATTGCGAGGCCCTAGGCCTATATATATGAAAATATGGACTTAATTATCGGTACTATACCAGCAATATTAGAATCCCGCATAGACAGAACTATGCCAGCACTTAAAAATTAAACCAAACCAAAATAATCACGCATGGAAATTGTATAAGAAATATAAATAAACCATACAAATAAGTATAAATGGGAATCAAGATTTGTATCGAAAATATAAGACAATGATTTCTAAGATTTAAATAATATTATAGGTAATGACTTTCCATAGTATACAAACGTTTTTCATATGTGATGTATAAGAGATGTTGACATTTCATTTTTTATAATAGTGAGCGATCGACTTATCAGGCTAAATATTAATGCTTTAATATTTGGTTCAGATGCTCCTTGAATATTACAGCAATGCTTTTCTACTTTTCTTCGAGCTAAACTCTTCAATTAATTGAGAATAATCTAATGAATTTGTTATATCGTTTTCTATTGATAACATAGCTAATGATTGCAATCTCGCTTAAGACATGGTGGAACGCAAATATGTTTTAATAAGTTTGAGACGCGAGAAACTTCTTTCAGCCGAAGCAACAGTAACTGGGATGGTTAATACTATTCGAAGTGCAACATAAACATTAGGATAAATCTCACTTAGTTGTTTTTGCACTATATAAACAAGGGCATTTCCGAGATCTGTTTTCTCAGTTATAAACCTGCAATGTACTTTAAGTTCTTCATAAAGTTCTAAATCATTAATATCACTTGAACAGAACGCGCAAAACGGCTTGAGCGAGGCCCTAGGCGATCGCCTAGTTCGCCTATAGCTAAATCCGGGCCTGTATATATATTATATATATATATATATATATATATATATATATATGTATATTATTATATATATATATATAAATTTGCGATTGGTTAGGTTAAGTCATAATATTTTCTTAGTTTTAACGTTTTATTTGATTAGGTATACGCGGAAAAAGTTGGGGAACGTAAACTCCACTAGGATAATGTAGGCGAACGTAAACTACACTAGATACCACAGGGGGACGTAAACTACATTTGCTCCCTATTTTCTTACAGGGTTAAGGATGTTCCCTGTCTTGCCTTTAATTTGGAAACACGACAAAGTCTTCCTTTTCTACTTTCCACTGTTGTTTGGGGAGTTACAGGATTCAGAGTAAGATTAGGGACTAGTTTCTCCATTATTTTCCAAGTGTAAATAATGGTGGATCTCACTCTTCTCCTTTCCAGAATATAGGTTAATTCGCGTAACCTTTCCCAGTAATTTAGTTCTTTGCACGCATTGATCTTGGCTGTGAAGCTTCTCTGAATCCCTTCTAGCTGTCTAATGTCTTCTGTTTTATATGGGCATGTTAGAACCGAGCAATATTCCAATTTGGGTATGATCAATGTTTTCAGTAGAGGAATCATTATATTCCTATCCCTTCGTTTAAAGATTCTCAGTATCTGCCCAGTTATTCTCTTTGCTCTGTTTACTGCTATCTTATTTTGTGTTTCAAATTTCGCATCATCAGTCATTACAACCCCTAAATCTTTTGCTTTAGAATTTCTCTGAACTTCCTTTCCATTTGGGGGAAAGTATTCCATGGATTTTGGGTCTTCTCTTTTTCCGTACCATAACAGCTGAAATTTCTCATTGTTAAACTTTATATTGTTGTTTTCCGTCCACTTGTAGATTTTGTTCATGTCGGTTTGTAGAGATCCTATATCTTCTGGGTTTCTTATTTTTCTACTGATCTTTGTGTCAACGGCAAAGGATGTTACTCTGCTGTCTCTGGTAACGTCGTCATCTATGTCAGTTAGCATGATTATGAAGAGTAGTGGAGCTAATACTGTTTCTTGTGGTACTGAGCTGAAGACCTCTGATTCTGATGAAGATACTCCTTATACTGTAACGACTTGCCGCCGCTCACTAAGGAAATTATATATCCATTCCCCTACTTTTCCTGATATTCCCATATATTTCAGTTTGTGTATTATGATTCCATGGTCACACTCGTCGAAAGCTTTGGCAAAGTATGTGTATCATCATAGCTTTCATTACTTTCCATTGCATTAATAATGTTGTTGCAGTGTTCTATTAGTTGTGATAGGCATGATCTGCTTTATTGAAACCCATGTTGGTTATCATTTAATTTTTTCTGAGTTTCCAAAAAGCCATAGATTTTCTGTCTAACTATTCTTTCAAATATTTTAGTGAGATGAGATGTAAGCGTCACTGGCCTATAGTTTTTGGCTTCGGATCGATCTCCTCCTTTATATAGTGGGACTATGTTCGCGCTCTTCAGGATGCTCGGTATTTCTCCCGTGTCTTCATATTCAATATCGGGGCTCAGCGATTGCATTCTTGCAGTTTTTGATCAGTGTGGCATTCCATTTATCTGGTCCTGCTGCTGAGTGTGCTTTTAGTTTCCCTAAAATATCATCTGTCATAAAGTCGAAGTCCATTATACTTTCCCCTTGTAGCTCTTCAAAGAACGCGTTTCTATCGCATATCAGTTTGTCAGTTTTTGGGATAGGGAAAGATGATTCCTACTGAGCTCTTAATATTTCAGATACTTCTGCTAGATCATCAGATAAAGCACTGTCTTCGTTTTTCAAAGGTTCGATAGTCGCATGGTTTTTCGACTTCCTTTTTGCAAAATTTGTAGAAGTACTTTTAGTTAACCTTTATCGCTTCTATAGCGTCGTCGTCTTCTTTTTCTGTATGCTTCTCAATTAGTTCCTGTATGATGCCATCCATACGCTGCAGTTTATCATTTAATATTTTTCTGATGTTATCTTCACAGTTACTTAATTTGCAGTCACTCTCTCTCTTTCGAAACAATGACCTCTTTTGCCTCTTGAACCTGCTTCTCTTTCCTCTTTGTTGTATTTTTGGGACATGTCTTTCCACAGTTTCCAGCGTCTTCTCCTCTAAGGTCATGAGCATCTCTTCCGTTGTATTGGCCTTTAAAGTGGTTTTCCAATCTATTACTTCCATACTGGATGCAACATCTTCCCAGTTTATAGCTTAGGAATGAAAATTAAAAATTTCGAATTTGCTTCGTTCTGTTGTTCGTGTTTTTTCTTTCCTGTCGCTTTTTTATTGGCTGTTATTTCAGTAATGTTGTGATCCGATATTATAGTTGGTGATATTTCTACATTATCAATTAGGTTACTGTTGTTTATCAATTAAGTTGTTGCTTTATTTGTGTTAACATAAATTCATCAGCTAGAACTCGTAGCATTTTTACCTGCTCCTGGTCTTCCCGTGTGCCCCCCTTGTCCTGATGTACACATATACTTTTTCTTATCCTTTTATTTTAATGAATGGAAAATTAAAATCAACAAAGAGAAAAATATTTGGGGTTAGAGAATGTAGATCTTCTACCCAGTTTCTTACCTCTATAATGGGATCTGAAAATTTTGAGGTTGGCGTGTTTGGGGGTCAGTACATTACAATTAGTACCATATTTAATTTTTTAACTTTTGCTGTTACACATTCTACATAGCTGTTTGAGGTACTTATACTAATTTCTGCCTTATGGTTTTCGCGTTTGTAAATAGCACATCCTCCTTTACGTCTCACGGTTTTGTCGGTTCGGAGGATGTTATAGTTGTCAATTTGTTTTTTTCTATCAATACAGAACTTTTAGTTTTCACAGTTCGCTTGGCAGTCCTTCTGATGGGTTTCCGTGAGGCATGCATAATTTGCTCCGGTTTCTTGCACGAGTCCTTTCAGGTATAAAATTTTGTCCGGGGAATGGTTTGGTTTAATGCCCTGAATGTTGGATAGGATAATTTTTATTTTTTCCCTTTCGTTTTTACATACTTGGTTTCCGATTCATTTTCCAATGGTGGTGCCGGTTTCGTTGCCTTGAGATCCTCCGAGAAATTTCCTCTATCTTTTTCAATAACAGTTGTCCCGTTGCCTTTTGTACGGGTCTCGAATCCCTGTATTTGTCAGTTGGCTTTGTATTTGCTGGATGGTATTCAATAGTTCAATTGTATGGGCTACATCTAAAAAATTGATAGCCCTTTTTGTTGCTGGTATCGTATGCTCACCTGTCAGGTTCTTTTAAGGGTGGCGGTAACGGCATTTTTTTTCTGTATTTGCACCTCCCATATTTTGCATAGGTGTTGTAGACAGTAAGCTGGTGGAACTTGCACTTTTCAAATTTGCAATATTCTCTTGCGTAATGTGTGTTACATAATGTGGGATGTGCATAGATGCATTGCCCATCCCGATATCTGTATATTTATCTGTATATTTTCATCTGTATATTTATATTTATATATATTACATTATATTATATTTTTCAATAAAAGATACGTAAAATTCACTTTTAAGATGGAATTTGATCCAGATATTTATACTATTTCATAGCAGAGATTGAGAAATGTTAAAGGAAAAACCCTTTATTGATATGCGATACTTTGTACATATTAATGGCCTTAAAATCTTAATGACATCATTCTCTATTCCATGTCTGTATGAAGATGTGCATTTATTCAGAATTGCATAAATTTTATCGTGAAATTATTTAATTTTTGACGTAATAATGAATAATTGCAATTCCCTTAAATTATAACACTAAAAACCTTTATTTTCTTTACATACAAAGTTTAGGAATGATTCATTTCAGTACTCTATGATTTTGAAATATAAATCTTCAACTCTGGGGAAACTCCGGTTTTTAGACTTATGGAAATACCACGTTTAAACGATTAACTAAACTCGGAAGTATTTGTAGAGGTTAATTTCGAATACTACAGAAATTAATTTATGTTTGTGACGTATGTTACAAACTGCCAAATAAGTCACTTTGGCAATGAAAATAAAATTCAGAAACGGTGAAAGCTCTCAATCAACACAAATATGGAAATATTAAACTACCATTATTCTGATTTTGTATGAAGGTGAAATTAATGCTGCACAATATTTTTAAGGGAGCCATACACGGCTGGATCTCAGCTCCTGGAAAATTTCGCTTCAAGTTAAATATGTAGAACATTACGGCATATTTAATTTGTTGCTAAAAAGAAATTGCATTTTTTGTAATTTCAAAATCAAACAGGTTTGAAATAGCCTTCACATTCTGCGATTATCATGGAAGTCTTCCATAAAGCTGTCTGTTTAAATTTTTATGTTCGAGGGTGCAATTTTTACGTCTATCCTGTATAAAAATCAAATCCTTTTGTATAAACTGAAGCTTATTTATTTCATACAAATGCAAAAATTTTACACGAATTATGTATTGGTTTAAATCTAGAACCTTCGATATTGGGAATCAGATACCGTAATGAAATAAAAATATAAGCATCTATTTATTTTGTCTATTCATTACTGATTATTATTATCACGCTTTATTATTATTACTTACTATTTATTCTTATTATTATTAAATAATAGTTGTTGGTAGTATAGTATAGTTGTTATACTGGCCTGGTAGTAGTGTTGGTGGAAAGGATATCCTTCGGTGTTAGAATTTAAATTATAGAAGTAAACTTGGTTTCTCTTATAAGAAAACGTACTGAACTTAATCTACTGCTTTAAAGAAGAACCTGTATGTCTAGTATCTGAGAAGGTACAGTTACAGAAGTAAATATACCAAACAAAGATTTAAAAATTACTCAAATTATCAATTTGTAGTTTTTCAGACAAAAAAACATTTTCTTAAATACTAGATAATTTGAGTGCTTTTGAAAACTATTTCTTCGCCGAACTTATTTCTGCAAATGTGCCAAATCTTTACTACTAATTCTCAGTAACTTCAACCAGAGTCATATCCCCCACAGAACAAGTAATGGCTGGACCTTATTGCTTTTAAAAATAAAGTCTAACAAAGGAAGATGGAAAAGAAAAGCACAAATACACTAAAGTGGTCTCTGCAGAAAACCGATTTCCTGAGATCATTCGCTTCTTACGGAAAATAATCTCGCGTTAAATTTGCCGAGAAATGCCATTTAAGGAAAATTTAAATTAGATTCACGCTAAAATTTATTTATGACTCTGACAATCATTTGCGATAAAACCCCCGGGATCATGTAGTCATTAAGCGGCAGTGCTCGTTGGTATCTGCTTAACTCCTACTTTCAGCTGGACTCTGTTCTGGTAATCCATATTGGTGTGACTGAGTGCATTTAATATTTTGGAGATCGGCTTTCTGGTGGGAGCATAAGCGTGTGTTCTCAACTCCACAAGGCTGGGAAATAATGCTGACAAGACAACATGAAACAAAAGGAAATTTAATAAAAAAAAATTTATGCAGGAAGGAGGGGCGAAGGGCGAATGCTAAGCATTAAAATTTTTAAATTAAATATTTTTTATCTGCTTTACAGCCGATATTTGTAAGTCAAACAGAAAAGGTAATGGTGGATATAAACTGATGCTCACAGCGTAGTGCACGAACATAGGCTATATACACTACGTATTATACGATTCTAAGCATCGGATTACTGTAAATACTCGTACTATTAAGACTAACTGTAGCATTCACAAGTATGAATATAAGTAATAGTTTAATAGAGATACTCAACTGTAATGATATTTGAATTTAAGTATCTCATACTTTGTCCTGCTCTAAAATACTGATAAAATATTGACTCAGTGCCAACGTATACTGTACATACGGGAGTTTGAAGCAATTCACGGTGTTTGAAAAGTTTTAAACTTCCTTCCCTTATCTCATAATATAGAATTCTGAGTTAGACCATTCTCTACTGTGTTATCAAGAACAGTTGGGTTAGAATTAGAACCCTACAACTCATCCAAAGCTACCTTCATCAAATTTATGCAAGCAATTACTCTTACTACAGTGGTAACTGACATCTACTCTATGACTGTAATCAGAAAATCTATAGCTTTTAGAAAACTGTAGACAAACAAATTTACTTTTCATTTTAATAAAACTCTTCATTCCTTAAAAAAGGTAATAAATTAAAGCTCCCAAAAATTAAGGATAGGGCTTATTTCTTTGTTAGATTCTAACGTAAATTTTAATATTTTATGCAAAAAAATTCTGAATAATTTCCCAAGAACTGATCAAACGCAGCTGGATATACCAGAGCGAAATAATTAAAAAAAATGCCAAGTAGATCAGCATGATCTTGAGAAAAATCTCCTTCGAAACAGGCTCCTCTTGATTTCTTAAGAAAGTTGTTAAATGGAAAATTTTCAAGACTAAAAATGGTTCAACAAACTTCTTGGCAGGATCTGCGCTCTGAAATTAAAAACATTTTCAAATATCTTCACTGGGCTCAGATTCTTTGTGACGATTTTTTTTAAGTATAGTCAAAGCATCAGACAACTAAAAGCATTTATGTTTATAACATACAATAAGTGGACAGCGTTGTACCGTATCAAATGACGTAATCCAATAAGGTCTCATTCTAACAAGTACAAATTATTCAGATGCGTAGGAGCTATAGATGCAATTTAAAACGAGCTCTATAAGCAAGGGATTGCATTTGATGAAAGTCTATACTAACAAGTACAAATAGGACAACAGTACTTTACGGGTATTCATTCCGACTTCTTGTATCATATTGCAGTCAATACGCTTCTTTTTATGCAGGAAGGAGGGGCCAAGGACAAATGCCCATAAAAGCGCCACCCCCATAGAAGAAGAACCAAAATCAAGGTCCGGGGATTTTGAGATGCTTAGACACCCTGCGTTAGAAAGATGGGAGGTCATAGACAGGAGGAAAGATGGAGTGAGGAAGATTCTTCCACAATTTACCCGTTGAGTAGATGAAACATTGAAAATACTGATTAACTCTTACGTTAGTTGGACAGAAAAGGAATGAGTGTAGAAAGTCTGGTACTGCGTGCTCCTTAAAAGAGTAGGCATGCAGTTAGAGAGTTCAGAAGAGTAATATCCATTATAATAGCGATAGTAAAGAGAGTAAGGCAACATTGCGGCGGAGAGAGAGATTGAAGACAATAAGTAAGAGGTGGGGAATTGAGACGAAAAGCCTTCGATTGCACCCGGTTAAGTACGGCTGTGTGGGTTGAGCCACCCCACACACGAGAAGCATACTCCATATAGGGGCGAACAAGACCCCTGTACAAAGACAGCAACTGAGTGGGGGTGAAGAAACCACGGAGGCGGTACAGCGCATCGAACCTCTTAAAAGCTGTTTTAGAAAGAGTATACGTGTCCTTTCGAGGGACGCTAACGAGAAAAGGAAACGCCAAGAATGTTAGGAGAAGAGGAAGGATTGAGGTGTGTTTTTGAAGGCAAGGGGATAGTCGTGTGAAAGATTGTAACGATAGGCAGATGGAAGAACCGAGTTTTTAAGGTATTGATAGTTCTAGGTTTTCTCTGCCCCAATCAGATATAGCCGAAAGATCAGAGGTCAGGTGTACCATAGCCGTCCTACGCAAATCATGAAGTGACTGCTGTGAGGGATGCTTTGAGAAGTGGGTGGAGAAGTGAAGAGTTAAATGATCGGCATAGCAGTGAAGAAAACAGGAAGTGCGAATTAAAAGATCATTAATAAATAAAAGGAAAAGAGTGGGATGACAGGACAGAACCCTGAGGAACACCACTGTTACTAGCTTAAGGAGAACAACAATGACCATCTACAACCGCAGCTATCTATCTGCCAGAAACGAAATTAGAAATGAAGGCACAGATAGAAGGAAAGAAACCGAAGGAGAGCAGTTTCGAAATTGAAGATTTGTGCCAGACTATCAAAAGCGTTTGATGTCTAGTGCAATAGCAAAAGTTTCACCGAAATTCCGAAAGGGGGTTGACCAAGAGTCAAAGGGATATGGAAGATCGCCAGTAGAGCGTCCCTTGTGGAACTCATACTGACAATCTGAAAGATTATGAGAAGAGAGGTGTTTAAGAATTTTCCTATTAAGGATATATTAAAAAAATTTAGAAAGGAAAGAAATCAAAGCAATTGGACGATAGTTGGAGGGTTGAGAACGGTTTCGCTTCTTTCGGACAGACTGAATGAAAGCGAACTTCCATGGGAAAAGAAAACTACCAGATGAGACAAAGACGAAAGATTTTGCCTAGGCAGGGTGTCAGCACAGAAGCCCCGTTCTTAACAACAGGACGAACACCATCAGGACCATACGCCTTCCAAGAGTTGAGCTCAGCTTGGGCAGAAAAATCTTCAGAAGAGATTCTAATTTCAGACATAATACAAGTAAAGTCAGAGGGGGGAGGAGATAGAGGAACAGCACCGGAATCGTCCAGGGTTGAATTATAAACGAAAGCGTGAGCGAAGAGTTCAACTTGTCAGGAGAAGAGAAGGTGACTCAGCCGTCTAAGTGGAAAATAGGAGGGAAAGAAGTAAAATTGTTTAAAAGGTTTTTATCAAGATGCCAGAAAGATCGAGGATAATTAGAAGTGGATAGATTTTCACAGTTTTGTTGGATGAAGAAATTTTTGGCGAGTTGAATAACGGATTTTGCACGATTCCAGGCAGAAGTATAAGCTGAGTGAAAGTCAGGAGTTGGATGGCGACGGTACCTTCTGAAAGACTCCTCTCTGGTGCGGATAGCATTAGAACAATTAAAGTTACAGTTTTTTTTTTGCATTAGTTGAAGGATTAGAATATGTAATGTACGTCTCCATGACTGAGAGAATCACCTCCGTGATGCGCTGAGTCGACTCGGAAGGCCCCCAGCCATCGATGCAATAATTATTCCATGGAAAATCACAGAAGTACTGCCTAAGGGCCTCCCAATCAGCGGCGCAGAAGTACCAAAGACGCCTCTTGGGAGGATCCAAAGGCCGAATTGGAGCGATAGGACAGGAGACAGATCTAAGATTGTGGTCGGAGGAGCCAAACGGAGGAAAACGTTTCACAGAGTAAGAATGATGAGAGGTAAGAACTATATCCAGAATGTTGGGCCTATCTCCAAGGCGATCGGGGATACGAGTAGGGTGATGTACAATCTGCTACAGGTCATTAAGATAGAAAAGTTTAAGCTAGTTCATCAGGGATGTTAGTGAAATGGGAGGGAAGCCAAAGTTGGTGGCGAACATTGAAATCTCCTAAAATAGAGATCTCAGCAAAGGGAGCGCAGGAAAGAAT
Organism: Bathynomus jamesi; assembly: GCA_023014485.1. Classification (NCBI taxonomy): domain Eukaryota; kingdom Metazoa; phylum Arthropoda; class Malacostraca; order Isopoda; family Cirolanidae; genus Bathynomus; species Bathynomus jamesi. The sequence continues at coordinate 137,196 of JAJOZX010002539.1, read as the reverse complement.
GTATGGTACTTTCCTGTTATCCCAGACCCCAGACTTTTTGCCAGTTGTCAGACTTCAATTTTGACACACGATATTTTCGTTAAAACTAACGAAAATATCACATCTTAACCTAACCAATTATGAAGGGCGTACAGTTTACCTAACCTGGGCATTCAATTAACCTAATTAGTTGGTACGGTTAGGTTAAGTCGTGATATTTTCGTTAGTTTTAACGAAAATATTCTGTCATAAATGTAGTCTGGCAACTGGCAAAAAATCTGGGGAACGGGATAACAGGAAAGTACCGAATGTATTCCACTTTGGAAGCGAGGTAGTCAAAGAATTTTGGATAGTCAATAGAATTAGAAGGGAGGTAAACAGCGCAGATGTATTTAGTTGGAGATTGACATGGAATCCGTAGCCATAGGGTATAGAATTTGGAAGATTCAAGTCCGGGTATACGAGAACGAGTCAAGTCACTGTGTACATATACACAACACCGGAGTTTCAGTTAGGAAAAGACGAGGAGGTTTAGAGGAGGTGGTGGTGTTCAACAGATTGGAAATTTGAGAAAAGACCGCGAATGTTGCAGAAGTTTAAGAAACGTGACTCAGAGGCCCAGAACATATCGAATGGGCGGTAGCAGATCTAGCCCTGCTACCCAGGTCTGCGTTCCCGGTATCGGCAGCCGGATCATAGTAACCACAACCAGAGTAACGTTAAGAAAAAAAATCACTGAAGAAGTTGCGAAACGTTATTCTTTGAATGTTTTGTTTGACATGTACATTTTTTTGCACAGATTATAGGACAAGGATCTTAGAATATTACAGCAAACATGTTTTCCAACTCTAATTGGACCCGAGATGGTCGATATCCGGGAAAATTGGATACCTGGCTGGAATGTTTTTAAACATTTGTTACCGCTTATCGAACAGCCTTTGTGTTCACTCTTTAGTTTTGTTGGAATTACACACTGCTCTTATACTGTATAGTTTTTTATTAATTGTGGTTAAAACTGTATTGTAAAGGACACGAAGCATCTGATAAGAAGCAATCTGAACATGCGCAGACAGCGGATACAGCTCCGCTGGTGACCGACTCGTGAACTACAAAGGTCTGATAGTCGAAAAAGAACCTATCTTATATTTAAAATAAAAGAGGTGTAAGACCTATTAGGAAATTAATCAGCATATAAATTGTAGGGGTATCAATATTACTAGACCATGTAGACGCGACCAAGCAATAAACGAATAATCCAGAACTTGTATTTCCTCTTCGATGACGATTTCTTTGAATACAAACAAAAAATGGAATAAGATACAAATAGAACAAATACCAATAGAATTATAAATTATAAACAATCATACTAAAGTTAATTATAAACGCATTTTGTCCGATTATATTTAAATTAATAGCTATACAGGTCTTCAAAATTTTTAGAACAAAAGAGTGAAATCCTATTACAGTAGAGACAGAGTTGAGGACTGAACTATTCAAATAAACAAGTCTAAATATAACTAAGCAACTAAACAATACTCGTAACTAGATAACACTAGGCAGAAGTATAATTTTTATTTAAACTAGTACAGTTCCTGTCGCTTCGCTGACGGTTAGACAGGCTAAACTACAGAAAAGAACGCAGCCGTGAAAATTTTGAGCTTCAAATTGTGTCAAGATTTCTGAATCTGGTATCTCCCAAAACCTCCTCACCCCATTCATGCAACTTGGGGCTAACACCCTCCCCCATTACCCCCACCCTCCCCATTACCACCCCCACCCTTCTCCCATTACTGCCCGGGATAAATTTCACAAACAGAGAAACAGACAGGCTAAACTACAGAAAAGAACGCAGCCGTGAAAATTTTGAGCTTCACATAGTGTCAAGATTTCTGAATCTGATCATTTATAGCGTAATATGTAATTTCTGAAAGTGTGACGGACGGACAGACGGACGGACGACGGACAGACAGACAGACAGACAGACAGACGGACAGCTCTCTTATTATAGTATAGATAGATTAAATTAAACCATTTTACTAGCCGAATTATTAAATAGTATATTTTCAAATATGAAATTCTCTTTTACAAGACTTCACTTGTTTATACTTTCCATATTTATCTTGAAAGTTTGTTATAAAATCCTGAACCATAGTAAATACTGAGGGGAGAAATAAAAATTACGCAAGTACACAAAGTATGCAAATATAAGAATACAAATTAACCCTCTAACTCCAGAAAATTTTCAAACAATTTTACCACGGGGGTACATTTGGACCTCTAAGTCGGAAATGTAATAAAGGATGCAAGAAACATTAATTATACATTATTTATTATACATACTAGTACAGTTCCCGCCGCTTCGCTGACGGTTAGACAGGCTAAACTACAAAAAAAAACCCAGCCGTGAAAATTTTGAGCTTCACATTGTGTCAACATTTCTGAATCTGGTATCTCCCAAAACCTCCTCACCCCCATTCATGCAACTTGGGAGCTAACCCCCTCCCCCATTACCCCCACCCCTCCCCATTACCCCACCCATCCCCCATTACCCGCACCCCCACCCATCCCCCATTACCCCCACCCCCACCCATCCCCTATTACCCCCACCCCCACCCTTCCTCCATTGCTAAACTACAGAAAAGAACACAGTCATGAAAATCTTGAGCTTCACATTGCCACCCGTAATACAATTTCTGAATTTTTTTTACAATTTCTGAATTTTTTTCCCACAATTTTTTCTCACAATTTCTGAAAGTGTGACGGACAGACGGACAGACAGACGGACAGACGGACAGCTCTCTTATTATAGTATAGATTAACATAATACATTATAACCGAAAAAAAGCCCTTACATGCAGTTTGCAAGTTCAAAAAAAAAAACAAGTTTAAATGTGCCATATTACAGATACAAAAAAAAAAATTAAAAATACAAAAATCCTTTGTAATATAGAACTAATAATTTTGGTGGGAAAAAAAAAAAAAATATATATATATATATATATATATATATATATATATTTTCACCAAAATTATTAGTTCTATATTACAAAGGATTTTTGTATTTTTAATTTTTTTTTGTATCTGTATATATATATTTTCACCAAAATTATTAGTTCTATATTACAAAGGATTTTTGTATTTTTAATTTTTTTTTGTATCTGTAATAGGGCCCATTTAAACTTGTTTTTTTTTTTAACTTGCAAACTGCATGTAAGGGCTTTTTTTCGGTTATAATGTATTATATGTTAATATGTATAATAAATAATGTATAATTAATGTTTCTTGCATCCTTTATTACATTTCCGACTTAGGGGTCCAAATGTACCTCCCGTGGTATATATATATATATTGTACAGTACATCAACCTATATGAAATTATGACATACTTTTGAGATGTGATTAGCACAAGCGAACTTCTGACACTTTACGCATTTGTCCCGAGATTTTTTATCACTAGTTCCTGGAAAAAACGTGCATCGTCCCCGTTTCCTTGAGTCTACTGAAGTACTAGGATTTGGTGTATCATATTCATCTCCTCTATTGGAAGGAGGACATTGTGGTGCTACTTGAGTTTCATTACTTATTAGCTGATTACCTAGTTCAACTAGAAAAAGTCGCCTTTTGTGACTTTTTCCATTTTTGTAATTTTTATTTACATGCATCCAAATGATGAAGCTATTTAGAGCGCTGATATCAAGCATGTTATAAAATACCACCATGGGCCATCTTCTGCATTTTCGCTTGGTTGAATACGTCCGGACCATTTGATCAGCTGTGTCAACGCCACCTTTGGTCCGATTGTAATCTAAAATCATAATGGACTTTTTGTCATTACGTGTTGTATCGATCTTGGGCTGGTCGTGAGTGGTGCTAAGCAATGTTACAACTTTTCCCTTTTTTGGTGTGTATGAGACTAAAGTTCCATCTGTGTGGAAAGCAAACATAGATGAATATGTTTGGCATCCTTTGGTTGTGAGAAGTTGAGTTGGAATTTCTTTCCTATTCTTTCTTATGGTTCCTAATAATGTTAAGTCCATTTGCTTCAATTTTTTCCCTAAATCTGATGAAGTGAAAAAGTTATCACATGTTACATTTCGACCACTTTTTTCCATTCCTTTCACCATGTCCATCACTACCCTTGCTCCTTGATTCTGTTCCCTCTCTTGGCCTCCCTCTCTGCCAGTATATAATTGAATGTTAGAAACGTAAGATGTTGGGCTGTCACAGCAAACCCAACATTTCAAACCATATTTTCCCGTTTACTGGGTATATATTGTCTGAAAGGACATCTCCGAAATGGAACCAATTCCTCATCAATTGTAAGATTGTCACTAGGAATATAACACATTTGTAAATTACCTACCCATTCTTGAAATACCTGTCTAATAGGACACATTTTATCAGTGGACCTTTGCTTTCGTCGTCTCGACGCATCATCAAATCGTAAAACCCTGACAACATTTGAAACCAGTTTCTCGACATGGTTTTGGAGAATACTGGTCGGCCATTATTTGCACTCCATAGCTCACAGATTGGCTCATTATTTGATTTGTAAACACCAGTAAGTATTAGAAGGCCTAAAAAACGTTCAAATTCATTCATAGTAAGTGCAACCCACCTTTCTTTGTACACTCGCTCACCTTCCTGATTCGTATATTTCACAATAGTACTTGCAACACTATTTTTAAGATAAGCTCAAAAGCTGAAACAACCGTATCAATATTTCTTATTGCATACCTTGTTGGACCAGGGTTTGAAGTCAAACATTGTACTTTTCGACAGTGCTGATTTTGACTAGATTCTGTTTCAGATTCTGACGATGAACTAATAACAGATGCAACTGAAAATTCAGAAACAATATGTAACTATTATGGAATAAAAATTAAATCTAGGAACAAAAAAAAAAATAATATGGAAATGACAATCTATATAATAGTGATCTGAAAATCCAGAAACATTACAAAATACAAAATACTTTGGAGTAAAAAAGATATGAATCAGGAAAAAAATTGTGACAATGATAAGCTAATTGAGAGATCCAAATGCACTACAATTATGGAGCAGCAAAGTCACACACACACACACACACACACACACACACACACACACACATTATTATTATTATTATTATTATTATCACTATTATTATTATTATTATTATTATTATAATGTTATAATGTTATAATGTTTTAGACCAACAAAGACCCTAGGATCCACTCATGGCTGGTCTACCTAACTGTGTTCGTAATTGTGTATTGTGTATGTCCTCCGTGGTGGCGGAGGGGACCTACAATTTGACGTGGGTTCCGAACCACAAGAACATAAGAAATTTATGCAAAAACTGCCTGTACATTGGCAACGACCTATTTTTACAAAACTAAATAATTATCAATTTAAAACTAATTAATTAATTATCGATTTAAAACTAAAGATAGAATCTCTGGATCCAGAGGATCATGTCATAATAGACTACTATCCACAAATATGTTACACTCTATATCTATTTATAACCGACATGCAAATATATTAGATCCAAAGAATCCAGTCAATTTCATTACGGTATCCGTCAATACTAGTACCTTGCCAACGAAAAATAAGTCACGGTCCATATCGATTGCGGACCAAGTCAAAATTTACAACCATATACATTACAATATATACACTTACGAGGAAAAGTGTAGGTGTGGCTGTAAAGACTGTACAGTAATGTAGAAATGTGTGTACACCCATTTTGGGTCTCCCATTTAAAGGTGTTTGTGGGGCAAATGAAGATCATGAGTTTTTCAATACCTCACAGTAATATGGGGGGCACCGCTCGGCAGAGGAATCTCTTTAAATGGGGTGTGTAAGGACAGAGAGTATCCCCTAACCCAAGATGCTACCTCCCTATATTCCACAACACTTGTGTTGAGCTGTGGGATCTATCACCACAAAGCCTTAATTTTACTACCTTAAACTATACCGAGTCTATCAACATATGCGTCTAATCGATTTTTAAACATGTTTATAGACATGCTACTAATTACTTCTACCGGCAAACTATTCCAGCTATTTACTATTCTATGCGTAAAAAAGTTTTTGGCAACTGCTGTCTCGAACCTTCTACTTGTCAACTTACACCCGTTATTTTTTGTCCTATTATATTGAGATATTTCGAAAAAGCTATCTCTATCTACGTTATCGAACCCATTCATAATTTTGAAAACCTGGATTAGATCACCCCTTAGCCTCCTAGTTTGAAGTGTAGTCAATTTTAACTCCTTAAACCTATCCTCGTACGACTTTGACCTAAGTGACGGAATCATCTTAGTTGCTCGTCTTTGAACTCTTTCGATTTTGTCTATATCTTTGCGAATATGCGGATTCCAAAATTGGACCGCGTACTCCAAATGGGGTCTAACTAATGATTCATAAAGAGGAACTATAATATCGCGCGATTTGTACTCAAAATTTCGAGCTATAAAACCTAACACTTTATTCTCCTTATTGACCGCTGATGTACTTTGTTTCGCTACTTTTAAATCACCAGTGACTATAACTCCTAAATCTTTTTCCTGCTCTACGCTTGTTAAATCTTTCCCTGACATACTATACGCAAAATTACCGTTACGCGAACCTATATGCAAAATTTTGCACTTATCAACGTTAAATCTCATTTGCCATGTGACTGACCAATGAACGATTTTATTCAGATCTTCCTGGATTTTGCCTCAATCTTCGTCATTAATCGCCCTACCATCCAGCTTCATATCATCTGCAAACTTTGAAACTGTGCTGACTAGGCCGACATCTAAATCGTTAATATATATAAGAAAAAGCAAGGGGCTCAATAGAGAACCCTGAGGAACACCGCTCGCTACATTAGCCCAAGACGACTCCGCTCCATCAACGACCACCCTCTGTTTCCTACCTCGCAACCACTCTTCTAGCCAATTTATTACTACACCCATGATTCCATGAGCCTTAGTTTTTTCAATATATAATTTGCGTCCTTTACTCTATATATGTAGCGGAGTATTTTGTTGTTGTAGCTTAGGTGTAGGTTTTTGCTTTACCGTTTTTGTACCCTCATGTATTATATGGTATTTTGTCATTTCAACTTGGGCTTTCTGCAGGTTGTCTTGTGGTATTTTAGGTGAGAGCAGTTGCTGGCCACAAATTTGCGAACGTTGCACATGTACACCCTTTTATTCTTTGGCGTAACAGTCATTTGTCTAGTTGTGTTGTGTTTTGTTTTGTGTCGCCCACTTACACATTTTATTTTTTTACGTGATTTACATCAACCCCCTCATCGATCATCATGCCTCGAAAGTATAAAAATCACCACGACAACTTCTGTAACGTGTGCGGCTCGTTCGCGACTAAATCACAATGGCGTGCAATGATGATGGATCTTCGGAAAACATACCGGTTATACTTCGGCTATTATCTGTACCACCTTTTCGAATGGATTACGTGACTGATTGAACCAAAGGAAAAAGTTGATGCCGTTCGCTATACCCATGATATGGAGGGAGCCGAGAGACCATCATGGCGATTGTTACTTTTGCAATGTTAACATAAGTGGATTCTCCGTGAAGAACAAGCATAACATCGTTTATCCGAACGTAGACTCCGCGATCCGACCGAACCCTCACAATGACACGATGCCGATTCCGGTACCTCCACAGCATGGACTTGATTCTTTACAAGACAAAGGGAATCCGACGAAGGTGCAATTGGCGCAGATGCGGGACCTTCGGCCGATCTTAACTACACACCTGACGAAGAGCGATCGGGACCGGAAAGGCTTACCCAAAACGAGTTGAATGATCTCATTAGAGACCTAGCCCTCTCCAAAGAGAAATCAAAACTTTTCTCAGCGAGACTCAAGCAGAAACACTTACTTGAGAAGAACGTCCGAGTGTGTCACTATCAAAAACGAAACCATGATTTGGCGACATTCTTTACAGTAGACGGTTCGCTCTGCTAGTGCCATGATATCAATGGACTTTTCTAGAACTTGTTACAGGTACACGCACCATCTGAGTGGCGCCTCTTCATTGATTCCTCACAGCGAAGCTTGAAAGCGGTTCCCCTGCATAACGGGAACTTAAAGCCGTCCATCCCTTTCGCCCACTCTGTTCATCTAAAGGAGACGAACGATAACCTGAATATACTACTCGAAGCAATCCAATAGAGCACTCGTCAATGGAATATCTGTGGTGATCTCAGTTATTGGTATGTTAATGGGTATGCAAGGAGGGTTCACGAAATACTGTTGTTTCCTATGCCTATGGGACAGCCGTGCTACCGCGGATCATTACATCACACATGACTGGCATCAAAGAAGCACATACGAGCCAGGAACGGGCAATGTCCAGTGTGTTCCTTTAGTTGATCCAAAGAAGATTTTCCTGCCACCTCTCCACATTAAGCTCGGCTTAATGAAAAATTTTGGGAAAGCGATGGGGAAGGTGAATTTGAGAGGGTTTCGATACCTTGTTGAGAAATTTTCAAACATCAGTGCAGCGAAATTGAAGGAGGGAATCTTTGTGTGGCCCCAAATAAGGGAGGTTCTGCAGGATGAAGACTTTGAAGATAGCCTCAAAGCCTTAGAACTAAAAGTATTGCGGGCTTTGAAATGGATTTGTGTAAACTTCTTGGATAACCACAAGGCTCCCGCATACAAAGATGGAATTCAGAAACTGCTCGATGTATATCAAAAGTGGGCTGTCGCATATCCTTGAAAATACATTTTTTACATTCGCATCTAGATTTCTTCCCCGAAAACCTTGGCCCGGTGAGTGACGAACGGGAGGAACGCTTCCATCAAGACATCGAGTCAATGGAAAATCGCTACCAAGGTTTTTGGAACGAAAGTATGCTGACAGACTAATGCTGGATGTTGTACCGCGACGATCCGGACAAAGTTTACAAAAGAAAATCGTACTCGCTACGTTTTTAGGTTGGTGTACATTTTTTTTAAGAATAAAGTTGTCCGTTTTCAATAAATTGTGCTGAAAATAACAAGTCATATTTCGATAACTAGATGTACTAGAGAAAAACCGAAAACAGATTTGGAATTACGATATAAAACAAGTCTAGAAACCTATGTATACATCTATGATGGGAGACAAAGTTCGACTTTGTCGACCAGTGTTATTGATTGTTCTCTTTTCATCCATTCTTTCCATTATTTCACTTTCTAACTCAGCCTTATATTTTCCTGCTTCTCCTTGTATTTTTTTAGCTCATTATCTTTGGCTTTACTTATTTCCTTTGCCTTTGCCTGATAACACTAGGCAACAAATTTCAACTTTTTTTTGTTACAGACACGTGAACTACTGATTCCTACTAAAGCGCTGATGCTGATTTCAGATCTGATATCAAAATTTCTCTATCACGTCCAGATTTTGTGTAACCGAAAACCCCTATTTTTCATTTTTTTTTTCTCACCCGCTTCTATTACGAAAGCCGTCTAAGCTACTTTTCCGTGCCACGTTTTATGTTAAGCATACTTAAATAATTAGTGAACAGGGATGTCTCCTCCTTTATTCTGGCTTAAGACAGACAGCGGAATTCCGCTGGCGGAGTTACCACCCCTGCGCCCAACCATCCACCCAAAGCGCGTTAGTATTTTGTTGTTACTACTGAAAGGCAAATTCCTGTTCTTAAGTGAAACTTTGGTGTGTCCTCTTCCTTTGTCGCTTGTAGGATGACGAGCTCTCCTTCTGCAGGAACCAACAATAATCTCCCATCATATTTGGGTTGAAATTACCTTGGTATCTGTTTTCCATAACTGAGATCTGTTGGTGGAAGCGCTCACCATGCTCGTCACTTACAGCCCCAAGGTTGGCCTGGAAGAAGTCAAGATGAGAATGTAAAAAATGAATTTTCAAAGACATTCTGCATCCCATTATTTCATAAGATTTAAGCATGTTTTCTACGAGTTTACGGTGGTTTTCAGCTTTGTGGTTTCCAAGAAAATTTTTGACAACTTCAACGAAAGATGTCCATGCTCCTAGTTCATTCTCATTTAGGTTAGATGGAAACGATGAGTCGTGGATGACACTGCGGATCTGTGGTCCAGTGAAAACTCCAGCTTCTAGCTTAGCATCTGTCAATATTCCTTTGAATTTATCCTTTAAATATTGGAAACCACTACCTTGATGATCCATACCCTTCACGAAATTTTTCATAAGGCCAAGTTTAATGTGAAGTGGTGGAAGATGTACTTTCTGAGGGTCAATAAGTGCTGGGTGTTTCACATTGTATTTACCAACAACATGTTCAGTTCTAGATGGCCAATCATGTTTTTTGTAGTGGTTCTTGTCATCTCTGCTGTTCCATAGACACAAAAAGCACATATGCTTTGTGTAGCCCAACTGTAACCCAAGAAGTAATGATACAACTTTAAGGTCGCCACAAATATTCCATGTGTGGTCCTTATATTTGATGAGTCTTAGCAGCAGTTTCATCGATTCATAAGTCTCATTAAGGCCAGTGGCATGTGCTACAGGTATTGAAGGTTTTTCATTGCCGTTGTGCAGTAATACAGCTTTAAGGCTAGCTTTACTAGAGTCAATGAACAGTCTCCATTCTTTTGGATCATAGCGACAGCCAATCCCTTGCATCAGACCACTGATATCGTAGCAGAAACAAACGTTTTCTTCCTGTAAGTAAAATGATGAAAACTGCAAATGGCGATGGCGGAAATGGGAAACTTTGGTGTTTGGTTGGAGAAGATTAAATTCTTGAAGTCTTGAACCAAGCAACTCTGCCTTTTCTTTTGGTAATTCCAAATCGCGCACTAAGTCATTTAACTCCGCTTGACTTAACAAATGTGGGGAAATATTTGCATCTGGAACATATATGCCATCTTTCCCTGTTTCTATATCACTAGCAGAATCTTCAGATGAACTGCTGTCTGTTATCGTTGCTGGTGGAACTGGTGGTGGATTTGTTTCATCATGTGGTACTGGTTTCATTGCTGATTCGCAGTTTGGGTACGTGATCTTTGATTTGTTTTTCTTTGTGAAACCAGCAATCTTTGTCAAACAAAATAACAATCATTGAAGTGATTTTTCGGCTCACGCCAAACCATGGGGACTGAGAACGGCATAGCTTTTCTTTTACCATTCATCCAAGCTATTAACATTGCATTGCACTGTGCACAGCAAATATGTGGTGCCCAGTCCCTCTGTTGGTCTCCTAACTTACAGTCAAAATAACACTTGTAGGCAAGTTTAATCTTTGTTATGTTTCTACGTTGTGGCTTAGGTGTATATTGTCCACAGACAAAGCAGAAGTTGTCGGGGTGATTTACACAAGCACGTCTATTTGATGCCATTTTGAATTACCATACAATATCTGAAAAAACGTAGAAAGTAATTATTACGATGTGCAAAATAAAAAGAAATACACACCGTAGTACAAAACAAATGCTATAAAAACACACAAGTCACCACAACCTGTCACTTGCTCATCAGCAGAGAGCTTCAACAACCGTTCTGCTTGACTGTCACGTAGCGACTGACCGTTGGGCCGTTGCCCGTTACTATGCTCTTGACTCAGTGTTGCCAACTCGGGATAAATTTTATTTATCAAAATTGTTCGAATTTGTATATAGTTGGCAAAAAAAATTGCTTTAACCTTGAAAAGCAAGTTTCATATTACTGGCATTAAGCCGATTAAAACCAAAATCTGGACGTGGTAGAAAATTTTACTAAAAGTGATTTGCATTTTACACAAAATCTAGACGTGATAGAAAAAATCTAATTATAGATTTGAAATCAGCATACCGAAATTAGCTAGGAGCACCTATTTGGTCTTCTGTAACAAAATCTTTGTTGCCTAGTGTAATCAACCAGTTCTCCCATACACTTTTCATATTTTTCTTTATACACCTCACATTCCTTCCTTGATTCCTCAAGTTCCTGTTCCTTCAGTTTTATTATTGTATCTCTCTCCTTTTTTGCCCCACCCTGTTGTTCTAGGTTTTTCTCATCTCTCTGTATCCAGTCTTTGACATGTCTCACACACTTTTTACGAAACCAAAATAACCCCTCTATTGATTCACTGCTCTGAATTAACTCTATTTTTGTTTTATTAAGAGTATGGCAATTCCAGCATGACCGTCTTTTGCATTTATCACATGCAACACTTTTCCCTAGGATTTCTCCGCCAGAGATCTAACAGCCTTCTTTATTTTCCCACTTGTCATCATTACAACTTATCTGTGTTGAGGTCCAAAACTTGTTTTTCCTATTTTGTAAGCTTATATTAATCAATTCACTTATTTCTTCTTCAGGTAATTGGCTGTCTGACCCATTCTTTAGGCCCTGACCTATATCTATCATCGATATATCACTATCATCCACTGTTTTGTATCCTTCTCTAGTCATATTTTCCATTAAATTTATCTCTGTTTTATTGTATCCTTTTGCTTTTTCAGCTTTTTTAACTATTCTTCCCTTTGCACTTACGGCAGGGTCCTCTTTATTTACTGTCCCCATACATCCTGTCTTAATGTTTTCTGCCATTGTTGTTTTCAGTATCAGTAGTGTTCACAAATCTTCTGGATACCGGAGACGCTGCTTTGCCAGAATGAAGAATCCACAATTTTCTAGATGTCAGAAATCTAGCTTAAAATCCACAACAGATCAGAGTAAATCCAGTTAGTCCCTTTTTAATCACTTTTTAATCACTTATAATCAGAGCTCTAAATTGCACGTCTACACTCTACGAAAGAGAATCGCAGCCAAAATAATATCTCAACATATACACAACAAGCTAACATTCTAGTTAATCACTACGCAAAGATATGTCACTTAAACAGAGACAACAACCAGAAACACGCAGACAGACAAACAGCCAGACACAAGAAAACCTACAGATTCGACAGACCATTACACCCTTCAATACAGACCAGACCACCAAGATCATCAAAAATTAAGAATTCGAAGGCTACTGGACCAGACAACATATCTAACATACACCTTAAACACTTGGGCCCACAGGGAATAATAGCAATCACAAACATCAGCACATATTCATACCAACACTGTATTATTCCTAACATATGGAAAAATGTTAAATTATTACACTACTCAAACCAAACAAAAATCCAACAGAACCAGCTTCCTATAGACCCATTACTTTACTATGCACACCTTCCAAAGTAACAGAAAGACTAATCTTACAAATCACCAACCCACACATACCACTATCGCCTACTCAACATGGATATAGACCTCACCACTCAACCACGACATTATTCACTAACCTCACGCAGCACATCATGGATGGCATCAACTCCAGACGACCAGCTCAATGTACACTATTAGCAACAATAGGCATTAGTAAAGCATTTGATGCTATCCCACGCTTCCTTCTCATAAACAAAATACTCAACACAAACATGCACAATAACACCAAAATGTGGCTGAGCAACTATCTTTCAGGAAGATATTCACATGTCATATTTAATGGCATGTCATCCGAAAACAAGCTTTTTCCGAACGGGGTCCCTCAAGGCTCTGTTCTCTCACCAACACTCTTCAACTTATACATGCATGACATTCCAACACCCATAGATAACAAGCTTACCTTATCATCATATGCAGATGACATCACTCTAACATCCACCCACAACAACATCGACACTGCTACAAATAACCTACAGACATACATAAGCAGTATACAAGACTAGCTCACACACAATAGACTCAAAGTAGCACCCACAAAATCAATCATCACCTTGCTAAAAAGCAACACAAAAGAACACCAGATAACTCCACAGATTACACTAAACAACACCAACATTCCACACACTCACAGGACAAAAATACTTGGGGTCACATACAACACATCATTATCTTTTGCAAACCACATTCAGCATTCAGGACATTAACAACAAATGTACGTCAAGACTTAACACGCTTAGGGTACTAACAGGCACAAACTTTGGACACCAGCAGGAAACAACATCACTCATATACAAACAATATATTTGCTCACTTATGGACTATGCTAGCCCATGCTGGGCACCCATTATCTCAAACATACATATAAACACCTTACAGACAATACAAAACAACGCACTTCGTATCATTACAGGATTATACTCAAACAACACCAATAGAACACCTGCACACAGAAACAAAAATACTGAAAGTTAGGAAACATTTAGACATGAGGAGAACACAATTCATGGCAGCAGCTACAACTAACCCACAACACCCTTGCCACTACATGTACAATTATGCACCGACACCTCGCACCATTAAGGTAACACCAGAGAGACATTATAACCAAATACTCCATTCCATACCACGCCCCACAGACATCACGCAGTACAGAAAACACATACACACACCTAACCCACAAAGCACTGACACGACTAGTTCCGAATGCGGTCCTAGGTGCGAAGCCGCCACCCATTGACAGGTCAGAGACTAGCCTGAACAGATCGGATCGAGTTTATTTAGCACGATTCCGATGTGGATATCACCCCAACTTACAGACATATAAACACAGACTAGACAATTCCACAGACGACACCTGCCACCTGTGTCAGGACATATCACGAACAATTGAACACATTATGACAGACTATACCGCTGTAGCACAACATAGAACACAACACAACATTACTAGTGTGCTGAACCTCTGGTCCACTCCGGAGAGGGCGATCGGTTACCTGCGTGCCGCCGGCTTGCTCGATCAGGGTGGGCTGATCGGCTAACCAACAACGACAACAACGAAAGAGCATACAAAAGCTCCGCCCATTTTATGACGTGTCTATGATGTCACTATCTTTCAACCAATCCGGAATACAGAGGGGCGGAAGGACGGACGGATGAACGGACAGGACTCCTTGTTATAGTATAGATGAGCTTCGCCTGAAGTAACCGTATATAAATCTGTAACGTTCGCTTAGGATACTTGACAAATTAAAGTTTTACCAAAGCCTATCTATATCTAGTCAGGCCACACTTGTACAAAATTTTATACTTTTGTAAAATCGAGGAAAAGTCAGTGCACACAAATCTACAAAAATACCATGGCCATCAAAATTTTGAGCTTCACATCCAAAGTCAGTGCAAAATGCGGTTGCTGTCAGTCTTCCCAGGCACCTGAGTTTCAGTGAGGGAGAGAAGGTGAGGTTCAGATAAGGAGAGGTGGTGCTCAACAGATTGAAAATTTGAGGAAAGGCCACGACTGTTGCAGAAGTTTATGAAAAGTGAATCAGGCAGACGCTCAGAGCATCTTGAATGGGCGGTAGTAGATCCAACCCCGCTGCCCGGGTCTGCGTTCCCGGTATCGGCAGCGGGGGAGCCAGAAGTGGGGGCATTTATGATCTCTTCCCCAGGAAACTCCGAGACTTTTGAAGTTGTTGCCAGTTTTTTTTTAATTTTGAAAAGTTTATGTAGTGTGCAAGATGGATGTAGGGAGAGAATAGGGAGAGAAATGTGTGTTTGAGAACATGCTCGACTGCTCAAAGGATAGATGAGACTGGGAAAAGATGATCTAAGGAGGACAGTGACTGGAGAAACGGGAACTGCATCACTCCCTATCTTCTGTCTAACGCACTCCCACCAGGGCACTTCCCTGGTCGATTGGTGTCTACAATCTCCTCCTATTGTATATTATACTGTAGTAGAATGACAGTATGGTGGCTCTAAGTGGAAAGCTGGTAACTGGTGCCAGGCATTCTGAGTTAACCGTGAAATCGAGTTATTCGTGATCATTGACCGCCTCTCGTTCACGGATAACTAAGTATGTATGAACCCCTGCAGAGGTGGAACCCATGTATATGTTTATACGCAACTTCGAAAACCTTTACACCTTTTATGACACTCAAGGATACAGTGTCCATATATTTAAATTAAAAAATTAAAATAAACAAGACATATAAAGAAAAATCTATAAAAATTAGAGATCTAAATCGAAATAACCCATTTCAATAGTGTTATGTCACTTTCCTACACACGCCAAAAACTCACGGTAAAACTCGTCACCTTCTTTACCTACTCACGCTAAAACATTAAATAAAGAAATTTCATTGTAATAAAAGGGAACTACTAACAGATATTATACGACAGTCTTACGGAAAAATGATTCATCTCACGATCTCACGATAAATTATTCTGAGTGTACAGAACAAATGGAAGTGGAAGAAAGGAAATACATAGGCTTTATTCCGATGAACGGGGTGTCCACAAATGTGAAATCACTGGAAATATACGAGTACTTTACAACAGCTTGAAATATTCCATTTGTTTCCAGAGTTCGTGGCCATCCTATATAGTATTTGATATTAAAAGACGAACACTTTTATACTACAAACATTCCGTTATTGAACATCATTATTATTACTCTTCGACTCCATTCATAAAAATTTTATTGTTGTCCAATATCTTCCATTCGTAAATTATGCATTATTGATTAAAGAATCGAGTCTAAGAAGGAAGTTGTCTCACTTAAATCACCTTTCTCCCCGAGACCAACGTTTTCCAACCACCAAACCTCGGATGATTATGTTCGGGGCTGCCACAATGCGAAAGGAGAATGGAAATAAATTATTCTTTCCTAAAATTTCTTAAGGACATATTTTAATTCTTGCAGGCTCTCGACAGTTTTCGAGGGCATATATGTCACTGTGGAAAAATATTTAGTAATATACTTTTACACAAAATGTCTGAATTTAATATAAACAACTCGTTATCATGGGAATATTTCACAATGAATCGCTCTACATCTGACAGCAAGAATGATCGAGAAATTTGACTTTTACAAAATTATCGTACATTCGGCTACTCAGAACAACGGATTTATATCCATAAGATCGATAAAACCATAACACCAGTACTCTCAAACACTAACTTAACGTAACCTAATCTAACCATGCTACACAACCCTAAGCTGATCTAACTTAATATAACCTACAATATACTTGTCGATAGAATGTCAAGTCGATGAGATGTTGAGATCCCCAGAATAACTTCTGATGCCACATCAGAAATTACACAATGTTTTAACATATATATATGTATATGTATACTATATATATATATATATATATATATATATATATATATATATATATAATTAGGGTTATAACTATTAGACTTTTTTTCAAATAAAAGATCTCCTGTATCATAAATCGATGAACTTTTGCTTAAAAAAAATGAAAAAGACCCTAATTCCTCTCAGTTTTTAAAAAAGGTCACCCCCAAATCAAAAGTTTGAATCACCATAACCATATATTTACGTTACTACTCATAAGTATATAAATATATTATTATTAGAGGGCGGACTTTTAGGTTTTAACCTAAAAAATATTTTAGAATTTTTCAGTACGCTAATATATCGTGAAATCGCCCGAAAAATCACTTCCGGTGCTCAAATTCGATGACTAATATCAATCCACCCATACAAGAAAATTCTAGAACACACGACATTGTTCTTCATGCACTCGCAAATTGTATAAAAGCACGAAATGAAATCAACCGAATCACTTGTGTCCAGTATTGCGCAATAGTTACTCAACTGTTGAGTTCAACTCAACTTCAGGTAAGCTTTTATTATTTGTAATATGTTCGCTTAATTAAAAAACGTAGCGAAATGTGGAATTCGCTTCTGCACTCTTGAACATTCCAGAACATTTTTTAAATTTATTAACCATAATAATTTGTTGAATTTTTCTTCCATTTTAACACGTAAACAAAAGCGTATCCAGAATGTTTTGTAGAGGGGAGTCAAACTCAAAAAATATATAGAGCCAAAATATTTGGTGATAAATATTTTCGTGAGACGTTCTATGGATGTTCTAAAATATTTTCCAAAATTTTATCACCTAAAAAATATATATTTGGTCATATTTTTTCACCTAAAAATCCGCCCTCTAATTATTATATTATTTCTATATATTATATTAATATTATATATATATATATATATATATATAAACAAACAAACAAATCAACTTAATACCTTTTTATATCTGTTTCAGAAGCAATATAATGTCACACAAGAAAAGTGATACTACCATACAGAAGAACAAGGATATCTGGACCAATAATCTGGTGAGATTCCAGCAGTCACATAGAAGAAGAGGAAGTGTGCCTTTAGAAGAATCTTCACTAGAAGAAAAATGCAGAATGCCACTCCAAATCCAAATCATTGGACGGTACCAGTTTCTTGGAACAGAAATCAAAGGAAGAAAGGAGCGAATAGTGGAAATTTCCAAAGAAGTTACAAAATTATGGAAGAATAAATTGAATTTTCCGCATGTGTCAGATCAAGTAATACGAGCAAAGCTTGACAAGGTGATGAAGACTTATGATGAATGTGTCAGGAGGGGAAAATATGATGCCCTGAATGAACTTTTTGATATCACTAAAGTAAATGGCCAATGGTTATCCTCGGAAGACAAACGACTGTACCACCTTCAAGTGGAAAGCAAAGGAGAAGTGGGGTATTCTACAGGTCAAGTTGCAAGTGAAGAAACGATTCACCCTTCAAAGAGACGAAAATTGCCTGCTGAATCAGCATCAACATCTTACAATCATGTATCTAGTGGTAGTGGTACTGAATCTGAAGAGAGCGAGCATGAAGATGAAGATGAAGATGAGAGTATTACTCCACCAACCAGAAGACATAACAAAAGTAAAGTTGCAACCAACTTGGTGACATCCACAGGAGTATCAACAAGTAAAGCCGCTAAAATATGCAAACAGTTGTCACTTGATGGTATTGACATTCCAACACCAAGTCAAGCAGCAATTTACAAGTCAGCATACAAAGAGGCTGCTAAATTGAAGGAGGAAATGATTGAAAATTTACAGATGGAAGAGTGGTCTTTACATTTTGATGGAAAGCGCATTGAGGAAAATGAGTATCAAGTAGTGGTACTTAAAAATGAAAGAACAGAAGTAAAATTGGATGCATTGCGTCTGAAAGATGGCAAGGCTGAAACTATTGCTGAAGGAATTGCAAAAGTTATTGATGAATACACCTTATGGAATGCAATAAAGATGATCGTTGCTGATACAACAAGTGTTAACACTGGGAAAAAGAGGAGTTGTTGTCAAATTGCAACGAATGTTCTCAGAGAAGGGTATCTGCAAACCACAATTTATCAGTTGTCAGCATCACATTCTGGACAGGATTCTCCGTTTGGTAATGGACGAAGATCTTGGTGCTAACACCAGTTCTCCAAACATCGAATATCCATTTGTATCCCAACTGGTGAAGAATTATGAGGAACTAAAGGCACAGTTTGTTAATGGAACAGAAGAGGTCCTCGAGAAATCAGGATGGAGAGATGATATTAAGTTTTTGTACCATCTAACACGGGTGTTTAGATTCTTTGAAGAAAAAGGGAATTTTCCTTTGATTAACTTTCAGAAAATTCCAAACATCAGCAATGCGAGGTGGCATTCAAGAGCCATTCTAGCTATCCTTGCATTTATTCTTATACCTACAACAAGGAAGACTTTGGAGAAGGTATGCAGATTCATTTCATACAACTGGGCAGAATATTGGTTTACTAATCAGATGTACAGTACAATGAAAATGACTTCAAGAACTTGTCAGAAATATTGAAACCTTACAAAAAAGCATTGAACTCATTGGAAAATCACTGGAAGCAGGAGCCATCCCCACTCAAGATACCAAGAAGTAATCAGTGTGCAGAACGTGCAATCAAAGTTATGCAGGAACTGTATGCTGCCTGCAGAAACAAAAACAAACTGCAACTTCGGTTTATTCTAAGCAATAAGCAGTAATATATGTGCAAGTATTATAACGATTATGTTGTGAGTTCTTTTATTATATTACATGGAATATGCAATAAAGTTACGTATGCAATAATCGATTTTTTGATTTCGGGGTGACCTTTTCTAAAAAGATATTAAAATGAAAGTTCATTTCTTTGTTTTTAGGCAAACGTTCATCGAATTAAAGTACAGGAATATTAGGTTGTAAAAAAGTTATAACCCTAATATATATATATATATATATATATATATATATATATATATATATATATACTATATATATATATATATATATCCCTATTCTGCTAACATCATTATTATTAAATGTTGAAAAGGCTGTATTATTTTTGCACAATATTTGAAAATAAAGCAAACTTTTTGTTGTGACAATGTTTAAACAGGTAAACAGGATATAGGAAGAGGAAGCCATATATCTACCTCAAACCGCGTATTTTCAGGTCTGATGTTTTCCTGATCCACCGAGTTAATTAGAGGTGGAAATTGAACTATGCATCTTTATACTAAGATATGCATATGAGCAAAAATTAAAGGTTTAAGATTTACAATTAAATGATTAGGCAAGGCATGACTTCCTTGTTTTATAATGAAGAGAAAATGCATACAAAACGCGAACATTGAAAGATCCAATCAGAATTCATTATCAAGCTAAATCTAAAAAAATGATTAAGAAATTTTGAAAATAACAAGTCACCAATTATTTGGCAAAATAGGAAGCAGCTCCAAAATTTATCCCAACGAAAAACTAAAAAAATATATCGCCGAGTGTACATTCCTAAATGGCGATATAATGTCGGGTCGTACATTGAGTACAATCCCAAGTACATCACTGAGTACATTGTAATTTTGGTTTCTTACAAATATGATTACAATTACTAATTAATTCACATTCGCCTATTATCGTTAATTATAGTTTCATTAAAGTACATTAATTACATTATATTAAATTATTACAGTTAATTACAATTAAACAGTTAACTTTCCGTTTTTTTTTTACAGTGTTACATATTTATGAACAATTAGGATGTTAAGAGTATAACCCAAAGTACATGGGCATATACTGTATATATATATATATATACAGTACATATATATATTATATAATATATATATATATATATATATATATAACATAACACACATAATGTTTTATGATTAGAAGCAAGCGAGAGGAGATTTTCACCTCAGAAGCTCTCGCTTCCGCTGTGGTTAGCGGAATTCGAACACTTGCGTCAGCATGAACGAATATCTTGCGAGAAGTGAAATAATTAAAAGAAAAAGTAAAATGAATACATGTGGAAGTATTTACATGTACGTAACTATGTACGTAATCATGATCATCAGGGGACATTTACGAATGCACAAAGTATTGTACACATATCGGTACGTAACACAATAGGTTGTGTGCGTAATATAGACACGAGTAAATATGGACTGATAGGTTGATAGGGCATAAATAGACAATATGTAGATGAATGTATAAGTAATAAAATTAATAAAGGATAGCGGTCAAGAAAGGACATGGACGTATGGATGAATATGGTCGAATAATATTTATACTGCATAACACCAGACAGGACACAACATATAAATAATGACTTATAGAGAATGAAGTTTTTATTATTATTAAAGAATTTACCATACATTGAATACGTAAGATATCCACATACTAAATAGGTGATACAGTATTCAAGGTATGGAAAACGTGAAGAGAATTAAGTTACTTTATGACGTCATAGCTTTTCAAATTATGCCATACGTCAATTCATAATACACCATAGTTATTTAATTCGTACGTACAGTACAAGTCATTATTGGCAGAATTTAGAAGAGACGAATTAGAGCAATACAGTAATGAAAGGTTTATAGCCATTGTGCAAAGAGTGAGTGAAACTATTAATTAAATATATATAATTATACGAGTATACAGTAAATATTAAGGAATTGGGTACATTTGAGGAAGAATTAAGTAAATGAATGAAGAAGTACAAACAAGGGTTCACATCATGTCACATGCAATGTGCAGGGATAAGGGTTAGATGCAAGACAATAATTAATTATCATAAGTCTATAATAAATGGAAAATGGAGATATGGGTAATATTGTGATGGAAATGTTAAACGATCTAAACTGTCGATTGTCTTGTTTGTAATTTAAGGGAATGAAAGTAAGGGACATTCGCTTCTTACAACGCTACCTCCAATGACACAAATATGGATACGACTTAACCATAGAAATGGTAGATAGCATGGTTATGGCATTACAAAACTAGAAAGCAAAAAATAAAATTTTCATCCAAACTCGCGTTAGGCGATTATGGTTCTTATGTGAAAATTAATATTTGAATTATAATGATTATATAGGAATTATTCATTGTTCATTTTTACAGGGCTCTCCCAGCTAGAATGATATTAATACAATACAACTAATACAATACAATAATATAACATCCTCACTAATTCAAACTAGATGATGACTAATGGTTTTATAATTACAAATTTATATACACAACGTAAGTCGGGGTGGTTAAGTTACAATGCACAGTAATTAGAAAATCAAATCCTTAACACGACACTTGCTTAGCACTAGAAGTACTAAGCGGTCATTTTTAACCGCTATTATTTTTTAAGTGTGTGATACATTAACTACAGGAAAGGTAACGGTCTGACCTTTTATGACTTTTCATAAATTTCTGCCATTATTATAATACTATATTTGATTTTTCTTTTTTTTTATTTCCAAGAGATTTTGTAGGTTACTACCTATAAGGACTACACGTTCAAAAATTACCTTTCATTCAGTTTCTTTCCCCTATTCCTTTGGAACATCCTAGAAGATAATTGAGATGTGGCATCTTAGTTTTGAACATTCTAGAAAATACTTGAGATATGACAACACTGTATTAGTTTGCTTGTCAGCCCGAAGCCACTCAAATTTTAAGTCAGTGTGCCTTTTCCCAGCATCATAAAAGAAGGCGAGTGCTTGATTTATGGATCTGTCGTGACATTTGTTTCAGTCTGCCGATAATGTTACTATATATGTAAAATGAACAATATATATATATATATATATATATATATATATGAATAGAAACGACGTAAATAAGGAGCGTCTCTGCACACGGGGAAGAGAAATAACGAATAAATGAAAAATGAGGCGAACCGCCCGGGAATCGAACCCAGGGCCTTCCAATTGCGGTTCGCCTCATTTTTCATTTATTCGTTATTTCTCTTCCCCGTGTGCAGAGACGCTCCTTATTTACGTCGTTTCTATTCATTTATATACTGCGTGGTCATTGCAGTTAAATGCATATATATATATATATATATATATATATATATATATATGATGAATAAAACCACGAAGGAAAGGAAACACAAAATGGTGCTCAAGCGCTTTCGTCTAATGACATCCTCAGGAACACTGAAGTACATAAAAAGGTTAAGCCTATATATAGGTTACAGAAAGAAAAAAAGAGAAAAAATAAATAACATACATACACACACACATATATATATATATATATATATACATACATATCTATATACAAATACATACATACATACATACATACATATATATACAATAAACAGAGAAGTAAAATTAAAATTAAAATTAAAACCTTAAAGGATTACCAGTGAGGCGTACAGATTTGTAAGGAAAAATATCGATTTTTAGCACAAGATCAAATGGATTATAAAAATACAAATTTATACTGGAACTCTGCCCGGGTTTTAACACACTGCTGCCTATGGTCAGGTTTCGATATATATAAAAAAATAAATAAAATGCAAATTAAAAGTTAATCGATTTTTAGCACAAGATCAAATGGATTATAAAAATAAAATACAAATTTATACTGGAACTCTGCCCGGGTTTTAACACACTGCTGCCTATGGTCAGGTTTCGATATATATAAAAAATAAAATGCAAATTAAAAGTTAATAAAGTAGAAGACAAGTTTACCAAAGATTTAATGTTTTACCCTTCTTATCTAAATCTGTTTTAAAAGAATTCAAAATAACAGGATCGAGTTCAAAAAGACCTTTGCTTATGTTGAAGTTATTTGAAAGTTGGATAATGGCACACTCAAGAATATTTCTATTAACAATGTTGCTTGAATGGAATAAAACTGAAGCATTATTCCAATCAATACAGTGGGCTAACTCTGACAAATGGACAAAAAGGGCACTGGACAACTGTCCTGTTCTAACGGAATATTGATGCTGTTTTATACGTGTGTGCAAATCCTTTCCCGTCTGACCTATGTAAAAGGAATCACATTGTTTACAACCAATTTTATAGATAATGCCTGAATTATTGGTAGGGCTATTTTTTACTATGATATTTTTCACAATATTGTTATATGAAAATACTACATTAATATCCAAAAGTTTAAGTACATTAGCAATGCTTAAAAAGCCCGGGAAAAATGGAAGTACTAAAATATTTTTTGACAAAGTACGAGTGTTAATATTGACACGATAGAAAGTTCGTTTTGCCTTGTTGAGACAAGATTCCATAAACGCAGATGGATAACACAAATCACTTCCAATACCGTTGATTTTTTCCAATTCGGCATCGATGTATTCCGGACTGGCGATCCTAAGGGCGTGGAGAAAGAAAAACGATTCCAAGGCCTTTCGTGTATTCAAAGCTACACCTCGTCAGGGAATGATTTATGACGTCATTCCCTGACGAGGTGTAGCTTTGAATACACGAAAGGCCTTGGAATCGTTTTTCTTTTTCCTTGTGGGTTTGCAGCATTTATTCATTTCAAGTGTTTTATTGTGAAATTCATCCCATATATATATATCGGGTGGTCCGAAAAAAATGACGCATTTTTTAAAAATTAATATCTCAGTAACCCCCTTCCTTATCATGACAATTTTTATATGCAAGATACTTTCAAACTTCTTTTTTTGAATGCAAGAAACGGAATTCTGATATCTTTTATAGTTTTCTCGCAATTAACAAAAGTAACAACATGGGTCAAAAAAACGAATATCATGAGAAAGGAAAAATTTAATCAGAAATTTAACTAATTAATTTACAGTAAATGATCGATTGGACCACCACTCTGTTGACACACTAATCTAAGTCTTTTCTTCCACACAAAAATAATACTTCTTACTTCATTAATGCCAATTTCTTGCCAAGATTCAAGTATTTTACTTTTTAATTCTGATTCGGTGAATTTTTCTCGTCGACCTCGGTAAACCTTCTCTTTTAGTAACTCCCAAATTGAGTAGTCCATAGGATTACAATCTGGGCTTTTGGTGGCCACTCATTTTTCGTTATTAATTTTGGTGTATTGCTAATTAGAAACGACTGTGTGGCGTAGCTTGTATGCAACGGTGCTCCATCTTGTTGAAATATGAAATCATTTTCTTGATACAGGCGACGACAATCCGGCAACAATTTTGTTCTTAAAAGTTCAATGTAATTTGCAGAATTCACCTTTGTCTTTTCAGTTTCAATAAAATGAACATCTGTCTTGCCATTCCAAGAGACCCCTGCAGATATCATAACCTTTTTGGAGAATCTTGACGTTTCATGATACAATCTGTTTATTGAAATGTCACACTTTTTACCACGCCCGTAGACAACATCATTTTGACGGTTTCGCGGAATTTCTAGAGTGAAATCTTTTTCATCCGTGAAGACTATCTTTTTAATATCAACGACAGAGAAATTATCAAGTAACTTTCTGCACCTTGTTTTTCTTTTATCCTTAACAGTATCACTTTTTCTAGAAGATACTATTCTTTTGAAGGCTTTTAGTTTTTGTGCTTTAATTATTCGGTGTACAGAAGTCTTTCCAATATTCAAATGTTTAGCAATTGTTCTTGTGACAAATGACTTCCTGGTTTATCTTCTTGAGAGCAGATTTTATCGTTGATGTAATCCACATTTTCTGGAACCGAAGCTGTTTTAGGTCTACCGCTTCCTGGTTTTCTGGCAGTACTTCCCGATTCGCGAATCTTCTTTAAGAGTCTTTCCACTGCACGCCTTTTCTACTTTTTGCCGGGAAACTCTTGCAATAACCTTCCAGTCTTCCATCCTTTTTCACAGTAACAATTTTTAATGAGAATACGATCTTCCTCTGACAACATCATTAAGGGTACTGACGAATTGTTAAAAAATAAAAATATCCACAATTTGACTTGTTCATTCCTGTAGAGTTTTGTAATAACTTGCAAAAATATCGCATGATATCGTATAAAAATGATATCGTATAAAAAACGATTATATTGCGATTTTTGTTTTTTTGACCCATGTTGTTACTTTTGTTAATTGCGAGAAAACTATAAAAGATATCAGAATTCCGTTTCTTGCATTCAAAAAAGAAGTTTGAAAGTATCTTGCATATAAAAATTGTCATGATAAGGAAGGGAGTTACTGAGATATTAATTTTTAAAAAATGCGTCATTTTTTTCGGACCACCCGATATATATATATATATATATATATATTGTTCATTTTACATACGTGATTCAATATTCAAGGTATGGAAAACGTGAAGAGAATCAAGTTACTTTATGACGTCATAGTTTTTCAAATTATGCCATACGTCAATTCATAATACGCCATAGTTATTTAATTCGTACGTAAAGTATAAGTAATTATTGGAAGAATTTTAGAAGAGATGGATTACACAATACAGTAATGAAAGGTTTATAGCATTGTACAAAGAATGAGTGAAACTATTAATTAAATATATATACTTACACGAGTATGCAGTAAATATTAATCAAATGGGTACATTTGAGGAAGAATTAAGTAAATGAATGAAGAAGTACAAACAAGGGTTCACATCATGCCACATGCAATGTGTAGGGATGAGGGTTAGATGCAAGACAACAACTAATTAACATAAAGTCTATACTAAATGGAAAATGGAGACATAGGTAATATTGTGATGGAAATGTTAAATGATCTAAACCGTCGATTGTCTTGTTTGTACTTTGAGAAAATGAAAGGGACATTCGCTTCTTACAACGCTACCTCCAATGACACAAACATGGACACGACTTAAACATAGAAATGGTAGATAGCATGGTTGAGATACTGCAAAAATAGAAAGCAAAAAATAAAAAATTTATCCAAATTCGCGTTTGACGATTTTGGTTCTTATGTAAAAATGAATATTTGAATTATAAAGATGATATAGGAATTATTCATTGTTCATTTTTACATATATATATATCCTAGCCTCTTAGGATTTCGACCTAAGCGACGGAATCATCTTAGTTGCTCGTCTTTGAACTCTCGATTTTGTCTATATCTTTGCGCATATGCGGATTCCAAAATTGGATCGCGTACTCCAAATGGGGTCTAACTAATGATTTACAGAGAGAAACAATAATATCGCGCGATTTGTACTCAAAATTCCGAGCTATAAAACCGAACACTTTGTTCGCTTTGTTGACCGCTGCTGTACTTTGTTTCGCTACTTTTAAATCACCAGTGACTATAACTCCTAAATCTTTATCCTACGCTACGCTTGCTAACTCCTTCCCTGACGTACTATACGCAAAATTGCTCTTACGGGAACCTATATGTAAAATTTTGCATATATCGACGTTAAATCTCATTTGCCATGTGACTGACCAATCTACGATTTTATTCAGATCTTCATGGATTTTACCTCTATCTTCGTCATTAATCGCTCTACCACCCAACTTCGTGTCATCCGCAAACTGTGAAACCGTACTGACCAGGCCAACATCTATATCGTTAAAATATATAAGAAAAAGCAAGGGGCCCAATACAGAACCCGGAGGAACACCGCTCGCTACATTAGCCCAAGATGACTCCGCTCCATGAAATACCACCCTCTGTTTCCTACCTCGCAACCACTCATCTACCCAATTTATTACTACACCCATGATTTCATGAGCTTTAGTTGTTTCAATGAGTGTTTTGTGCGGTGCGGTGTCAAACGCTTTTTGAAAATCTGAATACACTACATCAACCGTCCGATGACTATCGAAAACTTCAACCACGCTTTGAAAAAATTCTAAAAGATTAGTTAAGCAAGATTTGTTTCGCCTAAACCGTGCTGCGTATTTCTAACCAAGTTATGCAATTCTAAGTGTTCGACTGTACGATCCCTAATTACTGATTCCAGTAGCTTACCTACAACAGATGTTAAACTGATTGGCCTATAATTTCTCGCCGCACCTTTATCGCCTTTCTTACAAATAGGTGTTACATTTGCTAACTTCAAATTATCTGGTACGCACCCTTTAGAAATAGACGCAATCAAAATCTTTGTTAGCGGCACAACAATGCTATCTTTTAATTCTTTTAGTTATATGGGATATATGGAATCTGGCCCCTGTGATTTACGCATTTTTATTTTCTCGACATCGCGCATTACCTCCCCTTCACTAACCACAATATTATCCAGAATATTCCCATTATCAAGAGGTACTAATGTCTATGACCGTAGGGATATTCGTTACATCTATAGTAAAAACTGACGTAAAAAATTCGTTTAGCAAGGTAGACATTTCCTTGTTTTCAGAAACTAGCTCTCCGTTAACATTTTTCAACGGCCCCAAGAAATTTTTACTGGATTTCTATTGTTGACGTATTGAAAGAATCGCTTGGGGTATTTTTTTTTTTACCGTCACGGGCTATGGAGATTTCAAATTCGCGCTTGGACTTTTTTATTACACTTTTCGCTACACGCCTTAGAGATATGTAGTTGTTTAATAACCACAAATTGTCTTTATCGCACTTATGTAGCCTATAAGCCCTATCTCTACTCTTTATAATGTCTCCTACTCTAGAAGTAAACCACAAGGGCTTGTTGTTTACTTTCATTTACGTTCCTAAATACTGTTTCAAACGATTCCCACATTAATTTTTTGTTGGAGATCCCCATTACGTTTTCCCAATTGACGTGTGACAATTCATTTCGAAATTTAAAAAAGTCTGCGTGCTGGAAGTTAGGAATTTTAGTCGAGTTAGCTGGTTTCGAGTGAATTACTGAGAGGACAAACTCTACCATATTGTGTTCGCTATTGCTTAACGGTTCTATTAATTAAAGGTCAGTGATTAGCCTATCATCCGTAGTCACTAATAAATCTAAAATACTGTCCAACCTCGTAGGTTCCCCAACCTTTTGAATAAGATAGCTATCCTCGAGAAAATTAACTAAACGATTACCTTCCGCGTCTCCCTGCATTGTATCGTAATTCACGTTGGCGCAATTAAAGTCACCCATAACTAAGATCTGCTCACTATCTATTATTCTCTTTAGTTCACGATATAACGCTTCATCCGTATCAGCTGTTTGATTAGGGGGCCTTTATATAACCGCAGCAACAAGTTTGAAATCGTTCAATATAAGTTCTGCTATAGTCGAATCTATGGGTTCTGGAATTGTGTGCTTTACTTCTATAACGTTCGCAATATTGTCTTTGATATACAACATAACACCGTCTCCTCGCCTACTTATTCTCTTTTTAACAAAAAGTCTATAACCTCTAATTTCATACTCCCCCTACAAAGTCACGTGTTTCAGTGCTAAGCCACGATTCATTTATCGCAATTAAATCATTGTCATTACAAGCAATTAAAGAAAAAAATTCGTTTATTTTATTTTGTAGGCTACGAGCATTTAAGGATAGAACCTTTCATATTGTTTGTAATTGCGACACCTTCGCGAGCGCAGGGGAAGTTTGAGGAAATTACGCTGGGACCGTTCGAGTTACGTCAGCCTGGAAAGAAGAGACAGTATTATGAAATAGTCTTTCTAAACGAGCAGCTCGAACGTCATTAAGATGTCCATCTCCAAGGAACAAGTCCCTCCTACCGTAGAAACTGTTCCAAAAATTCTCAAAATGCACTCCTTCCTGTTGGCAAAGAGTCTTTAGGTTATTGTTGATAAAGGTCGCCTTGCTGTAGAAATCGCTACATTGGATAATTCGAGGAAGTATACCTGTTAAAACGATCTTATTAGTTTTTCCTTTAGTCGCTCTAGTAAGTCCCTGTACCTAGCCAGCAGCTCTTCCGATCTAGAATTTAAAACGTTATTAGTACTGACATGAATAACATAAGTTGTATCTTCAGAGGTTCCGTCTGTTAAATGGTCAACACTATTAGTTATATCCTCCACCCTTGCACCAGGGTAGCAGCAACGGCGCCTACGACGAAGGTTTCTCCCACAGTATTCCTCTAGCTGCCCTCGAACAATGGAATCGCCAACGAGTCGTATTTCCGGTTCTTCAGCATCTTCGAGACCTAAAACAGAAAACTTATTGTTTGTTATTACTGGTAGACAAATCTTAGGTTTTCTCACTGGGGCTCCATTACGCACTTGACGAAGGGTTGGGAACTAGGAGAAGAGAGAGGGCTATTAGTACTATTTATATTATTAGTCGAAACTGAAGCAGGAGGGGTCATAACTGGAATCTCAAGGGATTCTAATTTTGTCGTCAGGAGCATCACGCTTTTTTCAAGCCTCACTCGGGCCTCCCACTCACGTTCTAACTCGTTTCTCAGGGCTTCCATGCTTGAGCACCACCTGCAAACTAGTGTTCATTATTATTAGCCATTGTCAACGCGTAAGCGGCAAATTTCCCTTCACAGCGACTGCAAGTACTTGACGGGGGTGCCATGTTCTTAATTAATTAAACAACAAAAAAAAAAACGAGCGTCTGGAAATTAGTAAATTACAACGTAGGTCTACCGGGTGCTTATTCTGCCGTCACCTGCGCAAGCCTGCAAAAATATTCTTGAAACGCAGAACAGGTTCTTGTAACATAAATTTATACTAAATGAGTATATACTTAATTAAGCCACTAAAGAAAGATATATACACACACACATATATATACATATATATATATATATATATATATATATATATATATATATATATATATATATATATATATATATATATATATATATATATATATGTGTGTGTATATGTATATGTATGTGTATATATTATATATGTGTGTGTGTATATATATATGTATATGTGTATATATATATATATGTGTGTGTATGTGTATATAAGCACACCGGACAAAAAATTAGTCACCCCTAATCAATGTTCCCTCTAATTTTTTTTAGTCCGTGTGCGCAAGAAATTATCGTTGTGCATACATTTAGATTCATGGTGAAAAATTGTCCAAACTTTTCTGAGCGCTATTATCTTCAAAATGAAATATATACAGGGTGTACATAAAGTCAGGATCTATTTTTGTGACGCACTTGGAAATTATATGGAATTCAATCATAAAATGATAAAGTGGTAACATTTATTAAATAATTAAGAGTAGGATTCGACGTGACGCCCATCAGTATCCCTGCACAGCTCAAATCGTTCCGCAGCATTTCTAAACACATTCTGGAGCATTTGCGGGGTTATGTTATCTGCAGCAGTTCGTATACGTGTACGTAAGTTTTCAAGACTCGTAATCTTCGTCTGATAGACGTGCGATTTGATAAAGCCCCATGCAAAGAAATCTAAAGGGTTAAATCTGGTGATCTCGCTGGCCAAGGTCTGTTGCTTCCGCGTCCGATCCAGCGATTTGGAAAACATCCATTTAGATAATCCTGAACAATTTTGGCATAGTGACAAGGAGCACCATCATGTTGATAGACGACGATACTAACAATCCTATCCCCAATCAGCTGAGGTTCAAGGAATTGCTGCAACATGTCCAGATAAATAAGCCCCGTAATGTAGCTTCAGCAAAGAAAAAAGGACCATAAACCTTAGATTTTGTTAAACCCATCCAAACTAACTTTAGGTGAGTCTCTTTCCCAATTTTGGACGAAATCATTCGGTCTTTCATCTGCCCAAATTCGACAGTTATGGCGATTTACTTTTCCACACGTATGGAAAGTGGCTTCATCACTAAAGAGAATGTTGTCCATTAAATTATCACTCCAGATTTGTTCTACGAGATCAGCACACACAGCACTTCGTCGAGGGAAATCTTCCTCATGTAAATCATGTAAAACCTGCAAATGATAGCTTTTCTTCTGCAAATTAACTTTCAGAATTTTGTGCACAGATGACGTCGGGAGGCCGAGTCTGTGTGATGCAGCACGAACGGACGTACGTGGCTCCTCATTGATAATTCCGCGTACTGCATTCACGGTAAGATCTGACATACACGGTCGTCCTGATCTTGCTTCATCATTTACAGATCCAGTTCGTTTAAATTTGTTCACCAATTTTCGTATTGTCTTGTCTATTGGCCCCGGCTTAAGAAATCTCCTTCTAAACTTCTCTCTGATGTCATTGTATTTCTTTCCCTCGATTCGCCAAATTACTATTGCCACACGCTCTTCTGTATTCATTCTAAGGGCTTCTGAAAAGAAAAATAGAAAAAAATAATTATTTCACAAAAATAGATCCTGACTTTATGTACACCCTATATAAATATTAACTACTTAATAAATATTATTTCCATAAGGTGATAGCTTGATCGGTGCTCTTCCAATATGTGCTCTACCGCGAAACTGTGATCTACCATATTCCAAGCTAACTAACGAAAATATCAAGACTTAACCTAACCAATCGTCAAGGGCGTATAGTTGACCTAACGATTGGTTAGGTTAAGTCATGATATTTTCGTTAGTTAGCCTTATAAGGCTAGTTTCACGGTAGAGCACGTATTGGAATATGGTAGATCACAGTTTCGCGGTAGAGCACATATTGGAAGAGCACCAACATTTTATCCATTCTAAAATATGAATAAAATAAAAAATAGTAAAATAAAATTCAACAAAACATAGAAATAAAATAAAATAACATTAATTGAAAATGACTATTTTAGTTATCATTTCTCAAAACAATTTTTAGCATTTAGAAATTTAAAATAGACTATCAAGATTAATACATGATTTTATCCATTCACAAAATAGGAATAAAATAAAAAATAATTTTATTTTTTATGAATTATGAGATAATTACTATTCGTTTTTATGCAAAAATAAGAAAGAGAAGGTTTATATTCAATGCGTTAATGTATAAAAGAAAAAAAATGCAAATACACAGAGTAAAAAAAATCTGTATTGCGTAATTGCGCGGACGTCGGCGAAGTCGGGCGGAAGGGGTTAATATCATACTTAAAAGAGCGACTATAGAGTATGTTGATGCAAATGGTCAGACCTTGTGTGACGGTATATTTTTTAAATTACTTCATTTACTGTCGTGACTCATGATACGCTTGAGCCTGTGCGCATTTTATTTTGCTGTGTGCGCGGGTTTCACAACGCGTGTGCGCGCGCACACGCGCACACCTTAGAGGGAACATTGCCCCTAATAGCACCGATAGTAGGAAGTTCAAGGTCACACAGAGGGCGCTGATGTAGCATTGGTAAGTGACAAGTAGCGGTGACGTAGCACACAGGATCAGATCTGTTTCGTGAGGTGGTGAAGAACAAAGTGTGTGTTGGATATAGTCTGCAAAATGGGTCGTGAGGCAGACGTTACTCAGTGGCAAAAGGAGCCATCGTGTTTGGCAGAGCCCACGGACACAAAATGTCTGAAGTAGCCCAATTTGTTGGTGTGTCAACGCGTACTGTCCAGCGAGTTTACAAAGAGTGGTGTAGTTCGCAATCAACTGACAATCGACGGCGTAACTGTGGCCGGAAAACAATTCTCGACAATAGGGGCCGCCGCCATGTTTCTCGTCTAGTAACTGCAAATCGTTTTCAAACCAGAGAACAATTGCTTCAAGAAACCAATGAGGTTCTCCAGCGACCAATTTCCGAACGGACATTGCGACGAGAACTGCATGCGATGGACATCTGGAGCAGGGTACCACGGAAGAGGCCGCTGTTAACAGCAAGTCACAAATTGGCACGTTATAAATGGGCTCAGAGGCATAGAAACTGGACTGCGGCAGATTGGAAACGTGTAATTTGGTCCGATGAGTCCCGTTTTTTGTTGTTCTCCAATGATGGGAGGCGACGAGTAAATCGCAGGTCCAATGAAGCCTTTAATCCTGAATGCGTCGAAGGTGTTGTTCAGGCTGGAAACAGAAAGTGAAGCGCAGGAATAGACACCCACGGACTCTGGCGGAACTTCGGGACCGGCTGATGAACGAGTGGCAGCAAATCGATGTTCAGTACACGCACAACCTCGTAGAGTCTCTGCCTCGCCGGATTCGTGCGGTTATCAAGGCCAGAGGCGCCGTCACACGTTATTAGGTACATTCTGAGAGGGGTGACTAATTTTTTGTCCGGTGTGCTTATATATATATGTATATATATATATATATATATATATATGTATATATATATATATATTATATATATATGTGTGTGTGTATAGGGATCGTATAGTCGAACACTTAGAATTGCATAACTTGGTTAGAAATAGGCAGCACGGTTTTAGGCGAAACAAATCTTGCTTAACTAATCCTTTAGAATTTTTTCAAAGCGTGGTTGAAGTTTACGATAGTTATCGGGCGGTTGATGTAGTGTATTTAGATTTTCAAAAAGCGTTTGACAACGTACCGCACAAAACACACATTAAAAAACTAAGGCTCATGGAATGAGGGGTGCAGTAATAAATTGGATAGTAGAGTGATTGAGAGGTAGGAAACCGAGAGTGGTCGTTGATGGAGCGGAGTCGTGTTGGGCTAATGTAGCGAGCGGCGTTCCTCAGGGTTCTGTATTGGGCCCATTTTCTTATATATATTAACGATTTAGATGTCGGCCTGGTCAGTCCAGTCTCAAAGTTTATGACGACATGAAGTTGGGTGGTAGGGCGATTAATGACGAAGATAGAGGTAAAATCCAGGAAGATCTGAATAAAATCGTTCATTGGTCACTCATATGGTAAATGAGATTTAACGTCGATAAGTGCAAAATTTTACATATAGGTTCGCGTAACAGTACTTTTGCGTATAGTATGTCAGGGAAGGAGTGGGAAAGCGTAGAGCAGGATAAAGATTTAGGAGTTAGAGTCACTGGTGATTTCAAAGTGGCGAAACAAAGTACAGCAGCGGTTAATAAAGCGAACAAAGTGCTTGGTTTTATAGTTTCGAAATTATAGTAAAAATCGCGTGATATTATTGTTCCTCTTTATAAATCATTAGTTAGACCCCATTTGGGGTACGCGATCCAATTTTGGAATCAGTATATGCGAAAGATATAGACAAAATTGAAAGAGTTCAAAGACAAGCAACTAAGATGATTCCATCGCTTAGGTCGAAGTCGTACGAGGATAGGCTTAAGGAGTTAAATTGACTACACTCGAGACTAGGAGGCTAAGGGGTGATCTAATCTATGTTTTCAAAATTATGAATGGGTTCGATAACTTAGAGAGAGATAGCTTTTTCGAAAAATCTCAATATAATAGGATTAGAAATAACGGGTGTAAGTTGACAAGTGGAAGGTTCGAGACAGCAGTTGCCAAAAACTTTTTTACGCATAGAACAGTAAATAGCTGGCATAGTTTGCCGGTAGAAGTAATTAGTAGCACGTCTATAAACATGTTCAAAAATCGATTAGATGCATATGTTGATAGATTGAGTATAATTTAAGGAAGTAAAATTAAGGCGTTGTGGTTCGGCACCAACGTAAAATTGTAGGTCCTCTCCGCCACGACGGAAGACATGCACAATACACAATTACGAACACATTTAGGTAGACCAGCCATGAGTGGATCCTAGGGTCTTTGTTGGTCTGAAACATTATAACGTTATAACATAACATATATATTATATATATATATATATATATATATATATATATATATACACACATATATATATATATCTATACACATATGTGTGTATATATATATATATATATATACAGGGTGGGCGGAAAGTAGCTCCCTATTTTGGATTGGTAAAAAATACGTATATTATCCATTTATTTCAGAAGAAATAATATGAAAAGGTAGGCATACATGGTAGGTTTTCTCTAAAATTCAATGTGGGCTCCAACTCTTTCCACCAGCTTCTGGAGCCGCCCAGGAATGGCGTCCACTGACTTTAGCAGGAACTCCGGCGGGATGGAGGACATGACTTCCCGAATTCGGTCCTCCAGTTCTTCCAATGTCCTCGGTTTGGTGCGGTAGACTTCTTCCTTTACCCACCCCCAAAGAAAGAAGTCGCACGGTTACCGCTGAAAAACGGCAGAATCGGTTCAGTGTAACGGTGTGGTGTGGTATGACCTCAGATCAGGTTGTGGGCCCGTTCCTTCTGCGCAACACCATGAATGCTGAGCGGTACCTTGCTATGTTGCGAAACGAGGTCTGGCCGGTTGTCAGCACATGGGAGAACATCGACGATCTGATATTTATGCAAGATGGCGCCCCTCCGCACTTCGCTCTTGTTGTCCGTGAGTGGCTGGATGCCCACTTCCCTGGGCGTTGGATGGGTCGTCGTGGTCCACATCAATGGCCAGCCAGGAGCCCCGACTTGACACCGTGCGACTTCTTTCTTTGGGGGTGGGTAAGGAAGAAGTCTACCGCACCAAACCGAGGACATTGGAAGAACTGGAGGACCGAATTCGGGAAGTCATGTCCTCCATCCCGCCGGAGTTCCTGCTAAAGTCAGTGGACGCCATTCCTGGGCGGCTCCAGAAGCTGGTGGAAAGAGTTGGAGCCCACATTGAATTTCAGAGGAAACCTACCATGTATGCCTACCTTTTCATATTATTTCTTCTGAAATAAATGGATAATATACGTATATTTTTACCAATCCAAAATAGGGAGCTACTTTCCGCCCACCCTGTATATGTATATATATATATATATATATATATACGTGTGTATATATATGTGTATATATATATATATACATATATACACATATATACAGTGTGTCCGTAAAGTCATGGTGGGATTTTAAATAGCTATATTATTGCAACGTAACATGATAATGAGATGAAAAAAAGGCAAATTGAAGAACAACTCTAAAAGAATAACTTTATTTAACGTAGTTCGATATGGGCTCCTCTGGTAGCCCTGCAGACATCTAGGCTGTGATTCAATTCCAGCCACACACGCCCAAGAACATCAGGCGTGACGGATACGATAGCTTCCGTGATTCGCTTGTGCAAGTGATGAATATCCCTAATGGGTACACTGTACACTAGGGCGGCTCGTTTTTACACTTTTTTCGATATTTGATTGGGGTTAGTGCGGAGAAGTTGCGATTTGGAGAGAAAATAAACTGTGTAAATTTTTTTTTATCTATGTCAATACCTTCCGGTGGCAGCGAGTCCTTAAAAATCGAAAAATAGGTCTAAAAACACATAAAAATACAATATTTGAAAAAAATATTCATAATTATATTTGTGAGTATTTTTGAACGGGGTAGATTGGAAAATGGTTTTAAAGACACAAAATAAACAATAAAAATTTCAGCACAATCTGTTAATAACTTCCGGTGGCGTCTTAGCCGTTAAAATATCCAAAATATTGATTTAAAGCAAGTTTTAACAAGATGTTATACAAATGTTAATTCCGGTATATTTCTGTGCAAACAACCCTGAGAACACTATTATAGGCTTGAATAAATTAATAGCAGTCTTTGAACAATGCACATTATATAAAATGCACACTGTGCATTGCACACTGCACACTGCTACATCCCCCGTTCCCTACCCTATATAAGCTGGGAAAGGAAGCGACGTTGTCAGTTGTTGTGTGTCACGTGTGGCGAGAGGTTGTGTTATAACTTGTTCATCAACCGTGGTATATCACCATTTACCCGCAGTTAGTTGGTAAATATCGTAAATAGATTTATAATGTCTGAAAAGAAACCTTCAAAAGTAACCAGAACGTTAGCAAAATGCCATAGCATCGGTCAACCAGCAGATTTTGTTAATAATGTTCTACCTACTTATGGAGATGTGCTAAGAGCTTATCTCTGGCACCGGAACAACAGAAAAACGACAGGCCAAGATCCTCCATTCCAGATTATTGCCAATGACATCATTTCCAAACTTCAAGAGATATGGCTCACAGCTTCAATCCCAACTTTATCAAGGAAAAGAATACATGATATGCTCAAAAACTATCATAATAAGTACAAGACCTTACTTAAAACAGGTAAACTAAAAAGGAATTCTGAACGTTACAAAAGTAAATTGAAGTCATTTCAGGAACATTCTGAACAACTATTTGATATTGCTTCTTGTAAATGTGGTAATTGGAATTCTTGTTTTTGCTGTAAAGAAAAAAAGTGTGCCCCCAAATGAAAGAACATTTTTAGAAGATCTGTGAATAAATGATTACAAAAACCTACGGGGTTATCATATCTGACCGGCAATCGGAAGATCCCGGGTTCGATTCCCGGGTGGTTACCTCGTTTTTTTCATTTGTTTCGTTCTCCCTCCTCATCTTGCGCGGAATATTCTCCTATACAAACGTCGTTCTTTACGTTAATTATACTGCGTGTTTGCAGTTAAAATGTATATAATGTACGGCATGCGGGAGGTGCCCCCTTGGGGCATTTGTTTCTGCGCGTATGTGGGAGAATTACGGCATTTGACCGAGTGAGGCCCATGGTGTAATGGTTATCATATCTGACCGGCAATCGGAAGATCCCGGGTTCGATTCCCGGGTGGTTACCTCATTTTTTCATTTGTTTTGTTCTCCCTCCTCATCTTGCGCGGAATATTCTCCTATACAGGCGTCGTTCTTTACGATATATATATATAATATATATATATATATATATATATATATAGGCGTAACAAAAATCCGTTCTCATAGGGAAATAAGATATAACAGAATTTAACGAGAAAATAGTTTTAACTATACATTACAAACAATACAATCAACTTACCAAATTCAGTACATTCTGAAATTGCATTCCATGTAGCCGTTGTCACATTTTTACTCGTCTTTGGTAATCATCACGATCAAATCTGTTATATTTTATTTCCCAATGAGAACGGACGTTTATTACACCCTGTATATGTATATATATATTTGATCAGGATAAAGAACAGAAAAGATGTAATTAATTTCATTGGCCAACGTTTCGAATTGTTACCCATTTTCAAGGGTAAAATTATAATAAAATACAATTAAAACAAATACGATCTTAAAAAAAATGTAAACAGCTAAAAAATTTGCTTTATTTGTATTTTATTATAATTTTCGACTTGAAAATGGGTAACGAACTCAAAAAGTCGGCCAATAAAAATGATTGCATCTCTTCTGTTCTTGTTCCTGATCAAAGTGAGGATTAGACTTTTTAGAAGAAATCTCTTTCAGAAGTATATATACAGAGTGGGTCAAAAGTCAGGAAACATAGGAAATACTGTATGCTTTTTCAATGCAAATATACATACTCTATATATATTTGCAATGAAAAGCATACTTCCTATGTTTCCTGACTTTTGGCCCACCCTGTATATATATATATATATATATATATATATACACACACTACATTCAAAATCACAGGTAAAAACTAGCTGTAATAAATTACTGTAAAGATAGGTTACTGAATGTATTGTAGTAGAAATGTTTGACCAAAATAAGACCTTGAAACACTTGCCCGCGCTAAAAATCGTTACTTATTCCAGCAACAGGTGACAACACGGAAATGTGCAGAGGAAGTATTTTAAGCGAAGACTTGAATTTCTTTATGTGAAAGTTAAACCCATGATTGAGGCAATTTTAATTAAAGAATTTTAGAAGAAAACATAAAAACTGATTTTGTTCAGGTTTTCTACAACGTGTCCTCATGGGAGAAATGTGATAAACTTATTAATTAAAAAAGTAACAACACTTGGAAAAAAATCAATCTTAACCCTTTAAGGACAGAATTTTTTGTAGGTTTAAGTTATGAATGCGTGTATTTGAAACGCTGCCAATTTGTACCGATCGTTCTGAAAAGGTTAAACTTAATAATAACTTTTAATTATAATTGAAAAAAATTAAGAAAAAGAATCAAGAAAATAAAAATGAAGAAAAAGTATGTGTTTCTCCGAACAAAATTTGTTCCAACGTTATTATATTACATTGCGAAATCCGATATATTTATCTTTTTATGAATGGAAACCAAATATTTCTACACCACGCTTACTACGCATGAAACTCAGAACAGAAATTTGCAATATGAATTCGCTGAACAAGGTGTGAATAGAGACGGACCTGCCAAAAGGGCTTTTGAAATAAATTTAACACCAGTGCTAATCCAAGTGCAAAGCTTAATCATTTTTATCTTTGGTGACACATTTTATTAACACAAATGCGTGTAATACTCAAATACACACAAACTTCTGGGAAATTAAAGTGTTTTATAAACTGTATCAGTATTAGTTATTGTTAAATTATTGCGAACTAATGTACTTTCTGTTACAAGTGTAACATACATTTTATTATGAACAGGAAAGTTTACATACATATACTGTATATACAACATAGATTCGAAATTTCTCCTGGATGAACGCTAATAAATGATTCAGTTAAATAAACCAACCAACCAACCAATTAACTTTGAAGTCACGTCAGGAATAAACATTATTACCTTCATTTATCTTCATTGTAAGTATTACTATCGTGCCTGCGAATATATATATATATATATATATATATATATATATATATATATATATATATATATATATATATCGTAAAGAAACGACGC
Organism: Bathynomus jamesi; assembly: GCA_023014485.1. Taxonomy (NCBI): domain Eukaryota; kingdom Metazoa; phylum Arthropoda; class Malacostraca; order Isopoda; family Cirolanidae; genus Bathynomus; species Bathynomus jamesi. The sequence continues at coordinate 96,824 of JAJOZX010002539.1, read as the reverse complement.
TTGTAAAGGAGATATTCCGCGCAAGACGAGAGAGAGAGAACGGAACAAATGAAAAAATGAGGCAACCACCTATACAAGCGTCGTTTCTTTACGTTATTTATACTGCGTGTTCTTTGCAGTTGAATGTATATATATATATATATATATATATATATATGGGAATGAACTCAGAATGGTCCCCTGAGTTTTTTATGATACACACAGACAGTGCATGGAACAAGGAACTCTTCTGGGATAATTAAATCCACTATAGTCCGAATAAGTAATGGTAAATGACAAATACCATAGTTTTTCTTTTTCATGATGCTAGCCCGACGTGGGCAACGGGTCACTCGCAAAGAGGTCCCATAAATATAGCTTCCCTCACCAGATAGCTGGTGAGGGAAGCTATATTTATGGGACCTCTTTGCGAGTGACCCGTTGCCCACGTCGGGCTAGCATCATGAAAATAAAACTATGGTATTTGTCATTTACCATTACTTATTCGGACTATAGTGGATTTAATTATCCCAGAAGAGTTCCTTGTTCCATGCACTGTCTGTGTGTATCATATATATATATATATATATATATACATATTAGAGTGGAGTGAAAATGGACCAAAATTATTTTTTTATAAAAGTTTTCAACGGGCTACTGTTAATGTTCACTCAAAATTTGATGTCCCTTGAATTAATTGTTCAGGGTCCCCAGCGAGGGCAAAAAATCGCTTCCTAATTTGAACATTTCTGGCAGCATTCCGCTTATATATATATATATATATATATATATATATATATATATATATATATATATATATATATATATATATATATATATATATAAACAAAGTAAGCAGAACTCATCACATGTGGCGGTAGCTGCACATCGAGTTCCAGTCTAGCCCATCCCAACCATCCAACCTTATTATGGACTTTTGTCTAAGTCTTATTCCTTTTCCTGCTTATCGAACTATGTTGTCATTTAGTATTGAAAAATGGCATTATGTTTCTTGATTCCAATCTCACTCGAATGAATCCATCCTTTCGTTCTTTTCCACAAACTGTAGCTGCTGCTTCTTTTACTAGCTTAATACATCTTTCTACGGCCTGTGTTTGACATGGCATCCCAAGTATGCCTCCAAAATCTGACTGTTTGGAAGCGCGCTCTCTAAATTCCTTCTCCGTTAATCGCTGCAAAAGCGGAGGACTTAATCGCCCTTCTTCTTTCCAGTTAATAAGATCAATGTATTCTTTTCCTCCAAAGTTCAGCCTTGGTATTGTAAACTTTCGGATTTTCTTTGGTGTTTTGCTTCTTGCAAGCATAATTCTTCGAATTGCCAGCTCTCTGATGTGCTCCTGATCATCGGTGACCATGGAGAGCAATAGGTTCTCTGAGTGAGCAAAATAAGCGTTGCGTTGTATTGAAGAATCTACAACGTTTCTCAGCTCAAATGGAAGGTATCATGATCTTGAAATGGTTTCCCAGACATGTCTTCCTCCTTCTGTGGATGAAGATTTTGACCTAATGGTAAACCACATTGGAGCATAAACTTTCATTATAAATGTTGCTAATGCACGAAGGTTCTCTGATGGTTATCTTTAGCAATGTATAAGCGAGGAATTCGATTTGCTGTAGTTATCCACCTTGCATGAAATAAGTTCCTGGATTTTTTGCAAACAAATCCTGAGAGCATTTACCTGAGCACACAGCTTTACATATTTCAAGCAAATACTTCTGGTCCGTACCTAAGTCTTCATTTGCTATGTATGGTATATCAGCTTCAATTTTATCAAACCGTGCAACTGGAAGTTGTTCATAGTTTTTCAGTACTTTTCAATTGTTCCAGAGAAGGTATCAGGTCCTGTTGTGCTCCCATCAATGTGATATAACAAGTGGCGAAGTGGAAGTTCGTTAGCGTGCAATTGACATATTAGCCACTGCAAAGGTCTACCTAATGCCAATTCTAAGAGGTTAATAATTCCATTAAGCCTTCCTGTGTTTACAGCAGTTCCATCACATCCAATAGTAGGGTGTGTCAATTTGGGAGGTGAAAATTAATTTTTGCCAATTCCTTCACTGAGGGGTTTTAAAAATATGTTTTTGGATGTGAAGAAATCAAATCTGCTATTATTTTTGTGATTGCTCAAAACTTAGCTTGGTAAATCTACGTTTGATTAAAAAGCACATAAATTGCTCTCGGAAAACAACATTTATTAATTTTAGCTTCTCAAAATGTCAGGTAATGCTATAAAAATTTTAGTTTCTCTGCATAAAACATATCCTAGTAATCATAAAACATATCCTTGTAATCATAAAACAACATTAGAAAGTAATGACATCAGTAAAAAAAAATATTTAAACAACAAGTTTCATCAAGTCTTGCTTTGATTCGTTCTTGGACATCAGCCGTCGACTTGCTTCTTGGCCTCTGATATAGCCCTCACGTTTCTCATGTGTATACACCCTGCCTGCTGCTTCTGTGACTTGTTTCACACACCTCTCTATTGACTGAGCATGACAGGGCCACTGTGGAACTTGCATAGGCTTGTCAAAGAACTTCTTTACTTCCGCTGTAGTCAGTTTACATGTCAATGGAGGTTCAAATACCCCGTCAGACCAGTCTGTCAGCTCCAACACGGAAGAAGCACTGGGGTTGATGGAAGGTGTCTTCCTGGGACGTACAGAAAGATCTCCAAGTGTGTCATCATCTCCACCCCTCATGTCAACAATCTTTTGGACACCAGCTCTCCTCTCCTCACTGTCATCTGAGCACAAGAGTGTCTGGATTATCATTTCGCTGAATGCACACCATGCTGAGCGCTTGATGGTTGGCAAAACAGCCACTACAGCCTTCTTTTGCAGCCTAACTAGCCGCAGCTGAAACAAGATGTGGCGTGGGCCTTCCACCCAAGAGTGTTTTACTTTGATGTTGAACCAACAGGGGTAGTACACACCAACAATGTATTCCACTATCAGTCTTAAATTGTTGAGGGTTTTGTCTTTAAGGCCATGTTTTGAAACCCATATGCGACAAAGCCTGTTTGCTGTTGTCAACCACCTTGAATGGCTCACTGGACCAATTTCAAGAAGGGCCAGATCTGTGGGAAGTTCTCCTGTCCTTATGGCCTGTGTGATCCTATACCTGTACGCTTGATCAGTAGAGAGATCCTTTACGACATTGTCACTCAGTGAAGTAAGAGGCTCTCCAATTGAGAGTTTGGTGAATGAAGGATCAATTTCAAGTTCGGTTGCAGTGTCTAGCATCTTGCCAATGTTACCTGTCCACTTGTTGTTAGACAAGGTCTTCCCATCCAGTGCTGTGATCAAGTGTCGCAGGGGTAACTCGTTAGTGTGGAGGGCACAAACCAACCAGATCAGCTTACGGCAAAGCTTGACCTCTACCCAATGCATGGAACCACCCTCCCAGCTAGTGTTAACATTTGTAGAATCACCTCCAATGGCCTGCAGGCTTTTATCAATGCCCTTCTTCTTCATGAAATCTACAAGATTATCAGCAATAACTTCAGCAGGTTTTTTTCTCGTTGAGCCTTTCTCAGGAGTGAAGTGGTAGAGATATCTTCCACCTGGCTCACTGCACACAGAATAATGCTCTTCTTTGATGATGCTGGGGAACTGACGATCTGAATTGTCTGCTTTGAGCATAACTTTAGTTGTATCTTGACGGCCGTCAAAGGAGATGCAGTCAATTTCACCCTTCTTACAAAGATCATCAAATTCCTGATCCAGGGATCTCATAACTTTTTCTTGGGCAATCTTGACTTTATTTTGATCAACTACAAGTCTCTTGTCTTCTTCAGTGATCAAGCCAGCATCCATAAAGGCAGCAGTGGTGATGGCAGCTGTGGCACGCAGGCCAACACCATATCTGATGCTATGCATAGCAACATTAGGTATTTCTAATGTGTTGTACTCTGGCTTTTTATTGGAAGTTGAAGACGTGCTTGGTATTTCTAATGTCACTTCATAACTTCCATCCTTTCCATCTTGAGCATCAGCTATTTGTTCTTCATTTTCATCATCAGAGAAAATTATTTCATTTGATGGCATTGAAACATCCTGCTTACTTGTCTGCTTATATTCAGCAAGCCTTCTTCTTTCGTCTTCTTGCCGCTTCTGTTTTTTGACTTGTCTGTTGTGCTCAGGTTGATCTGGCAAGCCAATCTGATGTGGTCCAATAGAACCAGACTTGTCTCTCTGACATTTAATGAAAGCAAGTTCCTTCACAGGGATCTTCATCTCCCTAGGGCATGTACAGTTAATGTGAGTTTCGTTTTTGCAACCAGCATCTGCAAGGCAGCCAAATTCAGAGCAGAGAACAATTTTACACTTGCAACTGAGGATGTCAAAAAGCTTGTCAAGTTTTGCAATGAAAGCCTCTTTGACATGTAGCTTTCCTCTCCCAAGAGATATGTTTTTGGCCTGCTCCCAGCTCTCTTGGATTTTGTTTAAGATTATGACTTGTGAATTTACAACGGGGGCTACAAAAGAACTGTTTGCTCGTTCCCACTTTTCAAGCACTTTAGGGTAAATGTCCTTTGGAAGACTGGCTGCTGGGTAGTTTCTCACATCCTCACCACTTTGTTCTCTTAGCAGTAGCCCATATTTCAGAACGTCTCGCAGAGTGGGAGTTCAGAGGGCAACAACTCTCTACCAGTTCCAATTAGGTTGCTCATATGTGTGAATGTCCCCAGTCTTGTCCTCCTTTTAGAAGCCATTGTAGGTCAATTCCCACTGGTTAGGATGGTAGCACTGACGGACAAGTAATCTTCAGCACACTGATGAATATGTTTCAACTGTGAAATAAGCAAAAACAGCAGTGCATTATATATACAGCATATACAATTATTAATATAATAATTATTATATAATTCTACAAAAAAGTAAAAAAAGTCACTATTTTTATGTAGCTTCTTATCAATCAAAACTAAATTATATTAAATTAACAAAAATATCTTCAGAATTCCTAAGTCATGCTGCAACTTTTAGCACCCCTCATATTTGGAATTTGAAAGTTGAAAAATTCGACACACCCTAATCCAATAGCCACCAGTTCATCAATGTTTTGAACATTTTCTGATAAAAACTGAATTAACGAATTTTTAATACCATGAGCAGTACCAGAGACAGGTGCAATATGACCAACAGAGCAAGACCCTGGCTCTCTTACTAAGGTTGTGTTCTTCAATGACCGACTTGTAATAATATTTTTTGCCTTGCTTAATATGACATTGAGTTTTATCTTTTCTTCTGTCAAAATATAGAGCTTTTAAGTGTTCCTCATTATTTTCTTGTTGCATTTTACGCCGTATTTTCGTTCTTTCTCTTCTAATTTTACTCCTGTCAATTACGAGGGAGGTGTTCTCATTTCCCATTAGACCAACATCTTGCAAGGCAGCAGATGCCAAAGATGCAAGCCCGGTCAGATATGCCGTATCTATCACAAACTTGTGCAACATTTCCTAAATTCTTTCCCTGAGCAAGCTGAAATGTCACCCTCCGAATCAGAAGAATTAAAGCCTCGGCCTACAGCATCATCATTAGTTGAAATGCTTTTGCTAATTTGAGAAAGTTCCACTTTTCGTTTCATATTCTATTTAAGTTTTGCAGTTGTTATTTTATCTATGTTTCCAATTGCCATTTTTGCATCCCCTTTGGCCAGTGAGAAATTTTTTCTCAATGCGAGGAACCTTTTTAGTTTTATCACAGTGACATAAATCAAACTCACATTTGCAGCTAGTAATATCAAATAAATTTTTAGCTTTTTTTCTGAACAACTGCAATTTGTTTTGATAATTTGGGTTTCCTATTCTTCCTTTGTATGGCTTTATCAACACCATATATTTATTATGATAGGACTGCAAAACTCTTTTGTGAGAGACTCTTGGAATTGAGGCCTTTACCCAAATATTTTCAATATCTAAAGCGACTCTTTCTGATACGTCAGAGACTGCAGGATCTTTATTATTAGTGAATTTTATGTCAGCTCTTACCCATAAATAATGTCTAAACATTTCTTCATAGGTTGGAAGCCTATTGCTATTTAGTTCTTTAGCAGCGCCAAAAACTGGGCATATACTACACTGCCTTGTCTTTACTTTTTTATCCATTTTAATATTTTTGAAAAAATAGAATTAATGTAATTAAATCAGAGAATTACAAGAAATAAATATTTATGCATGCAAAAACGGTTAAGTAGTTATACTAGTTATACTAATAGGCTAAGCTAAACTGTAACACATCTCGTCACTGCACGCACTTTAGGAAGACTGAGTGACTGAGGCTCAAAATGTGACGGTTTTTCAAGGTCATTGGGGAGCCTCTTACTGAAACAGCAGCTAGTTCAAATTTTGTGGCCATTTAAATTAGCGTCATTTGCAACTTTTCCTCGTATTCCAAATTGATATTCTAAAATTCATATTTCGCCCTACCCTCATATATATATATATATATATATATATATATATATATATATATATATATATATATATAGTAGTGCCAGAGACATTTTCAAATACTTTAGCGATGTTCCATCAACACAAACACAACCAAGAAGACCACACAAGCATGAATAAGATGTCATATCGCGAGGATTCACTCAAGGCATGTCCTTATGCCTTGCCTCACGCCTCAACTTCGTCACAAGGACTTCTCGAGTGGATGCTAACATCGCACCTCTCTCTTTCACTCCGAAGAACCAGTGATACGAAAGCCTCTATCATGTGAACATTCATTTGTGCAGGCCCCATTTTGGCCTGGTGTCATTCACCTAACTTTATATAAAGACTAACCATTACCTCGCTTGTTATTAATATTGAAGTCATTATTATATTGAAGTCATTGTTCAAGTGCACACAATAATTTCAACTGTAAACAATCAACTTTTATTTGTTTCATTCAGAAACCATTTATTTTGTTTAATAAAGGAAGAAAACTCATTCTATCAATCAACATAATTAATTAATAATTAATTGGTCTGCAAAGACCTGGTGACCCAGCCTTATCAGTAACAATCAATTATTAACAATTAACCGTAATTATCATCATTATTATTATAGTGTTACCATATATATATATATATATATATATATATATATATATGTTAACCCCTTCGTCTATGGCCTTGTGCGGTTCGAAGTTGACGGGGATTCTGGTTAGGTGGCAGCAACGGATTTGTTAATCTGGAATATCTGGTACCGTATAGGGAATCGCAGAAGTTTCTCTTATACTCCCCTCCGATTTCTTCTTGTAGTCGATCTGAGGATTCTGTGAGGCTTACTAAATTCTCTGAAGGTTCCCCGATTCTTCTTGCAACGTATCGGGAAATTATTTTTATCTATTTAAGACTAAGTTCCCTGAGGCTCGAAGGAGAAGACAAAGATATGCTCTGCCTGTAGTTTACTGCTAAAATATTACAGGTAATGTTCAGCCTCTTAGTTAGATCAGACAATCAGAATGAGCATTGGAGAAATTTTATGGGCTGAAAATTTTGAATGACATCATTATTATTTAATGCTGATCTGTTTTTGTTTTTTATTTTCAATAGGCTGATTTATTTTGCAAAATATTTAAAGATAAGGTAAATATTTTAGTTGTAGCAATATCTAGACTGATAAGTAAGATATTTGAAGATGAAGCCATATTTTTTGGTTTAAACCACATATTGACAGATCTGATGTTATCATGATCTGCCGAGTTAACTTAAAATGGAAATTGAAATATGCATTTTATTATGAATTACAATTAAACATGCATATGAGCAAAATTTAAATGCTTAAGATTTAAAATTAAACGTTAAGCAAGACATGACTTCATCTTTTACAACGAAAAGAGAATATATACAGAAAACGAACATTGCAGAATTTAACAAGATTACATTATTAAGCTAAATCTAAAATAATTATTAAGTAATTTAAAAAGAAATAATTCACGAATTATTCAGCAGAAATAAAATAGAAAGCGAATCAAAAATTTTATCCGAACTTTGTTATGCGAATTTGGACTCTATACGTAAAAATGAATATAAGACGTATATACATATGAATATAAGTATTATATGAATATATATATATTATATATATATATATATATATATATATATATATATATATATATGTATGAGAGGTCAGCGATTCCAAGGCGATGATGACCTGAAGGAGGCGGTGCATGACTGGCTACGCACACAGCCAAAAACATTATTTTGTAATGGCATTAGGAAGCTTGTAAATCGCTGGACTAAGTGTATTGAGAAACAGGGAGACTATGTTGAGAAGTGATGTATTTATTAATCTATCAGATGTGAAAATAAAATTGTGAAGATAAAAAGTGCGGATACTTATTGAATTACCCTCGTAACATCGCATACCGACGATTATAGTCCGTTGACGGGGATGACGCCTATGTTGCTCTTGCCCCATCTGTTTACTTCGTTGGTGGAGGGCATGTCGGATTATGTAAAAAAAAATTTGAAAGATCGTTCAACTAGTTGCTGATTTGCTTCTGCCATCTCGGAAGGTGTTAGAACTGCCGGGTCGATTTGGTCAGGCAAATCAAAAGGTAGCCGTTTGTCGTAGTCATATAGGACGAAATGAGTGGTGTCCCCGATGGACACGTTATAGTCGTTGTTGATGGCTGTTTGCCCCATGGGGAGAGAATTATCCCATGTACTGGAGGATGCATCGACAACGTGGCGGAGGGCTTCTAAGATCTTCCGATTGTCTTTCCACTAAGCCTTTTGCCTGCGGATGGTACGCCAAAATGTGTGTTTTTAATTTTACACATGGTACAGAGTGACTCGAACAGTTTGGAAGTGAAACTAAGGGCGTTATCCGAAATTAGGATGGAAGGAGTAGTATGGTTTTGGATGATGCGTTCCACTAGAGCTCTTGCCACATTTTCCGAGGTCTGGTTTGGAATGGCAACTACTTCGCTGTAACGCGACAAATTGTCCGTAAACACAATGATGTACTGGTTTCCCTTTGATGTTTTGGGGAATGGTCCCAGTATGTTCATTCCAGTTCTTTGCCAGGGCCGTTGGCATACTGGATATTTATGTATGGGAGCTGTGGACGGTACTTTGCCTTTGTTTTGAACAAGATGGGCATTCAGCGATATATTCATGTACCTTTTCGTTCATTTCGGGAAAATGGTATCGCTCCAAAAGACTCTTGATGGTGCGATCCGGCCCCATGTGGCCGTACAAAGGTGAGTCGTGACAAAGTTCGATGGCTATATCTACGAAATCCTTTGGTATTTCCACGAGGTCGTTTCTATCTTCGTTCCTAAAAAGTACGAGCCCATCTTTTAGGTTGTAGTGTTCTTTTACCTTCGATGGTTCCTTTTGTTCCAGGCGAGCCCGAAGGTTCTGGGTGTGTTGGTCCTGTTGTTAGGAGTATTGCAGACATTCATGGTCGAACACAGGAAGAGCTTCTATCTTATTCACTTGGGTGTCGGGCTTGAGTCTCGACAATCTGTCTGAATAACTTGAAGTTTTCCTGATTTGTATACGATTTTTTCCGCAAAGTCCTGAATCCACAGAGCCCATCTACTCAACCGTCCTTCAAGTAGCTTGTCCTTGAAGAGATACGTGAGTGGTTTATGGTCAGTTTTGATGGTTACATCGTAGCCGTAGATGATATCTCGGAATTTTTTCAAAGCGCAATATGCCACTAGGGCCTCTCGGTCCGTAGTGGAATAATTCCGTTGAGGTTCAGAGAGAAGCTGACTGGCATAAGCAGTGGGTAATTCCACACCATCTACGTCTACGTCCTGTAATAGGACGGCTCCTAGTCCATTGGAGGAAGCATCTGTGTCTATGACAAAGGGTTTGATGTAATCGGGATATTGGAGGATGGGATGACAAGTTAGTTTACCGATTAAAGTTTCAAAGCATGTTGGTTATCAGATTCCCAATTAAATTTAGCATTTTTTCTGGAACAAATTGGTAATCGGTATAGCAATGTTTGAAAATTGGGGGATAAAATTTCGATAGACTCCGACAAATCCAATAAATGCACGAACGTCGTTAATGGTTTTAGCTACAGGGTACCTTTCCAGTGCTTGAAGTTTGGCTGGAACAGGTTTAATTCCAGTGGATGATAGCAGATATCCTAAGTATACTAGGGATTCCTGTGAAAAGGTGCACTTTGCAAGTTTCAGTTTAAGGTGTGCTTTTCTCAAGCGTTACTAATTGGGAATGTGGAACCCGATAGGGAGGAATGAAGTTGGATTTGGAATTGGGTTCCAGCTTGATTTCGAAAGGGACCAAATTAGTTCGGCCCAGAAAATCTCTTTTTAGGGCAATCACATCTCTATTTTTTATCAGGAAATCGAGAAGTGATTCCAGTAGTTTGGGATCCTATAAGGCTGGTGACTCCGGAAGGGAGTGCTCCAGACATTTCTTATATTCTTCTTTAAATGAAGGTTTAACTCTTAGGAACTGGAAACACGATTTATAGTACTGGTAAGGAAGTCTGAATTTATTTCTACTGTGAAAACAGTTCTTATTCTCTGATTTGACGTTAATTCAATAGGGCTTTTACCTTTGCTTAAAGAAACAGCAGGGCTAGCTGAATTCTGACTATGATTAAGAACTTGGGCACTAAGAACATCTCTCTTGAAGTTACTTTTCTCTGAAATAAGTGTACGATCTGACTCTAATAGTTTTCCTTCACCGTTTACTACTCCTCCTAGGAAACACTACATCTCATAAGGTTCTACTGTTATATACTCTGTAGGACATATTAAAAATTATGAATCTGACTATGGTTCGGAGATTAAAATTTTCCTTATTGGCTGAAAAATCGTTTCAGTTGGATTTCGAATCTCAACTGCTGAGTTAACTGAAACTGGCTAAACTGAAACTGGCTGACTGGAAACTGGCTGACTGGAAACTGACTGAGTGGAAACTGAGTGACTGGAAACTGATTGACTGGAAACTGACTGACTGGAAACTGACTGTGTTGATCTTACTGGATTCAACAACTTGAACTGATTACTCTAGGGGCTGTTTTCTGGGGCGGTTGTCCCTTTGGTTGCAACTGACTGACTTGAACTGCTATACACTGGAGTGGGTTTCCTATTTCTTTCGGAAATCCGAACTAAGCTGATTCTGATAGAATTAAGCTGTCTTTTATTCTCATGGAGAGGGTGTGTCCTATTTCTATACTTACTAATTTTCCGGATGAGTAAATTTCCCATTGATTCCGGTTGAAGAAAGCCATACCTAGTAAGATATCGGTCTGAAAGGTGGCGACTGCGTCCACAATACAACATGTTCCGGGATATACCATACCGCCTTACCAACTTCTGAATATAATTCAATTTTCCATATGTAGGTATGGGTGTGCATGTAACTCCTCTGAGTTGGCAGGAAGGTGTCTCAATTTCATATTTATAGTGTTTACTCTCTTGTAACTCATCTGCACATTGCTTCTTAATTAATGTCGCATGTGTTCCTGTATCTAGGAGAGTGGTTAAATCTCGGTTATCTGTGATGTAAATATTATTAAATCTCGCAGGTTCGCACCTATCCTGATGGGTAGTTTATGTGTGTATTTGGGTTTATTACTGTTATTTAGGAGGGAGGAGGCTGAACTGCTTCCTCCAAAGTGGTATCTAAAAAAGAACATGAACTAACTTCTATGGGAGGACCTGAGTGATATGCTACGGGATCACCATACACTGGAGGGTCTTCTTGAGAAGTGTACTCCGGGGAAACTGATTCTTCAACGGGTACTTCTACCTACCGAACCATCAGACCTTGCTGATTATATTGGGGTCTGGACATCGGGTAATAGTGTGGTTGACCTTGTGATCGTGATCTCTTTGGTGGGTGGTTCTGTTGAGGCTGGGAACTAACTGGTTTCTTCGAAATGGAGGGCTTTTGGGAACACTGGTGATTTGATCTCTGGAAGTGGGGCCTGTACCCTACATGGGCTTTGTCAGCACATTTTTGTCGGTCGCCACGGAGATGACCATGTTCATGACAGTGGGAGCAATAAGGGGGATAATTGCAGTGACTCATTATGTATCCACAACTATCGCAATTAAAACACTGAGGAGCAGGGCGTGCATTCTGGGTTTGTGGGGCTGGTTTCTGAGGTGGTGTTTCCTGCATCGGCCTAGATTTATAGGGTTGTTGCTGTTGTTGCTGTTGCTGCTGCTGAATGTAGTGCATGGTAGACTCTACCCTTTCGGTAGTTCTGGCTTGCTAAGTCTAGGTAATGTTCCCTTGTTTTATTTAGGGCTACACTTAATGGTTTGTCATATTTAGACACTCTTGAAATTTCTTTTTAGGTGCTACGGGAAGGTTTTGGTAAATGGATGCTGCTACTATTAGGTTTCTTTGCTTGGAAGTGAGTGTAATGTCGCATGCATTTTCTGCGGCTCGGAGGGCTTCTCCTACGAGTTTGTGGGTTCATGTAATAAAATTATTTAAATCTTCATGTTCTTCTTTCTTCCATTTAGCTTGGAAGACAGCTTCTAATGGGGCCAAAGTTTGTGCGAGTGTTATTTCTTTGGAAAATTCTAATAAGTGTTTTTTAAAACTGTACCAAGTTGTAGCTTCGATAATGGATGGAACGTATGTAACTGTATCATGGGCATTCCCTTCTTTAGGGTCAATAAACCTTTTAGCTTCGCTAATCTTTATATCATCATCTGTGATGTTTTCGCGTAAGAAATGCTGTTCTAGAGACTCAATCCAAGGTCTTACGCGAGGTTCAACGAAGTTATTATCTGTGGTTCCTTTAAAAATTAGGACAGTATGGGGAACTACCTAAATTAATGTATGCTGGGGAAGCGGTTTGAGACATGTTGGCTTGTGCTTAATCTGAAGTTTGTATGTTTGGAAATATGTATGAAGTGCGGGGCTAGGTGGAAAAATGGGTGTAGGGGAATTTTCACTGTCGGAAAGCGCACCGTCTGAATCGCTTATATGTGAAGGTACTGTTAATGTATTCTAATTTGGTCTGCTTGACCGATCTTAATCTATGGAATGATCACTTGAGTGGCTTTCCTAACTACTCTATCTAAGAAATACACAAATAATACACAACATTTTTCCTAACTAGGGAAAAGTTTTAAAAAATTCTAAACAAAATAATGAAAAAATGTAAACAAAATTTCTCTCGAATGTACGTGAATGCACGGTAATATTAAGATTGGCACATTAAATAAAATGATTCTATGCTAACTATAATAGTGGAAATAACTCGGTTTCAATAAAAAGAAATGTATCACTGGTGTATGGAATGTTCACTGTGTTTTGGGTTGATTTTGGCTTGATACTAATAATCCTGTCGTCTCAAATGTTTAGTAATTAATTTGAAAAAAGATCTGTACTTAACAAGATTCCTACAGTGAAATCTTTGAAGACGTGTCCTGAAGACGTGTCTTGCTGGCCACTTGTTCCTGGACGAGGAATGGGCGTAGAGAATGATGGACGTGAAGAACTGGAAGTCGTGACACGCCGGTCAACTGAATGTTGGTTCTAGTTCCAGGGTCTAGAAGACTGGAAGAATCCTGGATGCAGAGGTCACCAGTTATTAACCTCTCCGTCTGTGGCTTTGGGCGGTTCGAAGTTGACGGGGGTTCTGGTTAGGTGGCAGCAACGGATTTGTTACTCTGGAGTATCTGGTACCGTATAGGGAATCGCAGAAGTTTCTCTTATACTACTCTCCGATTTCTTCTTGTAGTCGATTGGAGATTCTGTGAGGCTTACTAAATTCTCTGAAGGTTCCCCGATTCTTGTAACTTATCGATAAATTATTTTTCTCTGTTTAAGACTAAGTTCTGTGAAGAGAGCAAGGCTCGAAGGAGAAGACTGTAGTTTACTGCTAAAATGTCACAGGTAATGCTCGTCCTCTAAGTTAGATCAAACAATCAGAATGAACATTGGAGAAATTTTCTGGGCTTATATACTGAAATTTTGAATAACATCATTATTATTTAGTGCTGATCTGTTTTTGTTTTTTATTCTCACTAGGCTGATTTACTTGGCAAAATATTTAAAGACAAGGTAAATATTTTAGCTGTAGCAATGTCTACACTGATAAGTAAGATATTTGAAGAGGAATCCATATTTATATTTTAAACCGCATATTGAAAGATCTGATGTTATCATGATCTGCCGAGTTAACTTAACTTAAGTATGCATTTTATTATGAATTACAATTAAACATGCATATGAGCAAAATTTAAATGCTTAAGATTTAAAATTAAACGTTAAGCAAGACATGACTTCATCTTTTACAACGAAAAGAGAATGTATATAGAAAACGAACATTGCAGAATTTAACAAGATTACATTATTAAATTAAAGCTAAAAAAATGATTAAGTAATTTAAAAAGAAATAATTCACGAATTATTCAGAAAAACAAAAACAAAGCGAATCAAAAATTTTATCTGAACTTTGTTATGCGAATTTGGACTCTATATGTAAAAATGAATATAAGACATACATACATATGAATATAATTATTATATGAATATAATATATATATGAATATAAAAATTATATGAATATAAAGATATAGGATTATAGGAATTATTTATTGTTAATTTCTGCACACACACATACACACACACACACACATATATATACATATATATATATACACACACAATGTTTTATATATATATATATATATTATATATATATATATATATATATATATATATACACACACATCAGTGGCGTTTGGTCCATGTAAGCAATGGAAGCATTGCTTCCCCATTTAAATGATTAGAAGCGCTATTAAACAAAATTAATGACGATAAAATTATGATAAATTATCAATAGGGTGACTAGGCTATACTCTTTTCAAATATTGTTTAATACAAAAAGCTCGAAATCCAAATTAGTGCATTGAAAAAGGAAGGAGAGAGCGATAATTTTGTTGCGTCGAGACGGGCGCCAGTGGAAGCAACCTTGAGAATTGCTTCTTTTGTTTGACTTACTATATTCGTGTTTTATAAAAAATTTATAAATTCACTGATAATTTCAATGCTTATACGATAGTATAAATGTAATAAATGATATACAATAAAATTATTGATCACTATACTTGGGGATGAATTAATATTATGTCTTAAAAGAATAAAAAATATTCACCGCTGGAAACACAGACCCATAATGCATTAATTTTTTTAGGCAAAACGTGGATCGTGGAAGCAACTTACACAGTGGCTTATTCCTGCTATTATGCTGACGGAATCCTTTTAAAGCGCTTAATTAATGAGCTTATAGCATTAAATTACTAAATAACGCAATTATTACCAAATATATTTTTAGAAGAAGAAATACAAGCTAATTGTAATTAGAATTTGCTTAATTATTTGTAAATCAAAGTGAAGTTATATTGAGGTTATTCGTTCGTCAACTTCCAATCCCCTTCCTCCCCGCCCTCTTCGCGGGGAGGAATGGGATATCCCGATGCATATACGAGTGTGTGTATGTATATATATATATATATATTATATGTCCCTATGAATGCCTTATTTGCGAGATTTGGTGAAGGAGGGAATTGCTGTCTGATCTCCTTCTGCCCTCGTCACCAGCCACGCATGGCTGGTCAGGAACAGGAATCTGTCCAGCTGGTTCTTGAAGTTATTCAGGTCGGTGTGCTGGAGATTCCTCACTTCTTTTGGTAGGATATTGAAAAACTTTGGGCCTCGTATTCTGAGGGTATTTTCCATCGTCGTTCTCATGGACTCTTGTCCCACCGCAGCTGGGGCCGTACAAAATCTGCCTCTTCTCTCATTCCAGTTTGTTTCTATTTAATTTCTAAAGTTAGGGACAGAGCCCTCAAGTATTTTCCATATGTATATTATTGTGTACCGCCTTCAGTTTCCTCTATCTTAGACGTAAAGTCCTTTGTATCGCTTCAATGTTCGCAATGTCTCGTTTTCTGTATGGGCTTGTGGGTACTGAGCAACACTCAGTTATTGGTAGGACTAGACATTTCCATAATATGAGCATGATGTTTGCTTTTCTGCTGCGGAAGCTCCTCCAGATGATTCCCATTATTTTTCTAGCCGTTGTAATTTTGATGTTATAGTGCTCTCTGAATTCTGCATCCGACGATATTATTACTCGAAGATCCCTGACTTATGGATTTGGTGTTATCTGTTTGGCTTTCATGGTTTTGTACCCTTTTTTCTGTAGTTCCTTGTTATTACCATATCTTAGAAGTTGGAATTTTTCTTCGTTGAACTTCATATTGTTGTCTTCTGTCCACTGGAATAATGTTTCAATGTCGTTTTGTAATTTTCTTATGTCACCTTCGTTCAATATTTCCTTACATATCTTTGTGTCATCTGCGAAGCATTATACAATACTGTCCTTAATATCTGCAATCATTATTATGAATAGCAAGAGAAGTAATACTGCCCCTCGTGGGACAGAGCTCACGACTTCCGAGACTTCCGATTTAACTCCGTTTATCATCACTCTTTGTGTTCTTTGCGTCAAGAAATTAAATATACACCTTCCTAGTTTTCCAGTAATTCCTGTATTCTTAAGTTTGTCTGCTATGATTCCATTGTCACATTTATCGAAGGCTTTAACAAAGTCCGTATATATTACATCTATGTTTTGTCCTCGACACAATGTTTCCAATATTTCTCTCCTGGTGGTCTAGTAGCTGTGACAGGCATAATCTTCCAGCCCTGCTGAAGCCATGTTGATTTGGGTTGTATAAGTTTTTTTCTTTTAGGTAGTAGGTAGTTTTGCCTCTAATTATACGTTTAAAACACTAAAACACTCTATAAGCGTGAGGTGAGAGCCACTGGCCGATAATTCTTGAACATTGCTCTGTTACAACTCGCAATAACATTTTGATCACTTAGATTTAATTTACCTTTCATTGGCAATTGCTATAACAATATATTGTTTGGTTTATTTTTAAATTATAAAATATATGATGCTATAAAGAGTATATAGTTTTTTTGGGACACCCTATATATATATACACACATATATATGCAGTACGTATATATGTATATATGAGTTGAGCTTGAACGAACGAGTTTGAACAACGGTTCAGGATCGACCTGCGGTCGACCGCTCTGCAGCATCCCGCCATATAAATATATATATATATATATATTATATATAAAGTTATAATGTTCCAGACCAACAAAGACCCTAGGATCCACTCATGGCTGGTCTACCTAACTGTGGTTGTAGTTGTGTATTGCGCATGCCCTCCGTGGTGGCGGAGGGGACCTACAATTTTACGTGGGTTCCGAACCACTAAAACCTTAATTTTACTACCTTAAACTATACCCAATCTATCAACATATGCGTCTAATCGATTTTTAAAATGTTTATAGACGTGCTACTAATTACTTCTACCGACAAACTATTCCAGCTATTTACTATTCTATGCGTAAAAAAGTTTTTGGCAAATACTGTCTCGAACTTTCTACTTGTCAGTTGTCAACTTACATCCATTATTTCTAGTTCTATTATATTGTGCTATTTCGAAAAAGCTACCTCTCCTTATGTTATCGAACCCATTCATAATTTTAAAAACCTGGATGAGATCACCCTTAGCGTCCTAGTCTCGAGTGTAGTCAATTTTAACTCCTTAAGCCTATACTCGTACGACTTCGACCTAAGCGACAGAATCATCTTAGTTGCTTGTCTTAGAACTCTTTCATTTTTATCTATATCTTTGTGCATATGCGGATTCCAAAATTGGATCACGTACTCCAAATGGCGTCTAACTAATGATTTATAAAGAGGAACAATAATATCGTGCGATTTGTACTAAAAATTCCTAGCTATAAAACCTAGCACTTTGTTTGCCCTATTGACCTCTGCTGTACTTTGTTTCGCCACTTTTAAATCACCAGTGACGATAACTCCTAAATCTTTTTCCTGTTCTACGCTTGCCAAATCCTTCCCTGACATACTATACGCAAAATTACCGTCACGTGAACCTATACGTAAAATTTTGCACTTATCGACGTTAAATATATTTGTCATGTGAGTGACCAATCAACGATTTTATTCAGATCTTCCTGGGTTTTAGCTTTATCTTCATCATTAATTGCTCTACCACCCACCTTCGTGTTATCCGCAAACTTTGAGACTATATTGACTAGACCGACATCTAAATCGTTAATATGTATTTAAGGAAAAGCAAGGGGCCCAATACAGAACCTGAGGAGCGCCCTGATTCCATGAGCCTTAGTTTTTTCAATGAGTATTTTGTGCGGTACGGTGTCAAACGCTTTTTGAAAATCTAAATACACTACATCAACCGACCGATGACTAGCATAAACTTCAACCACGCTTTGAAAAAATTCTAAAAGATTAGTTAAACAAGATTTGTTTCGCTTAAAACCGTGCTGCGTATTTCTAATCAAGTTATGCAATTGTAAGTGTTCGACTATACGATCCCTAATTATTGATTCCAATAGCTTACCTACAACAGACGTTAAGCTGATTGGCCTATAATTTCCCGCCGCACCTTTATCGCCTTTCTTAAAAATAAGTGTTACATTTGCTAACTTGAAATTATCTGGTACGCACCCCTCAGAAATAGACGCATTAAAAATTTTTGTTAGCGGCACCACAATGTTTTATTTTAATTCTTTTAGTTGTATGGGATATATGGAATCCTTCGTCGATGATTTACGCATTTTCATTTTATCAATATAGCGCATTACCTCCCTTTCACGAACCACAATATTATCTAAAGTATTACCATTGTCAAAAGGTATTATGTCTATGATCGTAGGGATATTCGTTACATCTTCTATTGTAAAAACTGACGTAAAAATTCATTTAGCAGGGTAGCCATTTGCTTGTTTACAGAAACTAGCTCTCCTTCAGAATTTTCAACGGCCTTAAGACACTCTTTACTGGATTCCTATTATTATTCCTATAATTGACGTGTGCCTTTTATGCCTTTGGCCTAATAATTTGGATGTTGACTTATTTTTTAGTAGGCTCAACAATTTAGTCCCATCTATTAAGTTCACGCTTGAAAAAGAAAATGGTGGAAGCTAAAATTCTAAAAATTCGGAGCTGCTCTAGTCTAATCAGTTCAAATTTGAAGCTTATCGTAAGCCTACTAATAATAACTCTTATGTGCATTTTTATTCTAACCATCATCCCTCGATTAAATATTCTATTTTCTCTGCTATGTTTCTTAGAGCATTGAGAGTTGTCAGTCCTGATTAGATTCAGAGTTATGCACTATCATGAATATTGGTACTAATTATGTTATTCTACTTCATTTTTAGATAACTGCCTTAGGAAAGCCAAGAATAGGTATTATAATAATGTAACTGTAAAGGAATTTGAGCATAAAAATATCCTTAGCCTACCTTACCATGTTAATTTCCAATATCTTCCGACTTTACTTAAAGCAATTGGCATCAATGTACATAGTCTTTAACCCTTAAGGACTGAAGGTACAAATTGCTAACTTTTCAAATACAAGCATTCATAACTTAACCCTACAAAAAATTCAGGGCTTAAAGGATTAAGTATAATAATACTGTTAAATCACGCCTAATAAAGAATAGCCCTGATAATATGGTTTGTTGTGTGTATTCGATCGGATGTACACAATGTAACTCAGTATATATAGGCCAAACGGGTGAAACGTTATATATTAGGGTAAAACAGCATAAATATGCGTGTAGAACAGCAAATAATTCTAATGCATTATTTAACCATATGTATAGATGTAATCATAGCATCAAGTGGGATAGTTCTAAATCGCTCGTTAAGAACAGAGATATCATTGAAAGGAATATTCTAGAATGTGCATTTATCCATTTTAAAAATAATTTCAATAACAGTGCGGGAATGTATAAAATTGATAATATCCTGTTAAAATTCGTTGTACCTCTCATTAACTCTTGTTAATTATGTGTTATGTTTTTGTTTCCGTCCCGCTGTATATATTTTGAGCATCTCGCCTTCTCACTTCTTTCCCTGACGAGGTGTACTTCTGAATAAACGAAAGCCTTGGAATCATTTTTATTTTTCCGTGTGGGTTTGCATCATTCATTCATTTCACGTGTTTAATTATGAAATTCATCCCATATATACTGTATATATGAAAATTATTTCACGAAAGTAACACTTGAAAAATATTTATGATGAAAAGAACCACGAAGGAAAGGAAAAACAGAATGTTGCTCAAGCGCTTTCGTCTAATGACATCCTCAGGAACAATGAAGTAAATAAAAGTTCAAGACTATATATAGGTCACAAAAAAAGACTATAAAAAATATAGAAATGAAAATTGTGGGTGGAGCATACAAATTTGTAAGGAAAAACTACCAATTTTAGCACTTTGCCCTTTTTGTCTAAATCCGTTCTGAACAAATTCAAAACAACAGGATCAAACGGATTGTTTACAACCAATTTTATAGATAATGCCTGAATGATATATAGGTCACAAAAAAGACTATATAATAAATATAGAAATAAAAATTGTAAGAGAAGCATACAAATTTATAAGGGAAAGCTTCCAAAGTTTTAGCACTTTGCCCTTCTTGTCTAAATCCGTTCTGAACGAATTCAAAACAACAGGATCAAGTGAAAAAAGACGCTGGCTCATGTTAAAATTATTTGTAAGTTGAATAATAGCAGACTCAAGAATATTCCTATTAACAATGTTGCTCGAGTGAAACAAAATTGAAGCATTATTCCAATCAATACAGTGGGATAACTCTGACAAATGGACAAAAAGGGCGCTGGACGACTGTCCCGTTCTAACGGAATATTGATGCTGTTTTACACGCGCATGCAAATCCTTTCTCGTCTGACCATTGTAAAAGAAATAACATTGTTTATAACCAATTTTATAGATACTGCCTGAATTATTGGTAGGGCTATTTTTTACTATGATATTTTTCACAATATTGTTATATGAAAATATTACATTTCAAATATTCAAAAGTTGAAGTACATTAGCAATGCCTAAAAAGCCTGGGAAAATGGAAGTACTAAAATATTCTTTGACAAAGTGCGAGGGTTATTATTCTCGCGATAGAAGGTTCATTTTGCCTTGTTAAGACAAGATTCCATAAACGCAGGTGGGTAGCACAGATCACTTCCAATGCCGTTGATTTTTCTAATTCGGCATCCATGTATTCCGGACTGGCGATCCTAAGAGCGCGGAGAAACATTGAAGAAAATATGGCTTTCTTAACGGGGGTCATGTCCGGAGTAAAAGTGTACGTAGGACAAATTGTTTGTTTTTTTCCGATAAATTCTAAACTTAAAACCTGGGCTTTCCCTATGTACACGCACATCCAAAAACGGGATTGAGTTGTTTTGTTCCACTTCTGAAGTTAACTTAATGGAGGGGACTTGATCATTTAACTGAAAGAGGAAGTCGTCCAGGTCACGCTTCATGGGCTAGATACACAAAATATCGTCGACGTACCGCAACCATGGGATGCCAACCCCCAGGATTCTCGGAATGTAATTAATTTCGAAAAACTCCATGTGTACATATATATATATATATATATATATATATATGTTAAACACAGACCGTGCATGGAACAAGAACTCTTCTGGGAAATTACCTCCACTATAGTTCGAATAAGTAATGATAAATGACAAATATTATAGTTTTTTTCTTTTTCATGATGGAAAGCCCAACGTGGGCACCGGGTTACTCGCAAAGATGCCCAAAATATAGCTTCCCTCACCAGCTATCTGCAAAGCAGATAGGATCCAGCTTTGGGACAGGATCTAGGGTTTACAGCTTACACCTAGCCTACTACATTCAGAACCTCAATATACCCAAGAAACTCGTTGCATTCACGTCGGATCGAATACATCAAAGAAAAAGGGGTAACTATTGCATTTTTAGCCAAAAAACAAAACTTAAACCTCAACCGGGACATTGAGCGTCCACTTTTCAAGGCACATAACACGTCCGCTTAATATACACAAACTCAGAATGGTCCCCTGAGAAACTTATATGTTAATTACAGACCGTGCATGGAACAAGGAACTCTTCTGGGAAATTACATCCATTATACTGTAGTTTGAATAAGTAATGATAAATGATAAATATGTGCCTTGAAAAGAGGACGCTCAATATCCCGTTAGAACGGGACAGTCGTCCAGTGCTCTTTTCTTCCATTTGTCAGCTAAATTAGGTCCTTGTTGCATTTTCTAATGTAATAATAATGAGGAGGAGGACCAGAAACAGGCACAAAACTCAGACCAGCCGAACGCGGACCACTTTGCTGACTTTTCATATATATATATACAGGGTGTCTCAAAAGTCACTATCTATTTCGGTGACATTAGATTTTTTTTTTTTAAATGCTATGCTGGCATAAAGATATGTACTTCTGGTGCAAATTTGTGTATTTAAAAAAGGTTAATTGGTTTATTTCGAATTTTGTGTAATTTATAAATTTATCTTGACATGCTTGAACAATTTCTCGAACCTCAACTTCTTACAGATGGCATTCTTGACACAGTAGTTTTTCAGCAGGATGGAGCATCGTGCCATTATGCAATAATTGTACGTGATTATCTTGACAGACGCTTCCCCTGTCGCTGGGTTGGTCGTGGAGGAACACAACCATGGGCAGCACGTTCACCCGATTTAACACCATTAGATTTTTTCGCCTGTGGTTTCATTAAGTCTAAGGTGTACACTGGTAGAAGAATTAGTGATGTAGCCGAACTTCGAAATCGTATTACCGATGCAGTTCAGAAAATAACACCTCAAATGCTGGAAAGTGTGTTCCGGGAAACAACTTATCGCTTTGAGCTCTGTAGAGACACTGATGGTCGCCATGTGGAGACAGATAAATAAATAGCACTAATTCTTTGTGGCACTTACTTTGAAATAAATATATTTTTCATGTCTTAAACCAGTTTTTCGTAATTCCCATTATTTTTCAAAATAGATAGTGACTTTTGAGACACCCTGTGTATATATATATATATATATATATCGTAAAGAACGACGCTTGTATAGGAGATATTCCGCGCAAGACGAGAGAGAGAGAACGAAACAAATGAAAAAATGAGGTAACCACCCGGGAATCGAACCCGGGATCTTCCGATTGCTGGTCAGATGCGATACCATTACACCATGGGCCTCACTTTTCCAGATGCCGTAATTCTTCTACATACTCGCAGAAACCAATGCCCCAAGGGGGCACCTCCCGCATGCCGTAACATTATATACATTCAACTGCAAAGAACACGCAGTATAAATAACGTAAAGAACGACGCTTGCATAGGAGATATTCCGCGCAAGACGAGAGAGAGAGAACGAAACAAATGAAAAAATGAGGTAACCACCCGGGAATCGAACCCGGGATCTTCCGATTGCCGGTCAGATGCGATACCATTACACCATGGGCCTCACTCTTCCAAATGCCGTAATTCTTCTACATACTCGCAGAAACCAATGCCCCAAGGGGGCACCTCCCGCATGCCGTAACATTATACACATTCAACTGCAAAGAACACGCAGTATAAATAACGTAAAGAACGACGCTTGTATAGGAGATATTCCGCGAAAGACGAGAGAGGGAGAACGAAACAAATGAAAAAATGAGGTAACCACCCGGGAATCGAACCCGGGATCTTCCGATCTGCGAGTATGTAGAAGAATTACGGCATTTGGAAGAGTGAGGCCCATGGTGTAATGGTATCGCATCTGACCGGCAATCGGAAGATCCCGGGTTCGATTCCCGGGTGGTTACCTCATTTTTTCATTTGTTTCGTTCTCTCTCTCTCGTCTTGCGCGGAATATCTCCTATACAAGCGTCGTTCTTTACGTTATTTATACTGCGTGTTCTTTGCAGTTGAATGTATATAATGTTACGGCATGCGGGAGGTGCCCCCTTGGGGCATTGGTTTCTGCGAGTATGTAGAAGAATTACGGCATTTGGAAGAGTGAGGCCCATGGTGTAATGGTATCGCATCTGACCGGCAATCGGAAGATCCCGGGTTCGATTCCCGGGTGGTTACCTCATTTTTTCATTTGTTTCGTTCTCTCTCTCTCTCGTCTTGCGCGGAATATCTCCTATACAAGCGTCGTTCTTTACGTTATTTATACTGCGTGTTCTTTGCAGTTGAATGTATATATATATATATATATATATATATATATATCGTGAGTCGAACCCACGACCTCAGGGTCTTTATTGTGTTTATCAGGAAACGGTGTTACACACTGAACCTGTTTTCTGATGTAACTTCTAATAAAGTTATGCATATAATTCACATTTATATCCGTTGTTTCTGCAATTATTTCTGTAACTATTTTTGTGATCTCTCTCTCTCTCTCTCTCTCTCTACTCTCTACACACACACACCACACACACACACACACACACATATATATATATATATATATATATTTATATAAGGAATATTAAGATCTCAGCAGCTTTATTTAGTCCAAACGTTTCGTTCCAACCTAGGAACATCTTTATTGGGAGTAAGCTACAAAATTAAATGTTGTAATTAAAATTAATTAAAATTAAAAACTAAACGAGTTAACAAAACAAATATAAGTAATGAATAATATGGATGTAAAAGCCGTACTATAAACATTATAGGAAAAAAGAAAAACACACACAACACATCTTCTGTAAAAGATGCCGGAAAGTGACTGGAACACGGGAAAGAGAAAGTGGGAGAACATCTCGAAAAATAAATAGTTGGTTGGTCATTTAATTAGGTGGTTATTCCCTGTAAAGTTTAACAGATGAAGTTTGTTCATTAAGAGATGGCTTATGAGTTTTAACGACCAGAGATTCCAATATTTTCAAGCTAAGGTCTTCCGAATTAGTTTCTAAGATTGAAAAGTTGTTTGAGACTTTAGGGTGAGAAGTATCAAAACGATGATTATTAATGGCTAAATACTCTGGTTTTGATGGAGGTTGACCAGTTCTGGGAGATATATTTTTATGCTTACTGGCCCTATGTTTTAATTGTAAAGTGATTTGATCCACGTAACGCGATTGGCACTCAGCACATTTATAAACATATACAACACAGGATCGTATAAGCTTGGGTAATTGTTCCTTACGACGAAATTGAACTTGAAGGGAGTTCATATTAATAATAAAATATATAAAATGACATTGAGGATAAATTTCTAACAAAATCTTAAGTGATATATTTAGTTTATGAGTGGGCGTGGTCCCAAATATGGCAGTTCGACAAACAATGTCATCTTATGTACATCCGCAATTAAAGTTTTGGGTTGATAAATGTTCTTTGAAAAAGCATGGAGATGTCGGTAAAAAATAACTTGAGGGAGCGAATTTACAAAACATTACCTCAGACATATAGCATTTCATTATGGAAAGAAGGCCAAGAAGAGCAGATCCTAAAAGCTCTATTAATGAGGCATTCAGAATACAGAATTCAGAGAGCACTATAACATTAAACTCACAATAGCTAGAAAAGTAAAAGGAATCATATGAAGGAGTTTCCAAAGCAGTAAAGAAAACATCATGCTAAATTATGGAAGAGTCTAGTCCTACCAATAATTGAGTAGTGCCCAATACTCGCAAGCCCCTACATAGAAACCATACAAAGGACTTTTACGTCTAAGATGAATGAAGACTTCTAGTCTTGACTACAGTTCCTAAAACTCTACAGAAGATGCAAGTGGTACACAATAATATACGTATGAAAAATACTGGAGTGTCATGTCCCTAACCTTAGAAATGAAATAGAAACAAACTGGGATGAGAGAGGAGGCAGATTCTGTACTGCCCTAGCTGCAGCGGGAAAGGGGGTCATGGAAACAAGGCTGGCAAATGCCCTAAGAAAACGAGGCCCGAAGCTTTTTAATGTCCCGCCAGAAGAACTGAAGCACCTCTATTACACCACTCTGAACAATTGCGAGAACCAGCTGGACAGTTTTCTGCAAAATTTCTGACTAGCCATGCGTGACTGGCTACGAAACCAAGAGGAGAGCGGAAGTCAATTCCCTCCGTCACTGAAACCCCGCAAATGAGGCGTGATGCTACAGAGGGGTTGATCGCAGGTCACTCTTGAACCATCTTTGAAAACCTTCGAAAGTTAAGGCACAATATACAGTATATAGCCCGGTATATATATATATATATATATATATATATATGTTATAATCCCTCCGTCTATGGTCCAGGGGTGGTTCGAATCGACGGTGGTTCTGGTTGGGAGGCAGCAACGGATATTTTCTCGCGATACTTTTCTTCTATAATATTCTAATTTCTTTCTCTCGCTATAGGGTCGACAGTTGTTAATTCTTCTCTTTCTATAATACTCTGATACTTTGACGGTTCGCGATTTTCTTTTTATAACTTATCGGGAACTATTTTCTCTATTTACTAAGTTCTCGGAAGAGAGCCCAACACGAAGGGGAAAATAAAAAGTTTCTCTCACTGTAATTTACTTCTAAAAATGTACAGGTACTGCTCTGATTTACAGGGGTAGTGGTTCGACCTCTTTCGACCATGGCTCAGGCCGGAATCTAAAAATTTAAGGAGTCAAGTGGCCTCTGACCCCTCCTCGCAGCGAGGCTGCTAACAAGTGAGTCTCGTAGTAGTGACCAAAAAAGAGTGAAGTTATTTTACAATTACATGTATCATATAAGTCTAAATGTTGGGGTATGCAGTGGGAGGTTAAGTTCCCCCCCTTTAAACATGATCAGATGTTTGAAAGATTCCAAATAAAAATTTAAAAAATAAAAATAAAAACATTATCGTATTTTCGCCGAGTATACATTTCTAAAGGCGACATAATTTCGGAGTAGTACATGAGTATAATTTAAGTACATGACTGAGTGCATTTTAAATTTTGGTTTATTACAATTATGATTACGATTATGGATTAAGTCACATTTCACTTAGTATCGTTAATTACAATTCCATTTAAAGTACATTATTACATTATATATTAAACTATCATAATTAATTACAGTTTCATTAAAGTACATTACATTATATTAAATTAAAGTATTACAGTTAATTACAATCAAACAGTTACTATAATTTGTTTTTGTTTTTACAGTGTTTCATATTAATAGACAATTAAGATGTTAGAAATATAATACAAAGTACATAGGCACATACGGTATGTATTTATATACAACATAATGTTATATTATGTTATAATATGTTATAAATTTGAATCAGAGCGAGAGGAGATTTTTATCTTAGAAACGTTCGCTTCTGCCGTAGTTAGCGGAATTTGGTCACTTGCCTAAGCGTTTTCGAGTTCATTGAGGGAGGTGAAATAATTAAAAATAAAAAATAAAAAGAATACACGTGAACATATGTACATGTACGTAACTATGTACGTAATCATGATCATCAGGGGACAAGTACGAATGCACAAAGTATTGTACACATATGGGTAGTCATACAACAGGTTGACAATGATAGACAATAGGTAGCTGAAGGAATGAGTAACAAAATTAACAAAGATAAAGGTCAAGAAAGGACATGGAGGTACGAATGAACAACGTATAAATAATGGGAGGATTTAAAAGGAACGAATTAGAGACAAAGAGTGGTAATAAGGACTAAGTACACTACGGGTTAGATGCAAGACAATCATAATTAATTATAATAACTTCTATAACAAATGAAAAATGGAAATATGGATACGACTAAACCATATAAATGGTAGATCGTATGGTTGTGACACAAACAAAAATAGAAAGTAACAAATAGTTTTTATCCAAAATCGCATCAGGCGATTTTGGTTCTCATGTAAAAATGAATATTGATTATTCATTGTTCACTTTTACACATTTATATAGATACACATATATAATATATATATATATATATATATATATATATATATATATATATATATGTGTTAACGTCTCCGTCTATGGCCCTGGGGTGGTTAGGAGGCAGCAACGAATATTTCTCGCGATAGTTTTTCTTTATAACATTCTAATTTTTTTTCTCTCTCGATGTAGGGTCGACAGTTGTTAATTCTTCTCTTTCTATAATACTCTGATACCTTCTCGGAAGGTTCGCCGATTTTCTTTTTATAACTTATCGACTTTATTGATTAAGTTCGCGGACGAGGGCACTGCTCGAAGGAAAAGATAAAAAAACTTTTTTTCACTGTACAGTACAGTGTCTCTGAATTTACAGGGGTAGAGGTTCGACCTCTTTCGACCATGGCTCAGGCCGGAATCTAAAAATTAAGGAGGCAAGGGGCCTCTGCCCCCTCCTCGCTGAGAGGCTGCTAACAAGGGAGTGAAGTCGAAGTAAAAGTACCTCATTATTTTAAAATTACATGCTTTATATATTACCTAAATTTTTGGGGGAGTGCAGTTTGAAGGTTGTTTCCCCCCTTTAAACATATGATCAGATTTTTGAAAGATTCCAAATAAAAATTTTAAAAAATAATAAAAAATGATCGTATTTTCGCCGAGTATACATTTCTAAAGGGCGACATAATTACATTGAGTACAATCCAAGTACATCACTGAGCACATTACAACTTCGGTTTATTACAATTATGATTACAATTACCAACCAATTCACATTCGCTTATTATCGTTAATTACAGTTTTATTAAAGTACATTAATTACATTATAAGTTATCATTACTTACAGTTTCATTAAAGTACGGTACATCAATTACATTATTAAGTACATTAGTCACTTATAATTCTTAGTGTTCTTTACATTTATATATGGTTATTAGTACAACACAAAGTACATGGGCACATACGGTATATATTTATATGCAACATAATATATTATAATATGTTATAATATGTTATAATATAGTATCAATTTGAATTCAGAGGGAGAGGTTTTACGTTTTCAGATGTTCAATTTATGCTGTGATCATCGAATTACGTACACTTGCATAAGCGTTTTCGAGTTCATTGCGGAGGTGAAATAATTACGTAAAATAAAAAGTAAAAAATAAAAAAAATAATACATGAGAACGTATTTGGACGACTTTGAACGAACAGGTACGAATGCCTAAAGTTTTGTACACATATCGGTACGTAACACAATAGGTTGTGTGCGTAATATAGACACGAGTGAATATGGACTGATAGGTTGATAGGGCATAAGTAGACAATAGGTAGATGAATGAATAAGTAATAAAATTAACAAAAGATAAAGGTCAAGAAAGGACATGGATGTATGAACGAATAACATAAATAATGACGTATAGAGTGTACAGTTTTTATTATTATTATGTTAAAGAATTTCCATATATTGTATACTAGAGATATGATGAAGGGAAATTAATGACGGGAAAATGTGAAGGGAATTAAGCTACTTTATGAAGTCATAGTTACTCAAATTATGTCATACGTACAGTGTAAGTCATTATTGGGAGGATTCAAAAGAAACGAATTAAAGACAAAGAATGGGTATTAAGGACTAAGTACAACTACGGGTTCCAATCCTGCTATATGCAATGTGCATGCATAATCTAATAAAATTTAGAGATGAGGGTTAGGTGCAAGACAACCATAATTAATTATAATAAATTCTCTAACAAATGAAAAATGGAAATATGGATACGACGAAACCATAGAAATGGAAGGTCGCATGGTTGTGACACTGAAAAAAAATAGAAAGCAACAAATAATTTTTTTTATCCAAAATCGCATCAGGCGACTTTGGCTCCTCATGTAAAAATGAATATGGATTATTCATTGTTCATTTTCACACACACACACACACACACACACACACACACACACACACACATATATATATATATATATATATATATAGGTATGCTCTACCAGCTCTGCAGTTTCTTCACCCCCACTCAGTTGCTGTCTCTTTTGGGGTTTTGTCGAACTCTCTAACGCAAAGATTAATCGTATTTTCAATATTTTATCTACTCAACCGGTCAAATCTAGAACAACCTTCCTCAATCCATTGTTTCCTCTGTCCATGACATCCACTCTTTCAAACGCAGAGTGTCCGGGCGTCTCGAAAACTTTGGATCTCGACTTTGACTTTCTTCTTCTTTTATGTGGGGGGGGGGGGCGCATTTTTGCATCATTCTACCTTGACCCCTCCTTCCTGCATACAAAAGTGTAAAGGGAGAGAGAGAGAAGGAGAGGTAATCTGAATGAAAAAAAATATATATATATATATATATATATATATGTAAATTTCTTCTGTTTATTTAACTAATTTCTAAATTGTTCATTTTGGAAGGTTTGATCCAACGTTGAAAATGTTGCGTTCGTAGCGTCATGATAGTGAGACGTCTTTTATTAATATATTTATAACTAGAGCCTGGATGTTCAGGCTAAATGCCATAAATGCCTTTTTTTTTTTTTGCCTCTTTTTGCGTTTGCAGGAATAAATATATTTTTCGTCATAAAGTGCCTAATTTGCTTATTTTCCATTATTTTCTAGTGTTATTCCAGTAGAGTCCCAAAATAGGCCTATCAGTTTCTGTTAAATATTTCAGTTTTATGTAACCTTTGGTTAGCTTCCGCCCGAATTATTCATTCTAACGAAGGTCAAGCTTTTCACTATACCTTAGACCTACAGTTTAACGTGGAATCGGAACCACACCCCACCAGCAGCCCAGCGTCTTAATCACTAGGCCACCCAGGGTACCCATTTATCTACCAACCACTTTCTTTATTCTGTGGAAGGATGAACAACTGGTTCTCGATCCCGGGGCGGATGGATTCGTAGTCAGGGACGCTAACCACTACACTACCGAGGCGCATATATATATATATATATGTATACCAAAGGACAACGAACTTAAAATGCACAAGGGGCAATATATGGGAATATAAATTTATGTTTACCCCATGCCAAATCAAATAGGAAAGGAGAGAGCGAGGGATCAGGGCGGAGAGTGTGCGGTCTGTGGACAGAACACCCTCCATATATAGTAAAGTGGGCGGGGCCTATGTTGCCATGGCCCGCGTCAGACGGCTTCTCAGCGAGCGAGTCAGTGACTGTCAGTTTCCAGTCAGAGCTCATGGGTGAGTCTTTCTATCCAGTACTGACATATTACTTTTTTGTCCCTTCCATAACCATGCCGACACTGTACAAAGTATATTAAGCACTCCTTTTTCAACACTTAGTTATGAGGACAAGTTGAAAATGTTAGAGGAAGGAAGGCCATGTCCAGCACTCCCAAACTTGATTTGTCAACACAAAGATAAAAAGTCTGGATATACGAGGCATTTTTCAGTTTCTCAGTATAAATCTGTTGAGTGGCTGACTGGTTGTGAAGAGCTTTCTAAACTCTTCTGTTGGCCATGTTTATTGTTCTCAAAAGAGAATAATATCTGGAGTAAACAGGGATATTCTGATCTCAATCATCTGTCTGCTGCTCAGCAGAAGCATGAGAGATCGCAAGGCCATGTTCAGTCTTTTCTTAGCCATAAAATGTTAGGCAAGCAAAGAATTGACACATTAATTGATAAGCAAAAGGCAGATGAAGTAAGCAGACACAATGAACAAGTAAAGAAGAACAGAAATTCTAAAATGGCTTATTGATGCAATATGCTATCTTGCTAAGCAAGAACTTCCTCTGCGAGGTCATAATGAGGCTTCAACTTCAGTGAACAGAGGAAATTACATAGAAATTCTAGAATTGCTTTGGGAGTATAATTCTCTTCTAGATAATCATTTAAATACATCCACTGTGTTTAAGGGAACTACTCCTACTGTGCAAAATGACATAATGAAAGCTATAGCCTCTGTAATGAAAGACAATATAAAAAAGGAAATTGATTCAGCAAGATTTCTTTCTATAATGCTTGATGAAACCTCAGATGTTACGTCAAAATCACAGCTCTCAACAGTTTTGCGTATATGAAAGATTCATTGGATTTACTGATGTTAGTAGCGACAGAACCTCTGGTGGCCTGTGTAAGCATGAAGTTAACATAGTTGAGGAATATCAGATCGAAAGTAAGTTAGTTGGACAGACTGATGACGGTGCATGTGTAATGAGTGGACATGTAAATGGCTTGCAGAAAAAGGTCATTGAAGCTTACCCTCTTTCCATTTTTACGCATTTCTATGCTCATGTGCTGAATCTAGTTTTACAGCAACGCCTTTCCAGTATCAAACAGTGCAAACACTTTTTCCAAATTCTGAGTGGAGTAGCTGCTTATTTTTCCAAGTCTTCTAAAAGAGTACATGCTTTAAATGAATTTGTTTCCAGAAGATTGCCCTCTGTTGCTCCAACGAGATGGAACTTCACATCTCGTTTAGTAAATACTGTAAAAAGTTACAGAAGCAGTCTTACTGATTTCTTCAAGGATGTAATTGAAAATTTTGCAGATTGGGACACGGATGCAGTAGTAAAAGCATGGGGATTCTTGTCATTCTTGGAAGATTTCCAAACAATATTGTTCCTTGAGATTTTTTCAAAAGTGTTTGGGTATACTGATGTTTTGTACAATATATTACAGAGTGAAACATTTGATGTGCTGTACTGTAGTAAAAAAATAAGTGACGTTACACAACAACTGAAATATATAATAAGGATCACAGTTTTGAAGAGATATGGCGTTCGGTTGTGTCTGAAAAAGATGAGCTCCATGATCCACAGCCTAAAAGATGCAGACGAGAGATAGAAAATGACGGAAAAGATGCTTATCACCAGTTGTTTTGCAAGATTATGAATAGCATCATTGATCAGATTCACACTAGATATTCTTCTCTCTCTAAATTAGAGTTTTTTCACCTTCTTGCGCCTGAAAAATATGAAGAGTACAAGGTAAGCTTCCCAGAGAACCTACTGAACAAAGTAAGAGACTTTTATGGAACACTGTTTGAGTATGTGCGTCTCAAGAATGAACTCATGGTACTCTATTCAAGTTCAGAGTTCTCGGGCAAACATGTTCATGAACTAATGAACATAATGACAGTGAATCAACTCGGCTGCGGATTCAAAGCAGTCTATAAACTAGCAGAATTGATCTTAACAATTCGAAGCACCACTACTTCAGTAGAACGTTCTTTCTCGGCCCCAAAACGAATAAACATGCTACTGGGGGACACAAGGGCAGGAATGGCCATGTAGTCTTAGTTTGCTTTCGATAGAAAAAGGGCTGCTAATAGACTTGAAGCAAAGAAGTTCCTTCTATGATGACGTTATTGCTCACTTTTCTTCTCAGAAAAGAAGTCTTGAGTTTATGTATAAATAAAGTCGGTTGAAAGGATGCTGTAGGAAATTCGTGTTAGTTTTTTGTTTTTACTTTTTACGTTAAGGTTCACCTATTTTTTCCAGTGCTTTGTTTATTTTTAAGAGTGTGGATTACTTATGTTCATATGCTTAACATATTACACTGCTTATACATGTGAAGCAAAGAAGTTCCTTATATGAGGACGTTATTGCTCACTATTTTTCTCCAAAAAGAAGACTTGAGTTTATGTGTAAATAAGTTCAATGCTTAAAGGAACCCGTAGGAAATTGGTGTTAGATTTTTACACTTCACCTAAATTCTCCAAGTGTTTAGTGTAATATTGAGAAGGTGGATTGCGTTGCTTACCATATTACTATTAAGATTTATTAATAACTAAGTTAACATGAATTTCAGTTATTAATTTTACTCCACATGATATTCCACACACCGAATTCACAGTCACCATCCGCCACTGGTAGTGATATAAGGCTTTATAAGACTTTATAAGGCTAACTAACGAAAATATCACGACCTAACCTAACCAATCGTCAAGGACTTACAGTTGACCTAACGATTGGTTAGGTTTGGTCGTGATATTTTCGTTAGTAAGCCTTATAAGGATAACGGATCAATGAAAGAAAGCCACCCCGAAACGGGTCGAGGGTGGATTTCTTTCATTGACACAATTCGGGGGTGGCATTTTATTTACTAGAAACTTTTGGGAGTGGCTTTCTTTCATTGATCCCAAACATTTCTGAAAGGTTTTATGGATGAAACAAAGGCGGACATCGCATGCCTCACAGAAACACATCTTAAAGATTGCCAAGGAAACTGCGATAACTGCGAACACTGTATCGATAAGAAAGAATAGAACGGCGGATAGAACACCGGATAGAACAGCGAGACATAAAGGTGGCTGTGCTATTTATATACACGAGAGGCAAATGGCAGAGACAGTAATAAGTAAATCCAACCCTTGCAGTGAAAATAGAGAAACTAAACGTGGTACTGATAGTCATCTATAGACCTCCAACTCTCCACCTGAAAAGGTTTCGGATGCCATGATGATATCAGAACCCTAATAAAGTCTGTGAATTCTCCATCCCCTAATATAATACTCTGCGACGATTTTAATTTCCCATTTATAAATACAAAAAGGTGGGTAGAAATATATTTTACAGCAAGATAACGGGGGCACAAGAGAGGACCAGGATAGGCTGACCATATTTCCTTGAGACAAAAACGGGACATTGGGATGGCAAAAAAGGGACGGGGGTTATGTAATATTCTGTATTCATGAAAAAGTAAGTACATAAACCGAGACAAAATTGACATTTTTATTAAAACGACGGGACGGCCAGGAAATATAAAACAAACGGTACTGTCCCGTTCAAAACGGTACGTATGGTCAGCCTAGACCAGGAGCAAGCAAAATGACACAGGAGATCACAGAAAATGCCAGAAAAAATAACTGCCTAGATCTGGTATTCCCGTATAACACGAACTTGATTGCTGATATAAAAATAACCCAAACTATTATCTCAGACCACAACATAATCGGGTTACCACAAACATGGCGATAACATTGAAAGACAATACATATACGGAAGGAAAGAAGCAAGTTTGGGGCTTTTAACTTAGGCTTCAAGACCATAAATTGGGAAGAAATCAGAGCACACGCTTGGAAGAAAAGACGCTGAACATTTTAGAAAAATATGCTCCGAAAGCACAGCCAAAAGGAAAGAGGAACTGGCTAGAGAGGCAAAGAGAAGAGTACTCCGCAAAAGAAAGAGAGTAAAGGCGATGTTAGCAAAGTGCGAAGAAACAATGCCAGGAAAGCATAACAAGAAAAACTGGAGAATATCAATAGGGAAATATAAACCCTGATTAAGGGCCATACAGAGAGGGGAGAAGAAAAGGCAGTAGAAGCAATAAAGGAAAATCCAAAATACTTCTATAGCTATGCGAAAAGGAAAACAAAAACGCGCGCTACCATCGGCCCCTTAAGGAAAGGAAATAATGAACTAACAGACGATCTAAAAGAGATATCTGAAATATTGAGAGCTCAGTATGAATCGGTCTTCAGTACCCAAAAAGTGACAAAGCGATACTTGACATAGATGCATTTGTCGAAGAGAAATTGCAAGGATAATGTATAACATAATTTGATTTTACTCCAGAAGATGTAGCGAAAGCTATAGGACAAATGAAATCACATTCAGCTGCAGGTCCAGACAAATGGAACGCACTATTAATTAAAAACTGTAAAAATGAAATAGCTATATCCTTATACTGGATATAGAGAAGATCCCTAGACAATGGGATAATACAGAACATCTTGAAAAGAACGAACATGGTCCCTATATATAAAGGAGGGGATATAACTCAAGCAAAGAACTATAGACCAGTGTCATTGACGTCTCACTTCACCAAAATATTTGAAAGAATAGTCAGAAAGAAAATCTGTGACTTCTTGGAGACACTGGAAAGATTCGACGAAAATTAGCACAGATTCCGATCAGGAAGATCATGCCTATCACAACTTATACAGCACTATAACAATATCCTAGATGCACTTGAAGGAAATAAAAACTATGATGTCATATACACGGATTTTGGTAAAGCTTTCGACAAATGCGATCATGGTATAATAGCACATAAAATGAAACATATGGCAATAACAGGCAAAGTGGAAAAATGGATCTACAACTTCCTCAGAGAACGTCTACAGGTCGTCAAAATTCAAGGTGTATCATCATCAGAATCAGAAGTACGCAACTCAGTACCACAAGGTACAGTATTGGCCCCACTCCTGTTCATTATCATGCTAACAGACATAGACAGTGGAGTAAACAGCAACAGTATAGCAACATCCTTTGCAGACGATACAAAGATCAGCAGAAAAATCAGCGATGTAAATGAAGTGGAGGCCTTGCAGAGGGACACGAACAAAATATACAAATAGCCATAACACAACAATTTGACTTTTAACACCGAGAAATTTCAGCTCTTGAGATATGGTAGAAATGAGGAACTTAAACAGACGACATATCATGCTCCAGATAGAGAGGAAATTCAGAGAAACACGAAAGCGGTCGAGTTGGGGTAATAATGACCGATGATGCTAAATTTGAGACACAAAATCAGATAGCAATAAACAAAGCAAAAAGAGTCTGGGACAGTACTAAACGATTCAAAGGAGGGACAAGACAGTAATGATTCCCGGCTGGAGAACACTGATCATACCAAAACTTGATTACTGCTCGTTTCGACGTCCCCATATAAATGGAAGAAACTAATGAACTAGAAGAACGCAGAGGCGCTTCCAGACATCAAAGATTGATGGCTGCACAGATTTCAACTACTTGTAAAGACTACGTAAACTAAATATGTACTCCCTGAAAAGGTGAAGAGAGGTACACCATATCTACATATGGAAAATGATCGAAAAACTGGTACCAAACCTAAAACTAAACCCAATTACCATCCAAACAACGCTGGAAAATAGGAAGCAGAATGTAGTGTTCCCAAATTAAAGGCCGACAAGGGACTCCTCAACACTGAAGAAAATATCTTGGTTGTCAGGGGCCAAGACTTTTTTAACCAGCTTCTAAAGGACTTCAGAAACGTTACAGGGATCAAAGTTCATTCTTCAGAGAAGACTAGATACCTGCTGAGGTGGTACTAGATAAGCCGGTGTCCCTGGCTATGTGCGGTGGAGAGCGCAGGAGAGCATCTCGCTCCTCCACCAGCCAGGCTAGAGACGGGGACACCAGCTTGACCTTCGGTGTGAAGAGAGACCAACATACAGAACCCGAACGAGGTTACGAGGTGTATATATAATAATATATATAATATTATTATACATAGATAGATATAGATAGATAGATGATAGATAGATAGATAGAAGGAAAACCACTCTTCAGGAAGACGTAAATTTTTATTTCTTAAAACCAATATAGTTTCGAGTCCTCGCGAGCCCTTATCAATTGGTAATGACCGCATAAACAGAGAACAGAGTATATAATTATACATGTGGAAGTTAATTATCAGGGATTAGCTGACTGAACCTTCCCATCGTCTTATCAGGTATATCCATCAGGTCAAAGCTGGGTCGGAGGGGGTCACTTAACTATCCGCTGATTGAGGATGGAAGATTGAGTCAACTAATCCCTGATAAGTAACTTCCAGGTTTATATAAAGTTTGTTCTCTGTTTATGCGTTCATTACTAATTCAGAAGGGCTCGCGAGGAGCCGAAACTCTATTGGTTTTAAGAAGTAAAAATTTACGTCTTCCTGAAGAGTGGTTTCGCCGCGACAGTGCGTTATTTACATTTTTTATATATATATTATAATATATATATATATATATATATATATATATATATATATATTATATATATATGGTATATATTTATATATACAGTATATATATATA
This sequence comes from Bathynomus jamesi, assembly GCA_023014485.1. NCBI lineage: Eukaryota > Metazoa > Arthropoda > Malacostraca > Isopoda > Cirolanidae > Bathynomus > Bathynomus jamesi. Next base: position 59,248 of record JAJOZX010002539.1, on the reverse strand, counting down.
ATATATATATATATATATATAATATATATATATATATATACACACAGTATATATATATCTATATATAAAACAGAGGCTGGGTTCGCATTTTTTATGGAAGGAGGTTAAGGGCGAGTGCCCGAAAAAGTGATCCTTCCGCAGAAGAAGGAGAGAGCCAAGGACAAGGTCTCCAAGGCTCAGTGATACCATTTTTCTTTTTTGTGTAATATAAATTTTGAAAAAAATTGTGTAGTGTGTAAGATGCATGTATGTGTAGTGAGGAACAGAGGGAAAAGTGTGAATTTGAAAACATGCTGGACTGCTCACAGGGTAGATAAGACGCCGAAAATCAGATCAGCTGATGGAGACATTGAGAGGAGAAATGAAGTTCCAGCACTCCCTGTCTTCTAACTAACATACCCCCTGCAGTACTTCCTGGTCGATTGGTGTCTACAATCTCCTCCTTTCATAATAGTATTATTTTATATTAACCATTTTATAAATTCAAATTTTTGTCATTATTGTGTACCGAACATTTACAATACCTACTGTTTTGTTCTCTATAATGGCGTTTCAGTGTCTATTATTTATTATTTATATGTGTATAATGGTATTATTCTATATTAAACTTTGTTTTTAGAAATGAAATCATTGTTATTATGTGTAATTGATATTTGCATTACCCACTGTTTTGTTCACTGAGGCGTTGTAATGTGTATTATGCATATACTGTATAAAGGTGTTATTCTAGATTAAACGTTTTTTGAAGCAAATTATAAATGCTTTTTTGGGATTTTTTACCGCCTATTTGCCTGCCTGTTTTAAGGGATTTTAGTGCCTAAACATCCGGGCTCTATTTGTAACAAAGATCAACCTCCATCATTCTGTTGAAGTTCAATTGACAGATTTTGTCAGAACTGGTCGCCCTATTTATATTTGCAAACTACGTTAAACGACAATTCAAATACTGCAAATCGTACGAGTAAATTTTTTTATGAAGAAAGAGAGAGAGAGAGAGAGAGAGAGAGAGAGAGAGAGAGAGAGAGAGAGAGGTATTTATTTCACAAACGAAAAATTTTAATTCTTTTACTTATTTACATTTAATGTTGTTCAATTAACGCACGTTTCGATCGGATTAGATTAGCTTCATTATTTTAAATAAATTAAATAAGTAAGTAAATTATGAATTTGGTCGCTGCAAACGCTGAGTTATTCATTACGAATGAGTAGAGTGCCCCTAAAAATGTTCGAGTGAGTCATCATTAATTAATGGACTGATTCGTACAATGAAAGATTTTCTGCTCGGCTTTGCATTTTCAACAAATTGATAATGTTGAAGTAGTTTTTAATTTACTTTCTTTCAAACCGATCTATATTTTTATATGAAATTCCTCAAGTTCATTCGTCAAGTGACAATTTAACCGAATCAAATGTATACTATTGCTTCACGCACTTCCATCTCACTTAAGGAAATTTCACTGGAATAAAAATTTTGTTGAGAGTGGTGCAAATTGTTTTCAGGCAAAGTACATTTATGTTGAAGCTACTTCGACCAAATATCTTTTTATCACCGCATTGTGTTCCTAAAGTACTTCAAAATTTATAATTGTTCAACTTATTTATAGGAAAGAAGAGTAGACACTGAGTACCTTAACATACGGGATAATAAAATAAGTACAGTAGTCATGATACAGTATATTTATAATTGAGACATGCAAGGGTGCAGTTCCTGATGTTAAATGTCTTACATACAGTGAGGTCAAAGCATGATAAAAAAAGGCTCCTAACTTAATCAGGGATGATTATTTTATTCATTATTCTTGCTTATTTACGGATTCGAATTAACCCTTCAATATTATTATTATATATATAATTAAAATACACAATAATCGTGTCAGAAAAATAAAATCAATGAAAATCCCGAAGGAAAGATAGAAGTTTACTAGAATTAAAAAATTGAAATTCGCTTTTCAAAGCTTTTCAAAGGAAACTCCCTTCTTCGTTCAGGCGGAAGAACAAACTTAAGTACATGGAGAGAGGAAAGTCCGCAAATTTTAAAAAAATTACGCATCTGGGAACTGAAACTGCCTCAAGGTGCTTCGAAGAGACGGTTCTTTAGATAGATAAAAATTAGGTGAAAAATCTAGGTGACATGGATTGCCTTTTGGCAATAACATTATAAATATCTCTAATTAAATTTTGATATTTTAAAACAATTTAAATTAATTATTGAACAGTTATCTGTTCTAAACTTCGGAATACGGTATAAATTTGAAACTTCATATCAGCATTTCTTTATTACTGGTTGGACGTAATATATACATATACTGTATATATCAAAGAAGACATTAGACAACTAGAAGGGATTCAGAGAAGTTTCACAGCCAAGATCAACGGGTGCAAGGAACTAAGTTACTGGGAAAAGTTACGCGAATTAAACCTATATTCACTGGAAAGGAGGAGAGAGATACACCATTATATACACTTGGAAATAATGGAGAAACTAGTCCCTAATCTTACTCTTAACCCTGTAACTCCCCAAACAACAGTGGAAAGTAGAGAAGTAAGACTGTGAGGTCTTCCCAAATTAAAGGCTAGACAGGGAACATTGTTAACCATGAAAGAAAATAGTTTTGTTGTGAGAGGACCAAAACTGTTTAATCAGCTGCCCAAAGACCTAAGGAACACGAGTGGGGTTACAGGGGATATCTTTAAAAGAAGACTAGACGCCTGGCTCAGAACAATCCCCGATGAGCCGGGCGTACCTGGCTATGTGAGGTGGAGAGTACAAGAAACCAATTCACTACTTCACCAGGCCAACTCGAGAGAAAGGGCGACAAGCTTGACGTTCGTGAAATGAGGAATCATCACGCGGAACAGTTGAAAGGTTGAAAGGTATATATATATATATATATATCTATATATACATTTCAACTGCAAAGAACACGCAGTATAAATAACGTAAAGAACGACGCTTGTATAGGAGAACATTCCGCGCAAGATGAGAAGAGAGAACGAACAAATGAAAAAATGAGGTAACCACCCGGGAATCGAACCCGGGATCTTCCGATTGCCGGTCAGATATGATAACCATTACACCACGGGCCTCACTCGAACAAATGCCGTAATTCCTCTACATACGCGCAGAAACCAATGCCCCAAGGGGGCACCTCCCGCATGCCCTATCTATATATACATTTCAACTGCAAAGAACACGCAGTATAAATAACGTAAAGAACGACGCTTGTATAGGAGAACATTCCGCGCAAGATGAGAAGAGAGAACGAACAAATGAAAAAATGAGGTAACCACCCGGGAATCGAACCCGGGATCTTCCGATTGCCGTCAATATTATAACCATTACACCACGGGCCTCACTCGAGTGATTCCCGGGTGGTTACCTCATTTTTTCATTTGTTCGTTCTCTCTTCTCATCTTGCGCGGAATGTTCTCCTATACAAGCGTCGTTCTTTACGTTATTTTACTGCGTGTTCTTTGCAGTTGAAATGTATATATAGATAGGGCATGCGGGAGGTGCCCCCTTGGGGCATTGGTTTCTGCGCGTATGTAGAGGAATTACGGCATTTGTTCGAGTGAGGCCCGTGGTGTAATGGTTATCATATCTGACCGGCAATCGGAAGATCCCGGGTTCGATTCCCGGGTGGTTACCTCATTTTTTCATTTGTTCGTTCTCTCTTCTCATCTTGCGCGGAATGTCCTCCTATACAAGCGTCGTTCTTTACGATAATATATATATATATATATATCAGGTGGCGCGGAAAAATGCGTCCTGTTTGAAGAGCTACTGTTCTGGAAATATGATGATTAGGGAGGATCTGAAAATTTTTCAGTTAAATAAGAACATATGCAAATAATTTCTGTAAAGTTTATATTCAAATAATATAAATATTAACAGATTTACAACTGTTTAAATGACACAATAAAATTTTCGAATGAGTACTGCTTTAAGTTTGAAATGTAACGTTCGTCAGTACTTAGGCGCCAGTTTGAAATGAACATTAGTACGCACGCGCCAATTTGAATGTGATATTTGTCAGTATGCACGTGCCTTTCAGTTTAAATGTAACGTTCGTTGGTACGCACGCGTCTTTCAGTTTTAAATGCAAAAAACTTCACTTTTCTACGTGAAGGTCAAATTATGATAATAAAAACCCACTCTAATAAACAGAGTTTATTTCCACAACAGTTTCGATGCCCACTGGCATCTTCGTTTTCCTGTATCCACCCGAAGAGGATGCCAGTGGGCATCGAAACTCTTGTGGAAATAAACTCTGTCTATTAGAGTGGGTTTTTATTATCCGAATCACTGGTGTTTGAGGAGTCACCCGCTTCCTCAGAAGGGTCATCGGAGTCGCTTGCATCCTCTTTCTCCTTCCACAGTAGCTCATCTTCAGTACCGTCGAGGGCACTGCTCATACTGCATTTCTTGAATTGGCTACCAAACAGCGCAAGGAAAGAGCAACAAACAAGTCACAGCTTGTTTCGAGACTCAGTCTAAAAAGACGCCAGCACCGCGATCGAGCGGGACGCGTATTATACGCGCAAGCAAACGTTTTTATCTAAATCTGGTTTCTGAAAATAAGGGTGTGCATTATACGCGAGTAAATATCCAAGTTTGAATGGTTGGTGTTAATCATCTCAAGGTTAACTGGATCAAATACTGGTAAAACCCATTGAATCTTTTTCACTTTCAAATAACAAACACCCCTCATAATTCCCAGCCAATCGACCTGCGCATATTATAGTCACTCCCCATTTCGCAACAAAAACTTCTTTTCAACGACTATAGCTATTCATCATCTTTCGCATCAACTCTGATTTCATAAATAAAAATGTATACACTCGCAGACAATTTTCACGTTTATCTCAGTCTTTCAGCCTAATTCATTACTGTAATCAACCGCCCAACATATATTTATCATAGTATTATCATATCACTTTTTATTGTAAACCCAATTTTGACATTCTGTTTAATTTTTCTATTAATTTACAAACTATTAACGTTTTTAATAATTTTAGTTTTGACCTAAACTTTGTTAAATGAGTTATTGGTATAAAAAAAAATTGGTAAATATAAATAGAATAATTTTTTATAACGAAACATATTTATATTAATTTTATTTATATTTATTTTAGTTTTACCACTGATGATAGAACGAATTTCCGAAACTTTTGGTACTTATTTCATTAAAGGATATTTGAAGCATTGGTTCTCTTTTTAATTACACACACACACACACACACCACACATATATATATATATATATATATATTATGAATAGAAACGACATAAGTATTAAGGAACGTTTCTGCACACGAGGAGGAGAGATAACGAAATAATGAAAAATGAGGCGAACCGCCTGGGAATCGAACCCAGGGCCTTCCAATTGCCGGTCGACGCTCTACCATTATGCTACGGACCTCACTCAATCACAAATCGAAATTCTCCCAAATAGGGCAGAAACCAATGCCCTCAGAGAGCACCCTCGCAAATCGTGAATATGCGCAAATAACTGCAATGACCGCGCAGTATATAAATGAATAGAAACGACATAAGTATTAAGGAACGTTTCTGCACACGAGGAGGAGAGATAACGAAATAATGAAAAATGAGGCGAACCGCCTGGGAATCGAACCCAGGCCTTCCAATTGCCGGTCGGACGCTCTACCATTATGCTACGGACCTCACTCAATCACAAATCGAAATTCTCCCAAATAGGGCAGAAACCAATGCCCTCAGAGAGCACCCTCGCAAATCGTGAATATGCGCAAATAACTGCAATGACCGCGCAGTATATAAATGAATAGAAACGACATAAGTTTAAGGAACGTTTCTGCACACGAGGAGGAGAGATAACGAAATAATGAAAAATGAGGCGAACCGCCTGGGAATCGAACCCAGGGCCTTCCAATTGCCGTCGGACGCTCTACCATTATGCTACGGACCTCACTCAATCACAAATCGAAATTCTCCCAAATAGGGCAGAAACCAATGCCCTCAGAGAGCACCCTCGCAATCGTGAATATGCGCAAATAACTGCAATGACCGCGCAGTATATAAATGAATAGAAACGACATAAGTATTAAGGAACGTTTCTGCACACGAGGAGGAGAGATAACGAAATAATGAAAAATGAGGCGAACCGCCTGGGAATCGAACCCAGGGCCTTCCAATTGCGGTTCGCCTCATTTTTCATTATTTCGTTATCTCTCCTCCTCGTGTGCAGAAACGTTCCTTAATACTTATGTCGTTTCTATTCATTTATATACTGCGCGGTCATTGCAGTTATTTGCGCATATTCACGATTTGCGAGGGTGCTCTCTGAGGGCATTGGTTTCTGCCCTATTTGGGAGAATTTCGATTTGTGATTGAGTGAGGTCCGTAGCATAATGGTAGAGCGTCCGACCGGCAATTGGAAGGCCCTGGGTTCGATTCCCAGGCGGTTCGCCTCATTTTTCATTATTTCGTTATCTCTCCTCCTCGTGTGCAGAAACGTTCCTTAATACTTATGTCGTTTCTATTCATTTATATACTGCGCGGTCATTGCAGTTATTTCGCATATTCACGATTTGCGAGGGTGCTCTCTGAGGGCATTGGTTTCTGCCCTATTTGGGAGAATTTCGATTTGTGATTGAGTGAGGTCCGTAGCATAATGGTAGAGCGTCCGACCGGCAATTGGAAGGCCCTGGGTTCGATTCCCAGCGGTTCGCCTCATTTTTCATTATTTCGTTATCTCTCCTCCTCGTGTGCAGAAACGTTCCTTAATACTTATGTCGTTTCTATTCATTTATACTGCGCGGTCATTGCAGTTATTTGCATATATATATATATATATATATATATATATATATATCTATCTATGTAGTACATAGACCATGCATGCCAACAAGGGACTCAACTCTTATGGGATATTAAATCCATTATAGTTCGAATAAGTAATAAAAATGACAAATAAAGTTTTTCTTTTCATGATGAAAGCCCAACAGGGGCAACAGATCAATGAGTTGTAGCACACACACACACACCATTTTATGTATATATATATATATATATATATTATATATATATATACACATCCCCCGCCTGTGGCCACCTTGTTGTGGTGGGTGGGCTCCCGTGTTGACCCAGTGGGATACGTCGGCGGAGGCTTAGCTCCAGGAAGAGTCACCCATGCCGGACAGGCTACTAGGGAGACCGGGCTAAGAGCCACTAAAGTCTTTGGCTCCCAGTACGGGTCTCCAGTGCTGTCCTCCTTAGGTGACACCATTAGGGCGTCACTGTGTTGGATGGTTGGGTGTCCGGGCCGGTGGGATTGGGGGGGCTGGGGTCTTTGCGCCATTTAGGGACAAACTTTCGCATCACGAGGCCCTGTTTTTTAACCGACGGTGTTTCCCCTGTGGACGAGGTGCTCAGCCCCCTGCGGTTTGCGCTCGGCCTCCCTTTCTCACCGGTAGGCATTTTCTCGCGTCCCCTGGGTCCGTGTTCTACATTAATAACATATGTAAACTATTACTTCTTGTCCTAGAACTCGGGTGGTGGGAAACCACGCCCCCGAGTCCTTTTCCACTGGAAGACCACGTCTTGAGGAAGTCGCTCACCCTCCAGCAGCGGAACACTTGCACTCTCCTCTTCCGTTACCGACCCCAGCCTGTACCTTGAACATGTCCTTGGACATACACACTCTGGAGCAGCGGTCTCGCCCTAGTCCTCCTCAGCCGCCAACGGGCAAGTCAAGTTCCACTCAAGACTTGCCTCCAAAACCCGGCTTCTTGCTCTCCCCGTATGCCCCACTCACCCGCCGTCGGCCCGCCTCCCCACGGAGAGATCCCCGCGGCGGACGGGGGTGTCAGCATTCACGTTCATCCTATCGACCGTTGGATATCCCAGTCCACTTCGATTCTACAGCCTCGCTATCCTTTACAAGTATCCACAAATTCCTAGTGATCCGGCCTACCTCTGGGTCCCTTCCGACCAACTCTGAACGGACGTTTCAGGCGATCCGAGCCCGCAGCAACTCCCGCCTATTATCGATCACAATGAACGAGCTCCTGGAGGACCTCGCACCCCATGGTGTCACTAAGATCCACCGCTTCACATCCCGACAGGGAGGCACCCCCTTCCCCCACTCCGTGCCTACTTCTTATCTTCAACACCTTAGTCCCTCCCGACCGTATTGTATGGGGTATAGGAGACCGCACGTCGTGCGAGTTCACTGTCCGCCCATACATCCCAGACCCGACCCGTTACTTTAAACGTAACAAGTTCGGACACGTCAGTTCAGTTTGCCGACAACCGCGCCAACTGTGTGTTCGTTGCAGAGAAATCGCTCACACAGACAAGTGCCCCAACACACCCAAATGCTCCAATTGAGAAGGCGCACACCCCTCTTCATCCCGCGAATGCCTTTTCTTCAAGTTCGAGAAGGGGGTCCGAGGCCTGCAGGTAGCGGACTTCCTTAGCCTCTGAGAGGCACGATACAGGATGCAGGGTCGAGAGGTGAGGCCGGGGGTATCTTACGCCGCTTCCATCGGCTCTGTCCTCCCGGCACGCCGCCCTGGTCTGCCGCTCAAACCCCCCGCGACCACTGCTCCCCATCCCTCCCAAAGGGAGTCCTCGCTGGACTCGACGACCTCCTGTACCCCCACCAACCCTCCTCTTCACGCACCTCACCTGCCACAGATTCCCCAGGAATCTGGGACCAGGACACCCAGGCCCCGTCCATCTCGAACCCCCCAGCACTCTCTACACACACCCGAACCTAACACCCGGAGCATGCCGACGAGGCGGAGACGCCGGAGCGAGTGGCGAGGCCAACCTGCCTTTCAACATGCCTCTCCCCTTCCCCCAGATCTAAGAAGACGGCTCGGACGATCACACCCCCAACCTCGTCTACGAGGACCATATCAGGCCACTGCAGAAGTCCCTCCAATCTACCCCCACAGACTCTGACAATAGTAGCCAAGTTACATGACCCACCTCCCACGACGAGATCCACTATCTCCTTCCACCCCTACAGTACCTGCCTCCCCAACACCTCCGGCCCCCTCCCTGTTAGCCACCATGAGCACTTTCTCCCTCCCACCTGCCCGATCCTTCTGGTACCACCTATCGCCACCCAGGGTCCGCCGTGAGACTCCAGACAGGCTGGGAGGTGCCACTTTGGAAAATAAAGCGCCCCCTCCTGGCCCGAACACAAAAGCCCACCAAGAAACTCTTCACCCTCTGAGCCCACGATGTTCTCCTAGCTGCCATGATCCACGCCTTCGATCTCGCTCGGCCGACTCGACCCCGCAATCTCCGCTAAGGTCGACTGGCCGACCGATTCCTTCTCTGGTGAACGGCAGATAGCCAGCCATGCTTCTGACCCATCCTTCGCCTTCGCGAACCCCAGCTCTCCCTTCAAACCCCAACGCCCTAGCACCTACACCTTTACCCATCCCCATCATCGAATAACGGACCCCCAAAAACTACAATAGTACATTGGAAATGTAGAGGAATATTCGCAAACTACGGTCTTAATTCTTTGATTGCCACTTCCCGTCCGGTGTATGTCTGTCCCCAGGAGCTAATCCTGGGACCAGGCCCATGCCCTGCCCTACTGGATATTCCTACATCACCACCCCGTCTCCTACCTGCACTCAAGGGGGCCTGCCATTCTCGTACACCACGAAGTCCCCTTCCACAATCTCTTTATCCGATCCCCGTTACAGGTGATTGCTACCCGCTTTCCCTGGATAGAGAGTACACCGGTCTGTTCAATATACCTCCCTCCCCACACTCAGGTCTCCCGCGATGACCAGGTAGATGTGGTAAAACAACTCCCCAGGCCCTTTCTATTACTGGGCGATTTCAATAGTCGCTACCCCTTGTGGGGAGACACACACTCCACCTCTATGGCCCCGGCCTTAATTACTATCATGACCGAACTCTCCTTCGAGTGCCTCAATGATGGCTCGCCTACATTCTACCATGCCACCACCTGCACTCCATCCTGTATAGACCTGTCATTCGTCTCGACCGATGCCCTCCTAGATTTCACATGGCAAGTCCTTCAAGAGGACCATGGTAGTGACCATTTCCTGGTTCAACTCACGCTAAATTGGTCCGACCAGTCAGTTCGAGTACCGGAAAAATGGATTATTGCCAGAGCTAACTAGTCCCGCTTCCACGACAATACATCTACAACACTTACGACTGCCCAGTGCCCACTCCCTATCCTCCAACGAGTGCATCGCATACTTCGAATCATTCGTTGTAGCGGCTGCGTGCACTAACATTCCACGATCCTCCGCCTACCCCCGCACCCGACGGGTACCTTGTTGGACCCCAGAGTGCAGGGAGGCCATACGCGCCATGAAGAAGGCTACTCGACGCTTCTACCGTACGCGGCTCCCCATCCATCACAAGGAGATGCAGTGGGTCAGGGCCATCGCCCACCGTACGATGAAGAAAGCGTGCCGAGCTTCTTGGCGTGCCTTTGTGTCCGTCGTCACCACCACCACACCTTTGGCTAACAGCTGGAAGAAGGTACGGGGTGTCGAGAGGCGAGATGTCCCATCCCGATCCCCGGTCCTCCGGACTAATGACTGACTTCTATACGAGCCCAAATCGGTGGCAAACCACCTTTTCACCTTAGCTCCTTTTCACCGTCCCAAGACAGCACCTACAATCGGTTGTTCACCATACGTGAACTACAGGTGGCACTGGCCTCACGACGATCCCCTTGCCCCGACCCAGATGGTATTCCGCACAGCATAATCCAGCACATCCATCCTACCTCACAAATTTTCCTACGAGACCTGTACAACCGCATATAGATAAAGGGCACCTTCCCCTCCAGGTGGAGGAGGCCAATGTAATCCCCATCCCAAAACCTGGTAAAGAGTCCCTCGATCTCACAACTACAGACCTATCGCTCTAACGCATTGTGTCTGCAAAATTTTAGAAAAATGCTCGCTACGCGACTATCCTTCCTCCTCGAAAATAATGATTCTTTCTCGGCTATCCATTCCGGCTTCAGATATTTCCGCTCCACTACTCCAACCTTCATCATGGGCTTCCTCTCCTCCCGAATCTTTAAAGTTCGGGTGGGCCCAGTTCTCTCAGACACCTTCGTGCAGGAGGGCGGTGTCCCACAGGAAAGCCTCCCCAGTGTTCTATGCTTTTCCATAGTAATGAACACAGTCTCAAAATGCCTTCCACCCACCATCCGTTCTTCCATCTACGCGGATGACCTCGTGATCTACTTCGCGGGTCGGGAGCCGTCCGTCGTTCAACGGCAAATTCAGCTCGCCATCTATCGGGTGGAAAGATGGGCGACGTTGGTGGGGTTCCGCCTCTCCACCCCTAAGACCAAGTGTATGCTCTTCAGCAGAAGAAGACCCGTAACCCTTCCCGTCCCCTCTGTCACGTTATACGGCGCTCCTCTTGAGGTTGTACCTTCCACGCGATTTCTGGGCATGATCCTGGACCGACGGCTCAACTGGATTCCCCACCTCAAACACCTGAAGCAATCCCTCCAACGTCCCCTCGCTCTCCTAGATCACTTCTCCCACACCACATGGGGCGCAGACCGACGCTCTCTCCTTCGCATTTACACTTTAGTGGTCCAGTCGAAGCTGGACTATGGCAGTGTCGTATACGGCTCAGCCTCCAACGCCTGCCTCCGTATCTTGGACCTGGTACTGAATATGGGCCTCCGCCTCGCCACCGGCGTCTTCCGCTCTTCCCCAGCCTCCAGCCTCCAAGTGGAATGCAATTACCTCCCTCTCGCTCTCCGACGGGGTTTGCTCCTCATGAGGACATACCTTCATGCGCAGAGACTAACCCTATTCGCTTCTGTGCGCGGCGATTTCTGACCTCCGACCCCAAGGACGAAGTTGGCACTTCACTAAAGCGGTCCACTCTTTCTTGGACCTCTCCAACATGTCAGCCCAGTTATCCCGATCTCATACAACATCCACCCTCCCTGGCTCTTCACCCATATCAAGTTTTGCAGGGACCTGTGTGCCCTACCAAAAACTACCACAATTGCTACGGTATACAGGTCACTTTTCCGAGAACACGCAACCCAACACCCGGACACTGTCCCCATTCATACAGATGGTTCCCGCTCGGAGGCTGGTACGGCCGCCGCAGCGGTGATACTGATCCAGCCGCTTTCTCGAGGCGTCAGCCTGCCCGGCTAGGCCTCGATTTTCTCAGCAGAACTCTTCGCGATTATGGAGGCCCTCGACACCCACCCTGCCAGCTCCTTTGTCATTTATTCAGATTCCCAAAGCGCACTTCTCTCCCTAGAGAGATTTAATCCCCCTCACCCGCTCGTCTGTACCATTCAGCAAACCTTCCGCTTTTTAACAACCTTCCGACACAAGACAATCGCCTTCTGCTGGGTCCCGGCACATGTCGGCATCCAGGGTAACGAGGAGGCGTGCAAAGACGGCCTGCTTACTGCTGGCCTCTCCCGGGCCCCTTCCTTTCTCTGACTTCTTCCCGATTCTCCGCTCCTACTTCCGCTCCACTGGCAACGGTAATGGGACCAGGCCACATACAACAAACTCCACAAGATCAAACCGCAATTAGGATACTAGACCTCCTCATTCCACCGGTCCCGCCATAAAGAAGTGATTTTAGCCTGTCTCCACGTAGAGTACACACGCATTACACATGGTCACCTTATGGCTAAATCGCCAGTCTTGCTCTGTCCTACCTGCCATACCCCAATCACTGTCGTTCATCTCCTGGTCGAATGCTTAAACCTGTCCGCTCTTTATTGCAGGTGTTTCCCTCGCTTATCCAGAATGTCCATACCCGAGCGTCTACAATCCATACTCGCCGAAGGCCCCCACTTTTCAGCGGAAGCGAGTTTCCTTCTCCTCACTCACTCCCATCTGCTTCATCGTATATAAGTCCATATTCCTCCTACCGTCTATACAGCAACTGAACCTTACTCAATCCCCTAGTCTACCATCCCAAACTCAGTGACAGCACCCACTCACTGTCTCGCCGAGATATATACCACTTTCCCTAGGTACGAATCTTCGGTAAATTAAAGAAGGGAAAAAAAAAGTGTATATATATATATATATATATGTACAGAACGACGCTTGTGTAGAAGAGTGTCCGCACAAGATGAGGAGAAAGAACGAGCAAATGAAAAATGAGGCACCTCCCAGGAATCGAACCCGGGATCATCCAATTGCCGGTTGGATATGCTAATCACTGCACCAAGGTCTTCGATTAGTCACAACTCGTAATTCTCGTACATATGAGCGGAATCGAATGCCTGAGGCGGCACCTTCTCATCTTGTGCGGACGCTCTTCTACGCAAGCATCGTTCTTTACATTAAAATACTGTGTGTTTTGTTTGCAGTTAAAAAATATATATATATATATATATATATATATATATATATATATATATATATATATATATATATATACATATATATATATATATATATATATATATATATATATATGAAAATTATTTCACGAAAGTAACACGTAAAAAATATTTATGATGAATAAACCACGAAGGAAAGGAAACACAAAACTGGTGCTCAAGCGCTTTCGTCTAATGACATCCTCAGGAACACAGTGTTCCTGAGGATGTCATTAGACGAAAGCGCTTGAGCACCAGTTTTGTGTTTCCTTTCCTTCGTGGTTTTATTCATCATATATATATATATATATATATATATATATATATATATATATATATGAATATGAAAATGAGAATGAAAAAGTTTATTGAAAACCAAGAGTCCATATACAATGAAAATACAGGTACTTGAAATATAAATGCAATTAATGAAAAATAGCAATGTCGAAGCTGAGTGAGGATACAGACAAACATTTTCATACCCAAAATTCCAATGCTTAGATGGCATATGACAGGACTGATGAACAGCTTGGATAATTGGGTTGGCTGTTTTTTTAATTCTTTGCATTAGACTGTACTGAGCATGTCGTGTTCCCCCTGAGAAGTTCGAGGCATTGTAGTCAGTAAACATTTGAGAAGCTGAGTATCTCGAGGTAAACATATGTAGGAGTCTGAAAGACCTGTTATAAAGCAAATTTAGGGTCCTGCCAGAACTTTTTTTTCAAGTGGAAGGTACGAAAGAGAGTGTCTTCTGCTTCACTTGTACAGAATCGGAAGTTCCTTATATAATATTTATGTTTGCTTTAGCACATAGGCTTCAATATTATTTAGTTATACAGGGTGTTTCAAGAGGAAAGGTCAATACTTCGGGAGGTGATAGTATAGGTCATTGTGAGAAAAAAAGTTCATATGAACATGTGTCTAATTCTGAATGGTTACGGAGATAGAGCTGTTTGAATCTACAAATACGAAAGCATTTTTAATGGTAATCAAGAGAGAAACAAATTACTGTTTCTAACATTTAATGTTTAAACATTGGCATTTTGAATGGTATCAGATACAGAAATGACAAATTTGTTACAGTTTACAATACGTTTTCGAAAATCCCACCGTCAACCTCAATGCACTTTGCAACTCGTGTGCGAAGATCGCGTGTTGTTCGCCTGAGTTGATCTTGATGTTCCTTTATGCCGGAAGCAGCGTCCAAAATGCGCGCGAGCAATTCGTCTCGTGTATCCACCTTTCTTTTGTAAACGTGCCTTTTCATCCACCCCCACAAACAATAATCTAACGGAGAGAGGTCTGGAGACCTTGGTGGCCATTGAATGGGACCACCGGGGCCGATCCATCGACCAGGGAAAGTTTGAATTAGGTATTGCATCACCAGACGGGTTGAATATGAAGGAGTTCCGTCAAGCTGAAAGTACATACCAGCGCGTGTAGCCAAAGGAACATCCTCCAATAGTCCTGGCAATTCATTTCGCAGAAATTCTAGGTAACTTTGTCCTGTAAGACGATTCTCTAAAGTAACAGGGCCAATCAGCTGATCATCGATGATACCGCACTACACATTGGCAGAGAAGCGATGTTAAAAATTTGTTTCCACAGTGGCATTTGGATTTTCGTCTGACCACCGATGAGAGTTACGAGTGTTGTTGATACGGTCACGGGTGTGGTACACCGAGACGTGTAGAAATTCTTCGTGAACTAGTAGTAGGACTACGCTCTACCAACTGAAGAATGTTTTCCACTTCATCCACATCTTGTTGACCTTCACGTTCAGATGAAACATGAGCGCTGGGAAGTGTACCAATCTCACGCAATGTGTTGAAAACCCTGGTAAACAGTCTTCGATCCTGAATTCTGCGGTTCTGAAACCGTCGACGGTATTCTGCAACAGCAGCTGTTGCACTTCCATCGCAAAAACCGTAGACATACACCATATCTGCATATTCGGCATGTGTGAAGGTGTGTGGCATTCTTAACACTGCTTCAAACACCAAACAATGTCACTCACAACAGTCAGCTGTCGATTGGCTTATGTTCCATGCTTACATTACAGCTTACATGGTTCAAGGTTATAGGGGAGGGAAGGGGGAGGAAGAGCTGCGCGCGCATCAGATTCAAACAGCTCTATCTCCATAACCACGACATTGTCGTGTCGTTCTCCTCACTACAAAACCACCACTAAGGAATGATTTGTGGAGATCAGGAAAATGTACCTCAAGGTTTAAACAATCCTCAAAGAAGATTGGTGCCCATCTGGCGTAGTTGGTTCTATTGTTGGCGAAGAAAAGTGGGATTGATCTCTGTATGGAAGAAAGAAATCACGGTCAATGTTTCCACCTTTCAATTTGACTCGAGCTGAACCACAAAATACACACACTTTCATATCCTTGATATGCTGTTTTTTAATCCTTTTGCTTGAACTATTTTCTGGAGGAGTTAATGCTTCCCCTAAGGAGGAATCGGAGGGTTCAGATTCAGCATTTTTAGACTTCTGGCTACGTTCAACGAACTTTTTATATGTTGCATAGCACGAAGTGCTGTGATACTGGATATAAGGAGTCTGACTCTCAGTAAGAGCTTTCAAACGCTTGCTTCTGTCATCATTTAAGGTACGCAGAAGCCAACTGAAGCAAATTTTTTATTCCATGTTCTCCGCTGCTCAAATTTTTCTCTCCACTTGGGCTTTTGTTCTTCTGGCACAAAATACATTTACCAAGGTTTGAGCTATGCTTCTTTTCTGTCACAAGTTGACATCCATCCTGAAAAAAAAAAATATACTAAGACTTCTTTCAATTGCAATTATAATAAACTGGTTCTATTCTATACATATAAAAATTCATTTGTAACACATTGGTCTTTATATTTATGTTTTAAATATTCAATTCGATTATTACTTACCATGATCTATCATCTGTTGAATCACATAATGAATACAGGGATCCTCAATTTGTAGCTACTACCCATACTAAACCTGAAACACAATAAATATGACTTAGTTACTCTAAAGGAATCAAATAGATCGATTCTATAAGAAGTTCAAGCATTTTACAACAAGCAAGCCTAAGAATAACATAAAATTAGTACTATTTTTTTATATTTTGACAATTTTTTCAAGTATTTCCAACCATTTTTATCGATTTATACCCGAAATTTAGACATTTGTGCATACTTTGTTTTAATAAATTCTTGCAGAGCTATTACTACCTAATTTCTTGACTATTTAGTTCGATATGATTGGTTAGAGCTAGTTTATGCACCAAAATAGCCAAAAATTTAATTTTTGCGATTTTTTGACAATATTTTCTTAATTTTTTACTATTTTTGCTGTTATCTTTTGACATTTTTGTCAGTTTTCTTGGTTCAGGTAGCAGTATGTTACAAAAACAGATTCTCAAACAAAAAATTGCCCTTAAAAAAATTTTCAACTCAAAAATATGACAAAAATACGAAATACTTATACAATTTTGTCATTTTCGCAATTTTTTGTCATTTTGGCCACTTTCGCACCAATTTGGTGCGATGGCATAGAAAAATTCGGATTCTCCGCCCCAAAATTAGTTTAGATCAGTCATCGAAACCTCTGCACCCAGAAATTTATACGAACTCTGGGCCAGATCCTAGACTAATAGGATTAAATGACAAATGTTGAGTTTATAGCCTTTCTTAAATGTACCCTTTTTTCATGGTACCGTTATATATATATATATATAATATATATATAATTAAAAAAAAAAAAATAATAATAATAATAATACCAAACGTTGATAGACCCAAAGATATATTTAAAATAATTATGGAGAGCGCCCACTTATTAAATTTTAAAAAATCTGAGGAAAGCATAATCCAATTTTGAAGAAACCACGCCTACAGAGGCATCTCTGGCCTATCAGAAAACCTGCGATCTATTGAGTGGTCTTTTCAGCTCACAACCACGTTGCTTGAAATGGAACGTAGACTCCCGCCACATAAAAGGGACAGCTTCACCTCTGGAGCGCACTCGTTATTAATTTTTTCAGTGAATATTCTTGGTCGGTTAGCCACAATAAGTTGTAACGCGCCAGAATTCACAAACAATGAATTAGAACACTAGGCTTCACCAGATGTGTTCGAATGCGGGGATATTTTGTAAGAAATAAACGTGAAATGCCTTAAATATATATATATTCCTCTTTTGGGAATATATTCGCTTTTAGAAGCACCCTAAACGTGTTTCGAGGGTGAAGGTCACATACAAATATCCGTATCGTTGGCTTGTAGCTTCTTCATAAACTTCCAAAAACTCATTACGCTGATTCGAGAACATTTGATTGGCTAATACCCCAATTTGTGCCACATCTTTACGCTGTCGAATAAGACTAGATATTGTGTATTTAGCGACACATCGCGCATGTATCTATTTTTGAAGAATAGATTCTGACTGATGAAGAATACGCTTGTGTTAAGATGGTGTGAGAACACTGTAAATGTCTCGGCAAACGTTTTATCCATTTCTAGCATGAGATCGTCAATTACAATACCGTGTGCTCGTTATACTTTATCGAGCTAACATCATAAACGCCTTTGTGGAACAAAATATCATCTTGGTACTCGTTGAATATGGGTTGGCATGTCGAATAGCACCATATGACTTTATAAAAAAAATTTGAGAACAGTTCCCGCTTATCTTTAATGATTTTAAGCATAAACACCCTTTTACCACAGCCTGTACGGCCAGATATAATGCAAATGGAAGGGCTCGTGAACCTGAATTTTCTACAGAATCCATCTCTAACGCGTCACTTAAGTGAAACATTTAAAAAATATAATAAAATTTTAAGTGATGCTCCTTATATTCTAGTCTTGTTTTTCTTTTTCGCCAGAACTGTGAATGATGACGAGGATGAGGTACTGTGGAAGCAACATGTCCCCATCATAGATATTGCAGATGAGTTTGATGATGCTGACGACAGTGTATTTGTTGTTGAGGCTACAGCCTGTACCATCATCCCCGCTAGCATTCCGGAACCCCCAGCAACGAAGACTGTAGCACCCACACTCGTCAGTTCGAGGAGAAAGCGGGTGCATGACGACATTGCTGAATCGCCTTCCACGTCAGGTGTAAAGCGCGCCAGGAGCGCGTCGGATGTTAGACCCACAGTAATATAGCCCCAGCCCTCTACGTCTTACGGCACAATCCCGACAGTTGCTCCTTCTACAAAATAAAACTGTGCCCCCTTATTCCTATTCAATACCTCCCGAGCCCTCCACAGCAGCATCTCATTCTGTAGACAGAAGCATAACATTCGACCTGGTGCGCACAGCCAACCCCACCCCAGCCCTGACAAGAAACCGTTACGTAGTCAGGGTCGACCCACGATCCATGTATAGCAACGATGTTGAACACGGACTGCGGCGCGTATTTGAACGCATTGTCGAGTTTCCCCTTCGAGTTCGGGTCAGATGATGGGGATAGAGATGAATTTTGGGTAGTAATACCCTATAGGCGTCTGGTCGCCTTTGATGTAGATTACATTTTGGGTCGTATAATGCAGGCCTCTCAAAGCAGTACCGAATTCACCATGGACAACTTCACGATAGATATAGACCACGTTTTCCGTGTTGCGAGGCATACTGCCACACCTTATACTCTTAACTTTGGCAGTTATCAAATATTAAAAACCACACAAACGTCGATCGCCGTTGCGGCTTTATAGCAATAGTCTTGGGTCATATGTTTACTGTACTAAATAAGGCCGTCAAAAAAATTTGGTTGCTAACGGTTGTGTAGCGTGCCCGTAAACTCGCCGTAGACTGCAAGCTCGAGTTTGACTGTAACATGGGGCCTGCAGAGCTGAGAAGCGTAGAGCAGGAAATAAATGTTCGCATAGTTTTATTTGGGTTGGATGATCGTCGTAGGACTGTTTATTAGGGCGGAGCGAAAATATATCGAACTCAAGTTGTCAGTATAAAACATGGCTGAAAGGTGCTCTAGTACCCACCTGTCATAAAAACATCAATTTATCAACTTTTATAGCCTATGAATATGTGCATTCTCGCAACTTTGACCTCAATTTTGAAGAAAAGCCAAAATTTTGAAATAAATTCAGTTTGGTTAAAAATTATAAGAATATTTCCTTTTATAAACCAAAACATATGTTCATCACTAAATTATACGAAGTGTATGCTATCCTCTTGTTGATTCACTTAAAATCTGACTCTGCTTCCCTTTTTGGATTCTCTAGCCTAGATTTCTTGCTGAGAATAACCATTCCATGGTGGGCGTCATGTCCGTAGACTTTTTCATTTGCAGAGGAGATTTCCTTCACATTTCTTTCAACTGCCTGGGAATGACACGGGTATGTGTCAAGAATTATGGGTTTTTGGCAGTCATCAGTGCTACTTATAACATCAGAGAGTAAGGAAGGAAGAGTAATATCCATTTCGTTCCAGTTAATCATATCCATGAAGGTTGAAGCTGAGAAGTTGAGCCTGATTGATTTCTTGTCAAACATTCGAATTTCACCCAGTATAACATTCCTTTTTCACTTTTAGCACTTTTTCGACTGCTAGCTTCCGAATATTCTTATTCTTTTCAGCGACAGCAGATAAAAGGATATTTTCAGGGTAACAAAAGCAATAGTTGTTTTGTAACACAGGACGAGTAATGTCTTGGTCGATTATATGTAGTTTTTGATAGAGCTCAATCATGAAGAAAAAGTTTTTGGCCCCATCCTGGCAAGACCAGTTTGCTTTGATATAGAACCATACAGGAGCATAGAAGTTCAGTATAAAATGAGCAATCCTTTGAAGTGTCTCTGATGGTTTTTCGTGGGACATGTAACAACGTAAGAGACGATTTGCTTTTGTCAGCCACCGTGCATTATTGAGAGACGCAGGTTGAGCAGTTTCTAACAATTTGATAGCTGGACCTCTATCATGACCGTTGTGAATTGACAAACACGCCTTATGGAGGTATTGCTGGTCACTGCTGAGATCTGCTAGCACTTCTTCTGGTGAGTCCATCACTTTTCCAGCGAGAGGTGGAAATTTTGCAATTGGTCTGTTCTTTGGATCAAAGTTCAGATCCTTGCCGATTTTGCCTTCTGAACTTCTACAGTAGGTTCTGTCGTTTGCCCGTCAAGAACTTCCAGGTATTTTCTCAAGGGAAGCTCATTAGTGTGAAGTAAGCAAATAAACCATTGTAATGGTCTTCCCAATATCAGTTCTAGTTTTCTAATTACTCCATTTGAGTTACCTGTATTTATATTCATTGCATCACAAACTACTGCTTTTAAAGTCGATGCAGAGTTGGCGTCAGTAATTACCGATATAATTTCTTTAGCAATATCACTTGCACTACCACTTTCAGGAGAAACATTGTCAGTATATCCGTTTCCTGGAAATTAAATAACACATAGTGGTCTTCATTGAAAGTCCGATGGCATTCCCCCACTTTTGAAAGAGTGCTTCTCCACAAGGTTCTTTGACAACGTAGTTTACTGGGATTAATCGTAGTATTTTCAGATAATAGATTAAGATCTTTTAAGACAGCATTAGCAATTAAACAAGCATCACGGTTGCTTATTTTGCATTGATCAAATGCCTCGCATAATTCTGGTATTGATGTCGATTTTGAGAAGTGCTAGCTTCTGTATCTAACTCGTACTAACTCAGTTCGAAATCTTCATTTTGATGACCTTTTTCACCTTCAGAGCTGATCTCACCAATATCACAAGGATTCAACTGCATTTCCTGGACAAAACTCTTTTGTTTATCTTTAAAGAATTGTCTTTTATGCTTTCTGTTTTCCATTTGTTGTAGTTTTGAAGTTTTCACTTTGTCCAACTTACCTACAATCATTTTTCGTTCAGTATGTTGATCAATCCAGAACTCCCATTCATCATTCGGGATTTTCTCCGCCTTAGCGCATTTACACACTTCTTTTACGAGAACCGGAGGCATAGCACTTGCAGCAACATATGTCAAATAAATTTCTGAAGGAATCATATTTACTTTGATAAATGCTGGAACATCTCTTACTCATGGGATATTTTCAAAGTTCTTGTCCTTTCTCAATTAATCCTTTTACTTTAATTACTATGCTTTTGAAGTCGATTGTTGGAATGGAAGCACGGATATACATATATATATATATACCTTACCTTACCTTACAACCTTACAAAGGTTCCGCGTGATGATTTCTCATTTCGCGAAGGTCAAGCTTGTCGCCCATCCTCTCGAGTTGGCCTGGTGAAGTAGTGAGTTGGATTCTTGCGCTCTCCACCTCACATAGCCAGGTATGCCCGGCTCATCGGGGATTGTTCTGAGCCAGGCGTCTAGTCTTCTTTTGAAGATTTCCACTGCAACTCCCTTCGTGTTTCTTAGGTCTTTGGGCAACTGATTAAACAGTTTTGGTCCTCTCACTACAAAACTATTTTCTTTCAGGGTTAAGGATGTTCCCTGTCTCGCCTTCAATTTGGGAATACGACACAGTCTACCGCTTCTACTTTCCATCGTTGTTTGGGGAGTTATGGGATTCAGAGTAAGATTAGGGACTAGTTTCTCCATTATTTTCCAAGTGTAAATAATGGTGTATCTCTCTCTTCTCCTTTCCAGTGAATATAGGTCTAGTTCTCGTAACCTTTCCCAGTAATTTAGTTCTTTGCACCCATTGATCTTGGCTGTGAAGCTTCTTTGGATCCCCTCCAGCTGTCTAATGTCTTCTTTTTTATATGGGGAAGTTAGGACCGAGCAGTATTCTAATTTGGGTATTATCAGGGTTTTCAGTAGAGGAATCATTACATTCCTATCCCTTCGTTTAAAAGTTCTCAATATCTGACCCGTTATTCTCTTTTGCTCTGTTTACTGCTATCTTATTTTGTGTTTCAAATTTCGCATCATCTGTCATTACAACCCCTAAATCTTTTGCTCTGGAATTTCTCTGAATTTCCTGTCCATTTGGGGTATAATATTCCATGCACTTTAGGTCTTCTCTTTTTCCGTACCGTAATAGCTGAAATTTCTCCGTGTTAAACTTCATATTGTTGTCTTCAGTCCACTTGTAGATTTTGTTTATGTCGGTTTGTAGAGATCCTATGTCTTCTGGGTTTCTTATTTTTCTACTATATATATATATATATATATATATATATCATTCACTTATTCCGTGATAATTTCAATGTATTTGTGAGTGCTAAATGTTGCAGTAATGAGCTTATGTTTAAGATAAGCTTTGAATACATCCTCACAAGTTGGTAGTTGGTTGCCAGGAAGCTCTGCTGGCGTTCCAAATACAGAATGCTCACTTTTTCTCTTGTTATACCAGAAGAAGCCATTGCAAGCGATGCTATTAATCTGAAACAAAAGGAAATAAAATGATGAATCAGGAAACACATGATAGGTCAAACAAATGATAGGTCACAATACACGTGTAGGCACACAAATACACATGATAGGTCAAACACATATGGTTCCTACATTTTAAAATAAGCAAAAACAATGTTTATTAATGGCTTTTGATAGACATCGGCATTAATTGAGTTTACTGTTGAGATCCTCATACCTGTGAGGCGAAAAATTAATTTAAGGAAACATGTTAAAAAGGATCTTTTGTGGCCTTTGTTCGCAATTTATTTTTCATAGTTGCCAGCACCGAAATTAATATTTCTAAAAGATATGATTTATTCCTTCATCAGCACTACTCGGGCATCTTTTTCAGCATGTTTCATTAAATTAAACTTTTTCAAATCACCCTACTGTGTATGTTTTTAAAAGCAGTGTGAGAGAACGTACAAAGCCTCTACTTATTTTAGGGCTGTCAGGGGCAACGTATCTCCCCATCCGCAATATAAGGGCTCTTTACTCGAGTTATGATAAAAGTCGAAAATATGGAAGGCCTCACGATTTGTGTAAGGGATGTCTCGAGTTTCGGATGATACAGTGAAACGTTTTAAGGATTGCCACATGGTATGCGGACAGTGTAAAAGCTCCAAATGTGAAAATCGCGTAGTTGAAGATGAGAAGAAAGACTGTAATGTGTGTAGACGCACATTTTTCAGTAATAACTGTTTTGAATTCCATAAATCAAATGGTACGTGCAGGAAAATAAGAATCTGTGCGTGCGGCATGCTTCATATGACGACAGATGGAGAAAATTCGAGCACAAATGCGAAGAAATTCACTGTTCTACATGCCATGAGAAATATAGGCAGATGGTATAAAGCACGTATATTATATGAAAGACGCCAAATCTAAAAATAAACCTTGTATAACTGTATATCACGATATAGAGAAATACACGGACGCAGAAAGCAAAGAGTTTATCCCACATCTACTCGTAAGCCAGACTATCTGCGACGAGTGCATGAACGTCGAGTGTAATGAATGCCACAAATGTGGTAAACGAACAAAAGTTTTTAAAACAAGTGCACACGACACCGCCGTGAAACTAGTTGAGTCCTATATTGTCAAGTTTGCAGACAAGTTAAAAAAAATTACTGTGTATATTCTTGCCCATAACGGCGCAAAATTTGATGCACAATTCCTTTATAAGGAACTGCTTCAACACGAATCATCGTAGATATTTACAGGCGACCCCTTGAAAAGATGAAACAAGCTTATACAGATGCAAATAAGAGGTAATGTTCAGTTTAGAGACACTTTGTTATTCACATCTTGTAAATTATCCAAGCTACGCAAGGTGATGGCGTAGCCGCCGATGTTTCAAAAAGGTATTTCTCTTACACTTTCCTCACTAGCGACACTTTAAATTACGTAGGACTACCACACCCGAAAACATTACTTTAATTATGCTAACATGAGTGATAGTGAGCGTGAAGATTTTGACTGCTACTATGATACAACAGTTTTAATGAAGATAATCCTTACAATATAGCCGATGAATGTGAGCGATATTGCGTGAATGACGTACGCGTACTTAGAGTATGTTTCCAGGCCTTTAGAAGGATGTATATAGTCCGATTCAACTGCGACCCTCTA
The DNA here is from genome assembly GCA_023014485.1 of Bathynomus jamesi. Classification (NCBI taxonomy): domain Eukaryota; kingdom Metazoa; phylum Arthropoda; class Malacostraca; order Isopoda; family Cirolanidae; genus Bathynomus; species Bathynomus jamesi. The sequence continues at coordinate 34,877 of JAJOZX010002539.1, read as the reverse complement.
CAATCCGCAACCACAATCGCCTCATTGTGTTTTACTGTGTTCAAGAACAACTTCATGTCTAAAGACACACCAGCCGTCATTAACCGAAAAAACCCACACAGTTATGGGTATAATGCTATTTACTGGCTCATACACCTACAACAACAGACCGGAGTATACATAAAACATGCTCGCAACACGGGGGAAGTGGCCATTAAGATCAATGGCCGTGTTTTTTTGGGTGGATGGTCTAAGCGAAGACCGCGCCACTGGTGAGAAGACGGCGTACTCCTTTAACGGTTGCTGGTGGCATGAAAGCCAACGTCCTGAGTGTGAAATCGTAGGAGATATCCATGGTAGATCTCCTGCCGGCAGTCTCGCATGGACCCGCACCCGCGATCAACTTGTAAGCTCCCAGTTCACTCACAAGATTTTGAGGGAGCACGAATATGATGCACGGATGGAGACAGATGGATAGTACCGCGAAGAAATAAACACCATCAAGCGTTCAATGGTGCTGGATCCTCTCAAATGCGGCTATAGTTTGTTTGGTGAGCGCACAAATCCCTTCAAACTATACTTTCCACCTACGGAGGGCGTGAAACTCCATTACTACGTCTTCTCTTATTTATACCCCAATGTGATGAAGAACGATCCGTACTCAGTAGGCGCACCTGAAAAACTGGTGAGCCCTGTCCTGCCCACCATCGAAGAGTTCTCAGTTAATTTGAACGACAACTATTTCGGACTTTCTTTCGTAGATGTGCTCCCCCCCCTCGCGACTTATGGATGCCAATCTTGCCCGTCGTTATAGATCATAAACTCATGTTCCCTCTGTGTGTGAAGTGCGCAGAGGAGAACACTGGGGCCTGTAATCACACAACCAACCAGAGGAAGATCAGAGGTGTATATACAAGTCCTAAGCTGTCCCTAGCCATTTGTCACGGTTACAGAACACTGAAGATATATGAGGTGTAGAGGTTTCTGAAGCTACCCAACCTTTTCACACCATATATAAACACTTTTTTGAAGGATAAGATCGAAGCATCAGGATACCCGCGAGGAGTTGAGACCGAAAATGATAAATCGACGTATATTCAACGCTACCGTGATCGTGAAGGGATACAACTTGAACGGAACTTAATTGCGAAGAACCCTGGCAAGCGCTTTAGTGCATAGTTGTGCCTAAATAGTCTTTGGGGGTAAATTTCCCCAGAAAACAAACAAGGGAGACGTCCATCTTGCCCAAAGTTACAACGAGGTGTGGGATTACGCCAATGCTCCCGATAAAGAGGTCATGGAGATTGTGAATGTGGGTAATACATACATAATAAGGTACAACAGAAGCGAACTGGCTACAGATACATCGCGTGTCACAAACATACCTGTAACTAGTTTCACAACAGCATACGCCCACATCAAACTTTGGAGTCTTCTGCATTCTCTTGGACGGATGGCTCTGTATGCAGATACAGATAGTATGATATTCGTGGAGATGGAAGGTGAATATATGCCTCCTATTGGGAATTCCTCGGAGAGTTGACTGACGAGATCAAGGATGAGTATGGAGATAGCGCCTACGCTGATTCTTTTGTCTCAACAGGCCCAAAAACTTACTGGATACGGGTGAGGGTCGGGGAGGAAATGAAATATATCGTGAAGGCTAAAGGCATCACTCTTAACCAGGCGAACCGGTGGATCGTCAACTTTGATTCGCTGAAAGAGCTAGTGAGCTTAGAAGATGAGGGTGACCATCCACCCTAACTGACTGTAGGAACTCATAACTTTCGTACCACATACAGGAAACGATACCAGGCGCCTGGCACCTCTGACACTGTCCCTTTTGGATATCGTGAGGTGTGAATATTTGTTATATAATTGTTATATTAGTCTACTTACTTGTTGACGAAATTTTACAGTTTATTTATTTTTCTATTTATTACATGTATTTAATTATGTTTCATCTTGCGTTTCATTTTCTCCTTTGTGTGTTTGTGTGTGTGTGTGTGTGTGTGCAAGAAAAAATCTAAGCATGGCCCACTGTATGTCACTGACCAATAAAAAGAGTCATGTGACTCCTGCTACTAATCGGTGTGTGTATGACTGTATGTCTCCTCCCTACGTGCTCAGTTGACCCCCGCAAGCCATGGTTCTCAGACGTGTCTTTCTAACTGTTAAAGAATTCTCGCGTAGACGAAAAATAACGATGGCGTCCAAGGATATTGCATGCTCTACATTCCTGAAGTGGTACTCACTGAAGTCTAAAGATGTGGTGAACACCCAAAGAATTTCTAACCACCCCTCCTTTGAAACCTTTAAGGCAGCATTAAATCGTGCGAAGCGTGAGGAGCACGACGTTCAAATACTCTATGGATATTCTGGTGAAAGCGTTGCGGGGTTTCGCGGTTCAGGCGATGTAATGGGTTATATATAGGATTAAATTGCACGAGAGAGTACATATATCGTGAAGTGAAAGAATCCACGCTTACAGAAGAGAAACAAAGGATCTGGGTTTGAACCTTGTTGATGATTGGTGTGACAGGAGATATTATACTATGTTACATGATACCGAGTACGCGTACACTGGGGCGGCTAATGTAAATCTTATGATTATGGACAGTTTAAAATATTTCTACCACTACAGCCATGTATATCACGACGAGGTGGGCAGCGAGAGTGTAGCTAAAGGTTTATGTGAATTTTTAGTAGAGTTTAGGGACAAGTATCGTTTGTCCGTCAAAAACTACAAGTCTGGACACATATTTCTCTCATATAGATCGCCAGATTGTTAATAAATGTGCATAGTTCGAGAAAACACAATGGTGAATATAGTCACCCCTGAACGAAGATGTATGGTGCGCATTCCAGGAAGTGCGTGTGATAAATCACTAAACCTGATATTAATTCATGTATCGCAGATGAAAAAATTATCTAAATACCTACCCAGTATAATGGGCTACAAATATTCGGTTGATTCATCAGTGCGCAACGAATCTTTCATGTTGGAACAATCTCGTATCAAATAACTAACCCTTGGAGGCCTTCATGACGCAACCCCGTATGACTCATACCCACCCCACACCTCCTACCTACCCAACCACTCGCACGTTCCCGCCGAGTCAAACAGCGCGCTGGCAGCTCATAGTCGCCTCAGAGCTTGACCCGTCTGGACGTTCTCACCTCGCAGGATCAATAGAAAACTATTAAAAGATGGAGCTTCCCTTGAGCAGCATCCTCAATGTAGTATACGATGTGTCTGTGTTGAAGTCTGTCCGCGTATTCAGGCATAGTACCGGTGCTATTAATACCGTGCTATTATTTGTACACTATGCGTAAATCGTGATACAAACTAACAATACTCGTCTCCATTGGGCCATAGTCCAGTTGACATGCTCACGAGTGAAAGCAAGACGAGCATTGCGGTCGTGTGGGAGCAATTCCAGGCCCATTGCTGGACGTCTTGCATGTAAGCCACTTTCCATAAGTTTCCTTCTAACGGTTCGCTCCGATACACTAACGTCTCGAGACCTTTCCAGCTCATTGCGGACGTTTGTGGTAGTCAAGCGACGATCTCGCAAAACACTCAACACGAAGAAACGATCGTCAGGGGCAGATGTGCAGCGCAGTCTTCCAGATCCTGGTCTTCGGGTGTACTCTCCTGTCTCCACATAATGTTGGTAGACACGTCGAACCGTTGTTCTTGGAATTCCTAGCGCATCGGCGACATAACGCTGGCTCCGACTATCTTCAATTGGGGCGACGACTCTTGCGACGTTCACGGCACTCAAATCCATTGTAAATGTCCAATTCTGAAACCCAAAAGAATTAGAAGTCTATCTGTTACTAAACGCAAATGCCTACTTCCACTAGCGGAAGAAAAAGTAGCACTAGCAGTCTAAGAGCAACTGAATATCAGACTGTCGAATTCTTAAAAGAAGTCGAAAATTCGTTACAGCTAGTGTGTTGGCAGTTGACGTTGTTTTGGCTCATTATTTGGTTGCCTCATAGACTATATTTTTTAATTTTAAAACTTCATAAACAGATGCTTGCCCACTTTTTTGCTTTTCGCGATACTCCAAGTGGGCCGATTTTTCTGCAGCTCGCTCAGTGTATAAAATCATGTGTATATTATCATTGTTTGGCACCTAATGTATATACATATTTCGTATTTCGATATATATTAAATAGACAGAACGCAGCAGTTGTCTTTTATTTACACCATATAAACAAATATTAATGGAAATGAAGGGCATATAGTATATATAAACAATACAGTATGTGTGTGTGTGTGTGTGTGTGTGCGCGTTTTAAAGGGGGTGATCCTACACTAGCAACAAATTACAGGCCGGTGTGTTCATTATCTGTGTTCAGCAAAGTTTTTGAAAAAATTGTAAAATGTAGAATGCAGCGATATTTAGAATCTTACAATTTATTATCTCCAAATCAATATGGCTTCCGTAATAATAAAACAACGAAAATAGCTATTTTAAATCTTATGGAAAATGTAAATATGGCTAAGGAGAACAAAGAAATAATGATATCAATATTTATGGATTTGAGTAAGGCGTTTGATGTAACAGACCATAATATTCTACTTAATAAATTATATTGTTACGGCTTTAGAGGAGCAATCAGTGATTGGTTTAAAAGTTATTTGTCCGATAGATATCATTTTGTATCAGTAAATAAGGTTCGCTCAACTAAAGCGCTTGTCAAACATGGTGTGCCACAGGGCTCAATATTCGGTCCACTGTTATTTTTATTATATATAAATGACCTTCCACGTTCATCTGATATACTGAACTTCATAATGTTTGCAGATGATACAACTGTCTCTTTTCTTGCAAAGATGTTAATACAGCTAAGAATATATTTCATTCAGAATTCATCAGTACAAT